>WQNJ02000070.1:0-247500 GCA_016584745.2 Phylloscopus trochilus trochilus | reverse complement strand
ATCCCTGTCCATCCATCCATCCATCCATCCATCCATCCATCCCTCCATCCCTCCATCCCTCCATCCATCCCTCCATCCATCCATCCATCCCTCCATCCCTCCATCCCTCCATCCATCCATCCCTCCATCCATCCATCCATCCATCCATCCATCCATCCATCCATCCATCCATCCATCCATCCATCCATCCATCCATCCATCCCTGTCCATCCCACAGCTGTTTGACCCTCCCAGTTCTCCCAGTTCCGGCCACTGGGCTGTGGCTGTGGACAGTGACACCAGTGCTGTGCCCGGTGCCGCACTGGGACCCCGAACTGGGACCCCAAATTGGGGCCCTAAAATGCAACCCCAAACTGGGACCCTAAACTGGAACCCCAAACTGGGACCTCAGTCCGGGACCCTAAACTGGGGCCCAAGCAGGGACCCCAAACTGGGACCCAAAATTGGAACCCCAAAGTGAGACCCTGCACTGGGATCCCAAACTGCGACCCCAGACTGTAACCCTAAATTGGAACCCCAAACTGAGACCCCAAACTGGGACCCTAAATTGGAACCCCAAACTGAGACCCTGCACTGGGATACCAAACTGGGACCCCAAACTGGGACCCAAACTGAGACCCAAAAACTGGAACCCCGAATTGGGAATCTAAATTGGGAACTTAAACTGAGACCCTAAACTGGGACCCCAAATTGGGACCTCAGTCTGGGAACCTAAACTGGGACCCCAAACTGAGACCCCAAACTGGGAATCTAAATTGGAACCCCAAACTAGGTCCCCAAACTGGGATCCCAAACTGGGACCCTGCACTGGGATCCTAAATTGGGGCTCCAAACTGGACCCCAAACTGGGACCCAAAACCGGTACCCAAACTGGGACCCAAACTGAGACCCCAAACTGGGACCCAAAACTGGCAACCTAAATTGGAACCCCAAACTGTGACCCCAAACTGGGACCCTAAGCTGGAACCCCAAACTGGAACCCCAAACTGAGACCCCAAAATGGGACCCCAAACTGGGAACCTAATCTGGAACCCCAAACTGTGACTTCAAACTGGGACCCCACACTGGGATCCCGAACTGGGACCCCAAACTGGGACCCTAAATTCGAACTCCAAACTGGAACCCTACACACTGGGACACTAAACCGAGACCCAAAACTGGGAACCTAAATTGGAACCCCAAACTGGAACCCCAAACTGAGACCCCCAAATTGGAACCTCAAACTGGAACCCCATATTGTGACCCCAAACTGGGACCCCAAACTGGGACTTCCAAGCTGGGTCCCCAAGCCAGGACTCCAAACTGGGACCCCAAACCGGGGGAACCCCCACGATCTCAGGCGCCCCCAGCCCCTCCCCCACATTCCGGGGTGTCCCCACCCCTCCCAATGTCACCGCCAGGTCCCCCCCCAGCTGTGCCACCTGGCTGTGCCCTTCCTGCCACCTCCGCTGTCACCCCCCGGGACATTCTGGGGCGCGGGGACCCGCCTGTCACCGCCTCCAGCTGCCCCACCTGGGTGACAGGGACACACCGGCGACAAGAAATTTGTCCCCGCCCCGGGTGGCGGTGCCGGGGGCTCGGCCGGGCGGAGGGGAGGCGACAAACGCGTCCCCCTCCATGGGGGGGGGGACAAAGGCCACCAGCGGGTTTTTCCTGGCCAAGGGACAGGCGGGTGACACCCGAGCCAAGGGCTGGCGCTGGGCCAGGTGACCCGGGCAGGAGTCACCCGAGGGTGGCCGCTGTTGACAGCAAACACGGCGGGTGACAGGGCAGGGCCAGCTCGGCTCGGCGGGGACCGTGCCAGCCCGGAGCCACCCGGTTTGGGGACACGGGGAGGTGACATCCCCAAGGAGGCGACACCTCCGAGCTCCCCGGCAGCGGAAGCGCAAAAGGTCACAGCGGACGCCCTTGGTGACAAGCGGGGGGTGGGGGGGGGGGTTTGGGGACAAGGTGGCTTTTTGGGGGATGGACCACCCCGGTGCCAGGTGTCCCGATGTCGCCGCGGGATGGGACAGGCGGCGCCTCTGGGGTGTCACCACAGCGCTCCACAGGTGTCCCCAGGGTGGGTGGGGACAGCTTTCCCGGTCCCTGTGGGGACATCGCCGCAGCCCCGCGCTGTCCCCATTGTCACCCCGAGAGACACGGGTGGCTCCTGTGCCACCCTGCCTGCCTCGGCGCCACCCAGCTGTCCCCTCCTGAGCCGGTGTCACCCACCCACCCACCCGTCCCTGTCACCCTCGCTTGTCCCAGTGTCACCCACCCACCCCTGTCACCCCGGCCTGTCCCAGTGCCACCCCTCTGTCCCTTTCTGAGCCGGTGTCACCCACCCATCCATCCCTGTCACCCCCGCCTGTCCCAGTGTCACCCCTCTGTCCCTTCCTGAGCCAGTGTCACCCACCCGTCCCTGTCACCCCCGCCTGTCCCAGTGCCACCCCTCTGTCCCCTCCTGAGCCGGTGTCACCCACCCACCCATCCCTGTCACCCTCGCCTGTCCCAGTGCCACCCCTCTGTCCCCTCCTGAGCCGGTGTCACCCATAGATCCATCCCTGTCACCCCCGCCTATCCCAGTGCCACCCACCCATCCCTGTCACCCCTCCCTGCTCCACCGTCACCTACCTGTCCCTGTCCCTGCTCCAGTGCCACCCACGCACCCCTGCCCGGTGTCACCCCCTCGTCCCTGCCACCACCACCGCTCTGCTCGGGGACCCAGGGGTGTCCCCTCGGTGTCCCCGTGGTGTCCCCTCGGTGTCCCTCACTCACTCAGCCGGGGGTTGCTGTGGAAGTCGCGGGTCACGGCCAGCCCGTGCTCGCGGGCGGCCGCCAGCTCTGTCGCCGCTGCTGTCACCTTGGTGGCCGCCATGTCCCCTGTCCCTGTCCCTGTCCCCGTCGCGGTGGCGGTCCCGCCGAGTTTTGTAGCCCCGGCCCGGTTCCCGCCGGTCCTGCCCCGCCCGCGGCACCGGCAGCAGAGGGGACAGAGGGGACAAAGGCGACACCGGCAGCGGAGGTGACACCGGCAGCAAAGGTGACACCGGCGGCACAGGTGGCCCCGTGTTGGCTGTAAACAGCGGGAGGGAGCGGCCGGAGCCGGGAACCGGGAACCGGGAACAGGGATGGGGGCGGGGAACGGGAATGGGAACGGGAATGGGAATGGGAGTGGGAGTGGGAGTGGGAGTGGGAATGGGAGTGGGAATGGGAATGGGAATGGGAATGGGAATGGGAATGGGAGTGGGGATGGGAATGGGAATGGGAATGGGAATGGGAATGGGAATGGGAATGGGAATGGGAGTGGGGATGGGAATGGGAGTGGGAATGGGAATGGGGAATGGGGAATGGGGATGGGAATGGGAGTGGGAATGGGAATGGGAGTGGGAATGGGAGTGGGAGTGGGAGTGGGAGTGGGAGTGGGAGTGGGAGTGGGAATGGGAATGGGAGTGGGAGTGGGAATGGGAGTGGGAATGGGAGTGGGAATGGGAATGGGAATGGGAATGGGAATGGGAATGGGGGTGGGGATGGGAATGGGAGTGGGAATGGGATAAAGGATCGGGAAAAAGGACAGGGATAAGGGGTAGGAGGTAAGAAAGGGGTAGGAATAAGGAATAGAGATGGGAGGGAGAGGGAATGGGAATGGGACAGGGAGAGGGATGGCCAATGGGGTAAAGGGTATGAGATAAGGAAAGGGATGAAGGGATAGGGATGGGAATATGGATAGGGAAAGGGAAGGGGAAGGGGAAGGGGAAGGGGAATGGGAATGGGAATGGGAATGGGAATGGGAATGGGATAGGGAGTGGGACAGGGAGTGGGACAAGGGGTGTGAGACAAGGGAAGGGATCAGGACAGGGAGAGGGGTCAGGAATGGTGAGAGGGAGGGAGAGGGGGATAGAGATGGGGAATGGGATGGGAGAGCGATAAAGGACAGGGATAAAGGGTAGGAGGTAAGGAATAGGGGCAGGGATAACGGACAGGGATAGGGAGAGGGAGAGGAATGGGGATAAGGGACAGAGATGGGGATTGGGATAGGGAACGGGATATGGGGTTGGGATAGGGATAAGGGATAGGGATAGAGATGGGGATAGGGATAAGGGATTGGGATAGGGATAAGGAATAAGAATAGGGATAAGGGATAGGGATAGGGATAGGGATAGGGATAGGGCTAGGGATAGGGATAAGGCATAGGCACAAGGAATAAGAATAGGGATAAGGGATAGGGAATGAGATAGGGATTAGGATAGGGGTAAGGGATAGGGATAGCAATAGAGATGAGGAATGGGGTAAGGGGTTAGGATAGAGATAAGGAATAGGGATTGGGATAAGGGGTTGGGATAGGGATAAGGGATTGGGATAGAGGTCGGGAATGGGATAAGGGGTTGGGATAGGCACAAGGAATAAAAATAGGGATAAGGGATAGGGATAGGGAATGGGATAGGCATAAGGGGTTGGGATAGGGATAAGGGATAAGAATACGGATAAGGGATAGGGAGTGGGATAGGGATTGGGATAGAGATAAGGGGTTGGGATAGAGATAAGGGATAGAGATAAGGATTTGGGATAGAGATAAGGGTTTGGGATAGAGATAAGGGTTTGGGATAGGGATAAGGGATAGGGATAGAGATAAGGAATAAGAATAGAGATAAGGGATAGCGATAGCGGGACAGCGATAAGGGACGGGGCTGGGGGCAGGGATAAAAGGCCGAGGAATGCCGAACAGGGATGAGGGATTGGGATAAGGAATAGGGGCTGGGAAAAGGGGACGCGCGGCTCCCCGGGGGCTCCGCGGGCACGGCAGGGCGGGCAAGGGTGGCCTCAGAAATGTCACCCGGAGGTGTCACCCCCCCGGGGACCGGTGACACCCCGATCCGGGGGGACCCCGCAGGGGACGGAGGAGGAAGCGGCAGGAGGCAGGACCTGAGGGTTTTTTAATTAGGATTAGAAACCATTAAAAAAAAACCAAAAAAATCACTTTTTTCCCCTTAAAATTTTACATCCAGGCGTTGGTTTTCCAGTCCATCCCGGACGGGAAAGGAGGAGCCCCCGGCACGGGGTGGGATAAACTGGGGGTGTCCCCGATCCCACCCCGCGACAGAGGAAGGAGATTTATGGAAAGCTTTGGGTGGGATTTGGGATTTGGGGGGTGAAAAAAGGGGAAAAAAAAATAAAAGGAGCAGCTCCCGGATGCCTCGGGATGGCCGGAGCAGGCAGGGAAAAAAAAAACCCCAAGGATATTCCCACATTCCCAAACTCGGGGTTTTGTTTTCCCCGAAATGTCCCCAAATCCCCTTTCCGGCCGCCGAGGTTTTTTGGGGGGTTCTGGGTGGGGTGGTCGCTTCTCCACCCGATTCTTCCCGGAATTTTTTTTTTTTCCAGGTTGGGAAAAAAAAAATCCCGGCCCGGAGTTGGGGAGACTGGGAAGAGGGAAAAGCCAAAAAAAAAATTCCCGGTGGGATTTTTTTTTTTTTGGGGGGGGGGCGGGGAGAGAATTCCAGAGGTGGGGACAACCTGGAGGGGGGATGGGAGAGGCGGGATGGACGGAAATTTCGGGATTTGGGGGGTGGGGAAATCCCCAAGGTGGTGGGAGCAATTCCAGGAGAATTCCAGGAATTTGTGGCGGCGGCGGTGGGAGGGAGGGGACAGGCGGGATTGTCACCTCTCTCTGTCCCTGCCTCAGTTTCCCCGGGGAAGGGAGAGGAGGAATAAATGAGGATTCCCGAAAAAAGAGGGAGCGGGGTGGGAAAGAGTGAAATGAGAAAAAAAAAAAAAAAAGAGCGAAAATGACAAAAAAAAGAGCAAAATGACGAAAAAAAAATTAAAAAAAGAGCAAAATGAGAAAAAAAAAAAAAAAAGAAAAAGAAATGAGAAAAAAAAGAGCAAAAATGACAAAAAAGAGCAAAACGACAAAAAAAGAAAAAAAAGGAGGAAAATGACGAAAAAAAGAGCAAAATGACGAAAAAAAGAAGAAGAAAAAAAAGAGGGAAATGAGAAAAAAAGAGCAAAATGACAAAAAGAAAAAAGAAAAAAGGAGGAAAATGACAAAAAAAAAAAAAGAAAAAGAGCAAAATTACCAAAAAAAAAAAAAAAAAAAAAGAAAAAGAGGGAAATGAGGGAAAAAAATGAGCAAAAATGACAAAAAAGAGCAAAATGACAAAAAAAGGAGGAAAATTACAAAAAAAGAGAGCAAAATGACAAAAAAATAAAGAAAAAAAAGAGGAAAATGACGAAAAAAGAGCAAAATGACCAAAAAAAGAGAGAAAGAGCAAAAGATTTTTTTTGATAAAATCTTTTTATTTTAAATATTTCCCTGCAAAATCCTGGGAATTCGCGGGCCCCGCGGGGCTGAGTCCCCACAGGGAGCGTGGATGGAGGCTCGGTGTTAATTATCGCGGTTAATTAATGAACGAACCGACGGCGGCGCGTTGGGGGTGGGGGGTGGGGGTGTCCCCACCCCCGGTCCTGTCACCACCGTGTCCCCGCGGGGAGAGGGGACAGCGCTGGGGGGGGGTGGGGGTGGCACTGTGGGGTGGTGACACCACGGGGTGTCCTGGCGAGGTGGGGACACTGCAGGAGACCTGGACATGGTGGTGACACCCCAAGGTGTCCCAGCAAGGTGGTGACACTGCAGGACATCTGGACAAGGTGGTGACACCAGAGGGTGTCCTGGCGAGGTGGGGACACCTCAGGAGACCTGGACATGGTGGTGACACCAGAAGACACCTGGACATGGTGGTGACACCCCGGGGTGTCTCAGCAAGGTGGGGACACTGCAGGACACTGGACATGGTGGTGACACCAGAAGACACCTATCCAAGGTGGTGACACCACAGGGTGTCCTGGCAAGGTGGTACCGGGTGATGCCACCACAGGACACCTGGACAAGGTGGTGACATCCCAGGGTGTCCTGGTAAGGTGGTGACACCAGAGGACACCTGGACGTGGTGGTGACACTACAGGGTGGCCTAGCAAGGTGGTGACACCCTGGGAGACCTGGGCAAGGTGGTGACACCCCAGGACACCCGGACAAGGTGGTGACACCCCGGGGTGCCCCGCCGAGGTGACACCACAGCCCTCCCCCAACAGCTGCCCCTGTCCCCAAGGGCCACCTGATGCAAAGCTCCCCGTGGTCCCCAAGCCCCCCCTCAGCCCCCCCTCTGCCACTGTCACCCTCTGGGGACCCCGACAGCTCCGGGAGGGGACCCCGGCTGTGACAGGTGACAACAAACCAGGGCCGGGATGGGGTCAGGGCAGTGCCACCCCAGCGGGGGTGGGGACAGTGACCCCCTGTCCCCAGGGGGGGTGGGGACAGTGACCCCCTGTCCCCAGAGGGGTGGGGACAGTGACCCCTGTCCCCAGCCGGGGTGGGGACAGTGACCCCCTGTCCCCAGCGGGGTTGGGGACAGTGACCCCCTGTCCCCAGGGGGGGTTGGGGACAGTGACCCCCTGTCCCCAGAGGGGTTGGGGACAGTGACCCCCCTGTCCCCAGCAGGGGTGGGGACAGTGACCCTCTGTCCGCAGCGGAGGTTGGGGACAGTGACCCCCTGTCACCCAGCCGGGGTGGGGACAGTGAGCCCCTGTCCCCGGCTGTCACCCGGGGGTAGTGGGGCGGCCCCACAACGGGACCCACCGGACCCCGGGGGTGTCCCCGGGGTGGCCGCAGCCGCTCCTTCCCGTCTCGGGGACAACCGGCGGGGCTTGGGGACATCACCCGGGGCCACCGGAGTCCCCTCGGAGGGCAAAGGTCCCCAGGGGGAGCAGCGCCAGGGTGAGCGCGGTGACCTCAGCCAGGACACTCCCGGCGGGGAAACTGAGGCACGGCGCTGCTCCCAGGACCCCACTGAGGGGGGGGACAGAACCCGGCGCCACCCGGCGCTGTCCCTTTTGTCCCCAAGGCGGAAGAGACACCCGGGACACCGCCCTCGCTGGAGGGGGGATTTGGGTGACACAGGAGTGACAAAGGGGGACACCCGGGATTGTCACCCGCTCATCCCGGGTGACATCCGAGCGGGACGAGCGGCCACACCTGCAGCGGGGATTTGGGTGACACAAGAGTGACACAGGAGTGACACAGGACCCCTCCAAGGGGGACACCCGGGATTGTCACCATCCCCCGGTGACATCCGAGAGGGACCAGCGGCCACACCTGCAGTGGGGATTTGGGTGACACAGGAGTGACACAGGACCGACCCCCCCAAGGGGGACACCCGGGATTGTCACCAGCTCATCCTCGGGTGACATCCGAGCGGGACAAGCGGCCACACCTGCAGCGGGGATTTGGGTGACACAGGAGTGACACAGGAGTGACACAGGACCCTCCCAGGGGGACACCCGGGATTGTCACCAGCTCATCCCGGGTGACATCCGAGCGGGACCAGCGGCCATACCTGGAGCGGGGATTTGGGTGACACAGGAGTGACACAGGACCCTCCCAGGGGGACACCCGGGATTGTCACCATCCCCCGGTGACATCCGAGAGGGACAAGCGGCCGTACCTGCAGTGGGGATTTGGGTGACAAAGGAGTGACACAAGAGTGACACAGGACCCCTCCAAGGAGGACACCCGGGATTGTCACCAGCTCATCCCCGGGTGACATCCGAGCGGGACGAGCCGCCCTTCCCACGGCGGCGGAGAGGGCGAGGCGGGGAGGGGACAACTCGACCTTGGGGATGGGGAGGTGACACTTTTTGACACTTTTTTGGGTGGGATTTTTTGTTTGTTTGTTTGTTTTGGTTTTTGGGGGGGTGAGGGAAGGGGGGGGTGGATACGGGGGCCGGTTTCAAGGGCCGGGCTTCTTGCCGGCTCTGGCACTGTCCTTCCTCTCCAGCCGCGTGTAAGGCTCGAAGGCGGAGGCGCCGGGCGCCGCCGGGGCGTGCAGGCTGCCCAGCAGCGGGCCCCCGAAACACAGCGGCGGCCTGCCCGGCAGCAGCCGCGGCGACGACGACGACGACGACGACGAGGAGGACGACGACGAAGATGATGATGATGATGATGATGATGATGATGATGACAACGAAGAGGAGGAAGCCGCCAGAGACGGGACGTGCAGGCTGAAAGCCACCGCGGTGCCACACGGGGAGGACGCGGGGCGCGGAGCGGCCAGGCAGCAACCGGAGGAACCGGAGGAGCCGGAGGAGCCGGAGGAGCCGGAGCTGTTCCCCGCGGGGCTGGAGATGAGGGGGTTGGAAGGGGAGAGGAGGCTCGGCGGGGCGGGCGCGGAGAGCAGGCGGCCTTGCTCCAGCAGCCGCAGGATGTTGCAGGTGGCGAAGGACTCGGAGGTGGCGGCCGAGGAGCGTTTCTCAGAGTCCCTGCTCTGGTCCTTCTTCTGCTTGGTGCGGCGGTTCTGGAACCACACCTTGACCTGCCGAGGGAGGGGTGGGGCGGGGTGGGGTGGGGCGGAGGGGTTTTTGGGGGGTTTTTGGGGGATTTTTGGGGAGTGGGGGGGGACAGGAAGGCACGGACGGCGAGAGAGCGCGGGAAGGGGAGCGGGGGGAGAGAGAGAGAGAGAGGCGAGAGCCAGGAGAGAGCGAGATACGAGAGAGAGAGAGACGTAATTAAAATAACCGGGAGAGAGACGTAATTAAAATAACCGGCCGAGTGAGCCGCCCTCCGCCGGCCGCTCCCGGGGAGAGGGAGAATTCCTGCGGGGAAAGGGAGAATTCCTGCAGGGAGCTTCCAGGGAAATGAGAATTCCTGCGGGGAAAGGGAAAATTCCTGCCGGGAAAGGGGAGAATTCCTGCAGGGAGCTTCCAGGGAAATGAGAAATCCTGCGGGGAAAGGGAAAATCCCTGCGGGGAGCTTCCAGGGAAAGGAAGAGTTCCTGCGGGGAGCTTCCAGGGAAAGGGAGAATTCCTGCGGGGAAAGGAGAATTCCTGCGGGGAGTTTCCAGGGAGAGGGAGAATTCCTGCGGGGAAAGGAGAATTCCTGCGGGGAAAGGAGAATTCCTGCGGGGCTTCCAGGGAAAGGAATTCCTGCGGGGAAAGGGAGAATTCCCGCGGGGAAAGAGAGAATTCCTGCTGGGCGATTCCAGGGAAAGGAGAATTCCTGCTGGGAGCTTCCAGGGAAAGGGAGAATTCCCGCGGGGAAAGGGAGAATTCCTGCAGGGAACTTCCAGGGAAAGGAAGGATTCCTGCTGGGCCGGCAGGGAGAGGGGCCGGAGGCTGCAGGTGGGACCCCAGGAATGAGGGCAGAAGGATGGGACCTGGAACAGGAGCCCAGGGATGGGAATCCATGGATGGGATCCAAGGAATGAGATCCCAGGGATGGGACTTGGGAGAGGACCCCAGGGATGGGAATCCATGGATGGGACCCAAGGAATGAGATCCCAGGGATGGGACTTGGGAGAGGACCCCAGGGATGGGATCCCAGGGATGGGATTTGGGACAGGAGCCCAGGGATGAGAATCCAGGGATGGGATCCCAAGGGTCGGACTCAGGAGAGGAGCCCAGCGATGGGATGCCATGGATGGGACCCCGGGAATGGGACCCCAAGGATGGGACTTGGGATGGGACCCCAGGAATGGGATCCCAGGGATGGGACTCAGAACAGAAGCACAGGGATGGGATCCCATGGATGGGACCCAAGGAATGGGATCCCAGGGCTGGGACTCGGGACAGGACCCCACAGATGATCCCCCCAGGGACCTCAGGCTCCCGTCCCCAGGATGGGATCCCCGGGATGGGACCCCTGGGATGGGACCCCCAGGATGGGACCCCCGGAATGGGACCCTCAGGATGGGACTCCCGGAATGGGACCCTCAGGATGGGACTCCCGGGATGGGACCTCCGGGATGGGACCCCTGGGATGGGACCCCCGGGATGGGACCCCCGGAATGGGACCCCTGGGATGGGACTCCCGGGATGGGACCCCCGGAATGGGACCCCTGGGATGGGACTCCCGGAATGGGACCCCCAGGATGGGACTCCCGGGATGGGACCTTGGGGACGGGAGCCTGGGGAAGGAGCTCAGAGCTCCCCTGGCTGAGCTCCACCCCGAGCCGTGCTCGGCTCTCCCTGAGCTGATATTCCCGGGAATTCTGAGCTCCGGGAGGGGCTGGATTCTCCTCAACCCCAAACCCTTCCCTGGCAGGGTGGGTGACCCGTGAGGGGGGCAGGCTGGCTTCTGGCGGCTCTGGATTTATTTCTGGTGGGTAGGACCCAGCTGGGGACACCCGCACCCCGGCTCCAGCTCAGGGAGGGAACCCCGGCTGAGCCCCGCACCCCAAAACTGCCCCAAAACCCCCAGCCCGCCGCTCCCCGCCCCCCCCCTAAACTCCTTCCCTCCTTCCCTCCCTCCCTGGCAGAGCAGAGGGGGCAGGAGAGGCAGAGAGAGAGACAGAGAGAGGCGGGAGGGACGGACAGACGGACACGGAGGTGAGGGGAGGACACGGATGGGGAAGACACTCGGGTTAGAGCCGGAGGGGACCCCGAGCAGCGTCCCCCGGGCGGGGCCCGGAGTCACCGGCGGCTCCTGTTGGGGACAGGCCAGGCCCGCGGTGACACGGCCCCGGGGACGAAGGAGCCTCGGGGGACACCGGGGGACACCGACAGGGTGGGGACAATGGCCTCCCGCCACCGCCGGGCACCGCCAGCCCGCGCCTCCCCTCGGGGACATCCGCGACACGCGGGCACGGGGACACCGAGGCAGCGGCTGCCAGCGGGCACAGCCGGGTGGCCAGGGCTGTGTCACCGTGTCACTGAGCCCGGGGCTGTGTCATTGTGTCACTGAGCCCAGGGCTGTGTCCCCGTGTCACTGAGCCCAGGGCTGTGTCACCACCCCACTGACCCAAGAGCTGTCACCATCCCACTGACCTCAGGGCTGTGTCCCTGTGTCACTGAGCCCAGGGTTGGTGTCACCATGCCACTGAGCCCAGAGCTGTCCCCGTGTCACTGAGCCCGGGGCTGTCACCATCCCACTGTCCCCAGAGCTGTCACCATCCCACTGTCCCCAGAGCTGTGTCACCATGTCACTGAGCCCGGGGCTGGTGTCACCGTGTCACTGAGCCCAGAGCTGTGTCCCCATGTCACTGAGCCCAGGGTTGTGTCCCCATGTCACTGAGCCCAGAGCTGTCACCATCCCACTGTCCCCAGAGCTGTGTCACCGTGTCACTGAGCCCGGGGCTGTGTCCCCATGTCACTGAGCCCGGGGCTGTGTCACCATCCCACTGTCCCCAGAGCTGTGTCACCATGTCACTGCGCCCAGGGCTGTGTCCCCGTGTCACTGAGCCCGGGGCTGTGTCACCATCCCACTGTCCCCAGAGCTGTCATAGTGTCACTGAGCCCAGGGCTGTCCCCATGTCACTGACCCCAGAGCTGTCACCATCCCACTGTCCCCAGAGCTGTGTCACCGTGTCACTGAGCCCAGGGCTGTGTCCCCATGTCACTGACCCCATTGGTCACTCCATACTGACCACTGAGATGGTTTTGGGAACAGATCTGGGTCCCCAGGACTGATGTCCCTGTCCCACTGACCACAGAGCTGTCACCATGCCACTGACCCCGGGGCTGGTGTCCTCGTGCCACTGACCCCAGGGCTGTGTCACCATGTCACTGATCCCATTGGTCACTCTGTGCTGACCACTGGGATGGTTTTGGGAGCAGATCTGGGTCCCCAGGGCTGATGTCCCTGTCACACTGGTCCCAGAGCTGCCACCATCCCACTGACCCTGGGGCTGGTGTCCCTGTCCCACTGACCCCAGGGCTGTGTCACCATTCCCGTGACCCCATTGGTCACTCCGTGCTGACCACCGGGATGGTTTTGGGAACAATGCCTGGCCCCAGGGTTGGTGTCCCCATGCCACTGACCACCACTGGTCACTCCGTGCTGACCACCAGGATGGTTTTGGGCACAGTCCCCTGTCCCCAGACACGGTGACCTGACACAGAATTGTCCCATCTCCTGGAGCAGCCAAATCCCGGGAATTGCAGATCCCAAACCCGCAGCGGTGGGGCCGAGGAGGACCCATGCAGCCCTAATTACCCCACCCAATTAGTGACACCTTAACGAAGATCTGCCCTGGATTCGTACGGGATGGGCATTCCCAGCACTCTCCACTCCCAAATATTCCCCATCCAGCAATTCAGGAGCAGCAGGAATTCAGGAAATCCAAGGATTTAATCCTTGAGGATGGGCATGATCAGGTTTGGAATTCCCAGCCCCAGACCAGGGGCTGCTCCAAAATCCCACCGCCCCAGGACACTCCCGCTATCCCAGGTGGATCCAACCCGGCTTTGGGCACTTCCAGGGATCCAGGGGCAGCCCCAGCCAAGCTGGGAATTCCAGCCCAGCCAGGAATTCCTGCCCCAATCCCAGCTCAATGTCACTTTTCCCAGTGGGAAGCCATTCCCTGTCTCCTGGCCCTGCAGCCCTTGTCCCCAGCCCCTCTCCAGCTCTCCTGGAGCCCCTGCAGGCACTCGGAGCATTCCCTGCAGTTTTCCCTTCTCCAGGGGAACATTCCCAGCTCTCCCAGAGCAAAAGAGCTCCAGAATCCTGGAATGGTTTGGATGGGAAAGGACCTTAAATCCCACCAGGATCCAACTTGAGGGACACCTCCCGCGTTCCCAGGACCTCCTCCCAGGACTCCAAGTCCCATCCAGCCCGGCCTTGGGCACTTCCAGGAATCCAGCCCCAGCAAAGCTGGGAATTCCAGCCCAGCCAGGAATTCCTGCCCAAGATCCCGGCTCAATCTCCCCTTTCCCCGTGGGAAGCCATTCCCTGTGTCCCGCTCGGATGGGATTCCCGACGATCCCTGCTGACCCCACCAAGGTTTTTCCCAGAGAAGCCGCAGCCACTCCCGGATCCCTGGGAGTCTCCAAGGACGGAACTTGGAGCCACCTGGGAACCCCGGGAGGTGTCAGGGCTGGGATTTGAGGTCCCTTTCCCACCCAAACCGTTCCACGACGGCATTCCCGGGACGATCCCGACCCCGGGGGAACGGTGGGACCGTGGTCCCCGGGGGGAAGAGGAGCCTTTCCCAGGAAGTTCCCTGTCCTAGGTTCCAATGTAAAATTGTGCCCAAAGGTGTATTCTATCCCCATGAGCCGTTGGAGCCAAGGTGGGGCAGGGTTCTCCTTATCTTCTGTTAACGAGCCCAACAATGCCTTCCCAGAAGAAGTTATCTCTGTTTAATGGGCCATCAAGGACCCACTGCATGACTGATAGGATGAAATCATCCCATTGTGAGATGCTCTGCCCAGGGGGAGGAGCCAAGCATTCCCACCTGGATATAATCCAAGGTTTGAGACCTCACAAGCAGCTTCTATCCACTGAACTCTCAGAGGAGACAAGAGCTACCAGACGTTTCTACAGGAATCACTGCTTTGACAAGAACATCTCATCTGGATTCCTGGAGGAAGACTGGACCCTTCTCACCATCCCTGGACCCTTCTCACCATCCCTGGACCCTTCTCACCACCCCTGGACCCTTCTCACCATCACTGGACCCTTCTCACCACCCCTGGACCCTTCTCACCACCCCTGGACCCTTCTCATCATCACCGGACCCTTCTCTCTCAGGATCATCTCTGCTCCAGCGGAACTACATCTGTCGCTCCAGGAGGATTTCCGGACTGCTTCAAACACCCTGACCAACAGGGTGTCAGGTTGTATCATTCCATTTATTTTCACCTTTTTTACTCTCTTCTTCTATTAAATTGTATCTCTGACTGGGAGTCTCACTGGTTTTGCTTTCAAACCAGCACATTCCCCCATCCTGGATTCCGGCTCCTCCCGGTGCCCAGCACCCCTCCATCCCGTGGGGGTGACCCCGGTGACACCGTTTGTCCCCAGCCCATCCCCAATTAGCGGCTCCCTGTCCTTTTCAGCCTCCATTATCCTCAAGCTCCCGCCGCTGGACGCGGATCCGCTCAAGCCGTGACAGATCCATGAGTAATTCCCCTCCGGCCTCATCCTCCTCCATCCTCCCCCTGCCCCGCTTTTCAACTCCTGCTCCTCCCACTCCGGATTTTTCCACAGATCCCAGCGGAAACTTACCCCCCCCGGGGTCGGGTTTTTTCCCCCCTCTCCTCAAAAAAAGACAATTCCATCCATGTTGTCCACGTCCATTCCCGGTTTATCCCGGAGGGAAGGGCCAGGGGTATTCCCAGCGGGCACCACTCTGGAATATCCAGGTGTTTATTGTCCACGGTGGGAAGGGGAGGGAGGTCCAGGCCCTCCTTTTTCCCAAGAAAAAACGATTCCCAGATTTTTTCTTTTTTTTTTTTTTTTTGCTCTGGGACAGCCAGCTGGGAGGGAATGGGAATGAGGGGGAGGAATCCTGGGAATTGAAATCCCCTCGTGGGACATTCCAGCGGGGTTGGACCTGGATGCAGGGAAGCGCCTCTGGAAGTGGATTTTGGGGACGGGGAGGTGACACCTGCAGGGGACAATCCAGGGACATGGAGGCTTGGAAAACCGCGGGAGAGGCAGCACCGAGACGGTCAGAGGTGTGAGGAAAGCAGGAATTCCATAAATCCCAGAATTCCGGAATGGTTTGGGGTGGGAGGGACCTTGAATCCCACCCCAGTTCCATCCAGGGACACCTCCCACCGTCCCAGGTGGATCCCGATGTCCAACCTGACCTTGGGCACTGCCAGGGATCCAGGGGCAGCCACAGCCAAGCTGGGAATTCCAGCCCAAAATCCAGGAATTCCTGCCCCAATCCCAGCTCAATGTCACTTTTCCCAGTGGGAAGCCATTCCCTGTCTCCTGTCCCTGCAGCCCTTGTCCCCAGCCCCTCTCCAGCTCTCCTGGAGCCCCTGCAGGCACTCGGAGCATTCCCTGGAGTTTTCCCTTCTCCAGGGGAACATTCCCAGCTCTCCCAGAGCAAAAGAGCTCCACAATCCTGGAACGGTTTGGGTTGGGAGAGACCTTAAATCCCATCTGGATCCAACTTGAGGGACACCTCCCGCGATCCCAGGTGGCTCCAAGTCCCATCCAGCCCGGCCTTGGGCACTTCCCGGAATCCAGCCCCAGCAAAGCTGGGAATTCCAGCCCAGCCAGGAATTCCTGCCCAAGAGATCCCAGAGATCAAGAGAACGGGAACACGGGAAAAAGGGATCACGGCACGGAGACCCCGAAGGGCCGGGGAAGGGTCTGTGGGGAGCTGGGAAATTGTGTGAAATATTAAATAACGGGGAATTAAATATATATAAAAATTATATCTATACACACATTAGTCTATCATGTATAAATGTACAGTTATTACCTAGTAATATAATATACATTTAAATATATATATATAAAATATGCAGTTATTATATCTATATAATAAATATTATATAGTTATTATTTTATGTTATATTCAATGATGTATTTTTCTTTTCTCTGCTGTATTTAATTGCATCGTCCTATTTTTTATTTTTAAATTCTCCATTATATATTAAATATTCTGTCATCCAGATTATTTTATATTAATTTATATATATAGTAATAGCAATTATTAATAACTATAAAAATAACTAATATATAATACATAACAAACAATGCACATGCATAGTATATGTTGCATATAATGTAATTATTGTGTAATGTATTTTTAATATGATACTTTATATTGTAGATATTTATATATTTATGTACTCCTGGTTTTCCTCCTTTATTTTATTAATTATTGTTTTACTATTTTATTATTTTATTTTATTTTTATTTTTTATTTTCTATTTTCTATTTTCTATTTTCTATTTTCTATTTTCTATTTTCTATTTTCTATTTTTATTATTTTTAAATTATTTTATTTTAATTTTTTAAAATTCAATTTTAAAAATTGACACTAATTTAATTTTGTTATTTCGTTGTTTTGTCTTTTATTAAATTTTTAGAATTCTCTTCTGCTTTATTTTATTTCGTCCTCTCCAACTCTATTCTATTCCATTTTCCCACCTTTTTTTCCATTCTATTCCTTCACCCTGAGCCAGATTTTTATATTTTATATTTTATATTTTATATTCTATATTTTATATTTTATATTTTTTATTTTATATTTTATGTTGCATATTTTATATTTTGTATTTTATATTGCATATTGCATATTGTACATTGTATATTTTATATTGCATATTGTATATTGTATATTTCATATTACATATTTTATTTTATAATATTTTATGTTTGAATTTATGTTTTACACTTCATTGAATATTTTATTTTATTATATTTTATTTTATTTTATTTTATTTTATTTTATTTTATTTTATTTTATTTTATTTTATTTTATTTTATTTTATTTTATTTTCATTTCCCACTCCCTATTCCACGACCAAACAAATCCCCGAGATCCCCCCTGGATTTCTCCTCCTCCCGCGGATCCTTTCCCGACGGATTCATCCCTCGGACTCCAGGAAAGCAGGGAGGCGTCCCCTCCCCTGCTCCCTGGCACCTGGAATGTCATCCCAAATGTCACCGCGCTCGGAATGCCGGAGCCCGGCGCCCCGGGGAGTTCGGATCCAGCCAGGAAAAAAAAAAAAAAAAAATGGGAATAATTCACCGGGATTTTTATCATGAAGGATTTACGAATCCGAGGGGCCGGGTGCGCTTCCCAACCCGGAGCCTTGGGATGGGGTCACGCCTCCCACACCATCCCGATTCCCTGATCCCGGGCAGGGCGCGGGATGCAGGGCGCGAAGATGGGAATAAAAATGGGAATGCGGCGTTGTCTGGAGCCGACGGAATTATCCGGAACCCGCAAGGTCGGCTCCATCCCGGTTTCCCGTGGCTGAGGGCACCGGGATGGAGCCCACGAGGGGCTGGATCCCTGGAATCCCGTGCCGTGACCTCGGAGAGCGCCATGTCCCAGGGATTCCTTCTCTGGGCTGCTGCTCCCGTCCCTGCCCTTCCCCTTGGAGCCACAAAAGGAACGATTCCCAAGAGGGGAATCCCGACGGAAACCCCTTTATCTGGGGAGGTAAAGGGTGGGAGCTCATCGTTCCACGGATCTCAGTGATCCGGGGATTTGTGCGGGTTTTCGGCCCAGTGACTGCCCATCCATCCGTCCATCCATCCATCCGTCCATCCATCCGTCCATCCATCCATCCATCCGTCCATCCATCCATCCATCCATCCACCCATCCATCCATCCCGGCATTCCAAAGCACCGCGCGGACGGCACCAGGGATTGCCCCCCTCTCATTACGGAATCCCATTTTCCACCCTTGGGAATCGCTCCCCAGCCATCCTGCTGGGATCCCAAGCCCCCATCCCAGCCCTGGCAGATCCTGGGAATGTCAACACCACACGCTCCGGCACTCCTGCATTCCCAAAAAACGCCGGAGCTCCCCATTCTCCCCACATTTTTCTGCACAACGGGAATCCTTATCCAGCTCCACGACTCCGGGGCCGGGGCCATGTTTTGGGATTGTTAACGGTGTTTATTTTTGGGCAGCCCTGCCCTGGCCTTGACCCCATCCATCCGTCCATCCGTCCATCCGTCCATCCGTCCATCCGTCCATCCGTCTGTCCATCCGTCCATCCCAAAGCACGGCACGGACGGGACCGGAAGCGTCCTCCTCTCATCATGGCTCCCGTTTTCCACCCTCATCCTCTGCTTCCCATCGCGTCGGGGCTGAGCCGTGGCGGAAATCGCCCCTTGCTGGGATCCCAAACCCCCATTCCTGCCCACCCCAGATCCCGGGAATGTCAACCCTGCACGCTTCAGTGCTCCCGCATTCCCAAAAAAAATGCCGGAGCTCCCCGTTCTTCCCACGTTTCTCTGCATGACGGGAATCCTTATCCAGTTCTGTGACTCCGGGGCCGGGGCCATGTTTTGGGATTGTTAACGGTGTTTATTTTTGGCTGAGTCATGGTGGGAATCGCCCCTCACTGGGATTCCAAACCCCCATCCCCACCCTGGCAAATCCCAGGAATGTCAACACCGCACGCTCCGGCGCTCCCGCATTCCCAAAAAACACCGGAGCTCTTAGTTCTCCCCGCATTTCTCTGCATGACAGGAATCCTTATCCAGCTCCGTGATTCCAGGGCCAGGGCCATGTCTTGGGATTGTTAACGGTGTTTATTTTTGGGCAGCCCTGCCCTGGCCTTGACCCCATCCGTCCATCCATCTGTCCGTCCATCCGTCCATCCGTCCATCCGTCCATCCGTCCATCCCAAAGCACGGCACGGACAGGACCGGAAGCGTCCTCCTCTCATCATGGCTCCCGTTTTCCACCCTCCTCCTCTGCTTCCCGTCGCATCGGGGCCGAGCCACGGCGGGAATCGCCCCTCACTGGGATCCCAAATCCCCATCCCCACCCTAGCAGATGTCAGGAATGTCAACACCGCACGCTCCGGCACTCCCACATTCCCAAAAAACGCCGGAGCTCCCTGTTCTCCCCATGTTTCTCTGCACGACGGGAATCCTTATCCAGCTCCGCGACTCTGGGGCCGGGGCCATGTTTTGGGATTGTTAACGGTGTTTATTTTTGGCTGAGTCACAGCGGGAATCGCCCCTCGCTGGGATCCCAAACCCCCATCCCCACCTTGGCAAATCCCAGGAATGTCAACACCGCACGCTCCGGCACACCCACATTCCCAAAAAACACCGGAGCTCCCCGTTCTCCCTGCATTTCTCTGCGTGACGGGAATCCTTATCCAGCTCCGCGATTCCAGGGCCGAGGCCATGTTTTGCGATTTTTAACGGTGTTTATTTTCCACTGAGCCACGGCGGGAATCGCCCCTCACTGGGATCCCAAACCCCCATCCCCGCCCTGGCAGATCCCAGGAATGTCAACACCGCACACTCCGGCACTCCCGCATTCCTGAAAAATGCTGGAGCTCCCCGTTCTCCTCGTGTTTATCTACACGACGGGAATCCCTATCCAGTTCTGCGACTCCGGGGCCGGGGCCATGTTTTGGGATTGTTAACGGTGTTTATTTTTGGGCAGCCCTGCCCTGGACTTGACCCCATCCGTCCATCCGTCCATCCATCCGTCCATCCGTCCATCCGTCCATCCCAAAGCACCGCACGGACAGGACCGGAAGCGTCCTCCTCTCATCATGGCTCCCGTTTTCCACCCTCATCCTCTGCTTCCCGTTGCGTCGGGGCCGAGCCATGGCGGGAATCGCCCCTCACTGGGATCCCAAACCCCCATACCTGCCCTGGCAGATCCCGGGAATGTCAACCCCGCACACTCTGGCGCTCCCACATTCCCAAAAAACGCCGGAGCTTTTAATTCTCCCCACATTTCTCTGCACAACGGGAATCCTTATCCAGCTCCGCGACTCCGGGGCCGGGGCCATGTTTTGGGATTGTTAACGGTGTTTATTTTTGGCTGAGTCACAGCGGGAATCGCCCTTCGCTGGGATCCCAAACCCCCATCCCCGCCCTGCCAGATCCCGGGAATGTCAACACCGCACTCTCCGGCACACCCACATTCCCAAAAAGCGCCGGAGCTCCCCGTTCTTCCCATATTTCTCTGCATGATAGGAATCCTTATTCAGCTCCGCGACTCCGGGGCCGGGGCCATGTTTTGGGATTAACGGGATTTATTTTCCACTGAGCCCCGGCGGGAATCGCCCCTCGCTGGGATCCCAAGTCCCCATCCCCGCCCTGGCAGATCCCAGGAATGTCAACATCGCACGCTCCGGCACTCCCGCATTCCCAAAAAGCACCGGAGTTCCCCGTTCTCCCCACATTTCTCTGCACGACGGGAATCCTTATCCAGCTCTGTGACTCCGGGGCCAGGGCCATGTTTTGGGATTGTTAACGGTGTTTATTTTTGGGCAGCCCTGCCCTGGCCTTGACCCCACTCATCCATCCATCCATCCATCCGTCCATCCGTCCATCCGTCCATCCGTCCGTCCGCCCATCCCAAAGCACCGCACGGACAGGACAGGAAGCGTCCTCCTCTCATCATGGCTCCCGTTTTCCACCCTCATCCTCTGCTTCCCGTCGCGTCAGGGCCGAGCCATGGCGGGAATCGCCCCTCACTGGGATCCCAAATCCCCATCCCCGCCCTGGCAGATCCAGGAATGTCAACCCCGCACGCTCCCGCGCTCCCGCATTCCCAAAAAACGCCGGAGCTCCCCGTTCTCCCCGCGTTTCTCTGCACCACGAGAATCCTTATCCAGCTCCGCAACTCCGGGGCTGGGGCCATGTTTTGGGATTGTTAACGGTGTTTATTTTTGGCTGAGTCACAGCAGGAATTGCCCTTCTCTGGGATCCCAAATCCCCATCCCCGCCCTGGCAGATCCCAGGAATACCAACACCACACGCTCCGGCACTCCCGCATTCTCAAAAATCCATCGCAGCGCATTTTCCCAGTGTTTATCTGCCGAATACGGCGATTCCGACCCTGCTCCACTGCTCCGAGGCCATGTTTGGGGTTTTGGGGCCGTGTTTGGGGGTTTTTAGCCATGTTTGGGGTTTTTCAGCTGTGTTTGGGTTTTTTAGCCGCATTTGGGGTTTTTTTAGCCACGTTTGGTGTTTTTTAGCCGCATTTGGGGTTTTTTTAGCCGTGTTTGGGTTTTTTTAGCCATTTTTGAGTTTTTTTAGCCACGTTTGGGTTTTTTTAGCCACGTTTGGGTTTTTTTAGCCGCATTTGGGGTTTTTTAGCCGTGTTTGGGGTTTTTTTTCAGCCATGTTTGGGGTTTTTTAGCCGCGTTTGTTTTGGGCGGCCCTGCCCCGCCGCTGACCCCGGCGCCGTCACGCGCCCCTGGCACACGTGCGGCCCCCCGGCTGCGCCATCCCGCGCTATTCCTGGCTGCCGAGCGGGAATTGGCCGGGATTAGCTCCGGACCGCCGGCAGCTGACGCCCGTTGGGAGCCTGCGCTCCTGCATCATCCTGCTCCACCTTCCTCCTCCTCCTCCTCCTCCTTTTCCCCCTTTTCCTCCTTTCCCCTCCTCTTTCTCCTCTTTCCAGCCCCGTTGGGGCCGGGATCCCGGATCCCGGATCCCGGTGTTGTGCGATCCATCGGGATCGCTGCCCGAAGCCGAACGCGGGTTTCCTCACGGCGACTCCGCCACCCTTCCGCCTCTCCCGGCGCCGAGCGGGGATGGATTCACGGATGGATTCATGGATGGATTCACGGATGGATTCATGGATGGATTCACGGATGGATTCATCCCCCGGCTGCCATCCCAGCGCATCCCGCTGCGCCAACCATTCCGAACCCTCCGCCACGGCCTTCGGGAAGGCGGCTCCAGCCACCAGCTGGAATTCCGCCAAGGAATTCTCCCTGACCCTCATCCTTTCCCGCCACCAACCCCAAAATTCCAGCCGGAAGCCAAGCCCGTGTCCGGCTCCCGCTCCGAAATTCTGGATATTCCCGGCTTTGCGGCCGAGGAACCTCGCGGGTGGGCTGGCGACCTTTGGAAGCGGGAAATTTGGAGACGACGGCGAAGCTGGAGGGGAATTCCCCCGTTTTTGGGGTTTTGGGAAGCGCTGGGATGGGTGGGGACATCTTTCCATGAAATCCCGGGGGTCTAGGTGGGGGACCCGGGGGTGGGAATTCCGGCCCGGCTCCAAAACTCACGAAAACCATCACCAAACCCAAATCCCACCGTTTTTTTTTCAGGAAAACCATTTGAATCACATCCGCTTTGGAGGACGCTGGGATCGCTCTGGGAGCACCCAGCTCGGCTTCATCGGGAATCAAAACTTCCCATCAGAAATCCTAAAATCCTGGGGATTTTTTTTTTTTTTTTTTTTTTTTTTTTGTGAGGGTTGGGGATCCCCCTCACAAGTAAATCCTTGATAAATGATAAAAATCTCGGTGAATTATTCCCATTTATTTCTTTTCCCATGAAATCCTGAAATCCCGGAATTTGATTTTTTTTTTTGTGAGGGTGGGGATCCCCCTCACAAGTAAATCCTCAATGATAAAAATCTTGGTGAATTATTCTCATATTTTTTTCCAAGAAATCCTGAAATCCTGGGATTTGATGGGTTTTTTTGTGAGGGTTGGGATCCCCCTCACAAGTAAATCCTCGATGATAAAAATCTCGGTAAATTATTCCCTTTTTTTTTTCCATGAAATCCTGAAATCCCAGAATTTGATTTTTTTTTTTTTTGTGAGGGTTGGGGATCCCCCTCACAAGTAAATCCTTGATAAATGATAAAAATCTCGGTGAATTATTCCCATTTCGATTTTCCTGTCGATCATTTCGCTCCGTGCTCGGAGAATTCCGGAAGCACCCGGATCTTTTGGGATCCCGAACGCCCAACTCACCTATCCCACGGCAGACCCCCATTTCCCGCTCCCCCTTTTTTAGGAATGTTCCCCGCAAAAAAAATCCAGAATTTATTCCCCTCCTCCCCCAAGCCCGATTCCCTGCTGGGTTTTTGGGATCCCCAGGCTGGAATTCGGGAGCCTCCGGGGCCGTGCCACCACAGCGTCCCCGCCCCGGGAAGTGCCGGGATTAGCGGGGCCACATGAGCTTGGCTTGCTCCAGGAACGTGCTCGGACCCAGGGATGTGGGAATGGGATCCAGCACCTGCTGGAGGTGCCCAAATCCCGGGAATCTCCGGTGGGCTCCAGGATTTAGGATCCCCCTTCCACTCCAGCATCCAGGTGTGACCCGATCCCATCAAACGTGGGATCGTTGGGGATGATGTCCCCTCACTGCCGCCTATTCCCAAGGATTTGGTAGCTGTGGGATGCTGTTCCCAGATCCTCTGGGATTGCCCAGATCCCTTCTTGAAGTGAGTCAGGGAAGCGGTCCAGGAAAACAGGGTGGGAGAGCTCATCCCATCCCGAAAAAGCTCCGGGAGAAGGGATGGAGGAAGGGATGGATGGAGGCCCCTGAGGAAAGAACCACTGAATGCCAGAATTCCCAACTGGTTTGGGTTGGGAAGGACCTTAAAGCTTTTTTTTCCCAAGGGTAGGGACACCTCCCACCATCCCAGGTAGATCCAGCCTGGCCTTGGGCACTTGCAGGGATCCAGGGGCAGCCCCAGCCAAGCTGGGAATTCCAGCCCAGCCAGGAATTCCTGCCCCAATCCCAGCTCAATGTCACTTTTCCCAGTGGGAAGCCATTCCCTGTCTCCTGTCCCTGCAGCCCTTGTCCCCAGCCCCTCTCCAGCTCTCCTGGAGCCCCTGCAGGCACTCGGAGCATTCCCTGGAGTTTTCCCTTCTCCAGGGGAACATTCCCAGCTCTCCCAGAGCAAAAGGGCTTCAGAATCCTGGAATGGTTTGGGTTGGGAGAGACCTTCAATCCCATCCCATTCCCACCCCATTCCATGGGTAGGGACACCTCCCACCATCCCTGGTGGATCCAACCCAGCCTTGGGCACTCCCAGGGATCCAGGGGCAGCCACAGCAAAGCTGGGAATTCCAGCCCAGATCCCTCCCCACCCTCCCAGCTGGGAATTCCTTCCCAAGATCCCAACCTTGCCCTTTGGAAGATCCAAAACCACCTGGGCTGGATCCCGTCACTTCCGCTCCAGAGGGAAATGGGAATCACGGAGGGTTTTGGGGCTCCCAGCTCTTCCCAGCCTCGTCTTTCCCGCTTTTTCATTTTTCCCAGGAGAGGCAAACCCGTGGCAGCCCCAGCCCCTCCGTCCCCCTCGTTCCGTCCCTGCTAATGAGCTGAGGTAATTAATTTTAACGGCCTCCTCCTAATTGCCGGGCTATAAATAGACATTCCCGGCCTTTCCCAAGATATTTTGCTCCGTGTTGGGAATCCTGGGAGGCTCCAGGAGCTGTGGAGTTGTGGGGTGGCCCAGGAGTTGTCCCCGAGAAGGTCTGGATGGAGCCCGTGGGGACACCGGGAGAATCCGGTGGATTGGCCAGGCAGGCAGGAATCGTGGAATTATGGGATCATTGAGGTTGGAGAAACCCTTGGAGACTCCTGAATCCAGACACTCCTCCCAAGCACTGCCAGGTCCCCAAAGTGCCATGTCCACCAAGGCCACCACCATGTCCCCAAAGTGCCATGTCCACCAAGATGGTCACCATGTCCCCAAAGAGCCACATCCACCAAGGCCACCACCGTGTCCCCAAAGAGCCATGTCCACCAAGGTGGCCACCATGTCCCCGAAGTGCCACATCCACCAAAGCCACCATTGTGTCCCCAAAGTGCCACATCCACCAAGGTCACCACTGTGTCCCCAAAGTGCCACATCCACCAAGGCTGCCACCGTGTCCCCAGAGTGCTACATCCACCAAGGTCACCATTGTGTCCCCAAAGGGCCACGTCTACCTAAGCCACCACCATGTCCCCAAAGTGCTACGTCCACCAAAGCAGCCGCAATGTCCCCGAAGTGCCACGTCCACCAAGGTGGCCACCATGTCCCCAAAGTGCCACATCCACCAAAGCCACCATTGTGTCCCCAAAGTGCCACATCCACCAAGGTCACCACTGTGTCCCCAAAGTGCCACATCCACCAAGGCCACCACCATGTCCCCAAAATGCCACATCCACCAAAGCCACCATTGTGTCCCCAAAGGGCCACGTCCACCAAGACTGCTACTGTGTCCCCAAGTGCCACATCCACAGGGCTGGTAAATCCCCCCAGGAATGGGGATCCAACCCTGCCCTGGGCAGCTGGAAAACCCTTTCCATGTAGGAATTTTCCCAAAAATCCTAAAAACCCTAAACCTTCGCTGGCACAGCTTGGGGCTGCCCCTCGTCCCGAGTGTCACCCGGCTGTCCCGGCCCCAAAAAGGGCGGGAAAACTCCGGGGCCACCTGAAGCTGAGCCTGGCACTGAACTCCTGACCCCGAGAGCAAATCCCTTCAGCCATCCCATGGATCCCACGGATCCCACGGATCCCATGGATCCCATCCCATGGATCCCATCTATGGATTCCATCCCATCCCATGATGCCACGGATCTCATCCCATGGATCCCATCCCATCCCATCCCATCCCATCCCATCCCATGGATGCCATGGATCCCATCTATGGATTCCATTCCATCCCATGATCCCATGGATCTCATCCCATGGATCCCATCCCATGGATGCCATGGATCCCATCCATGGATTCCATTTCATCCCATGATCCCATGGATCCCATCCCATCCCATGGACCCCATCCCATCCCATGATCTCATGGATCCCATCCCATGGATCCCATCCCATCCCATCCCATGGATCCCATCCCATCCCATGAGGGATTTATGGGAATTCCACCCCCTCCGCTGTCCCCCCTCCAGGATCCTTCTTTCTCCTCTGCCTGGGATTTTCCATCCCATAATGCCATGGGGAAGGGGCACTTTTCCCTTCAGGATTCCAGCGGGTTTTCCCCGAAAAAGCCGGATCCGTGGACACGAGCTGCCCTCGGGATTTGGGATGGGTTTGGGATGGCCCCGCCACTTCCCAGCTCTTCCCAAGGACCTCAGAGCTCGCCTCGGCCTCTCCATGGAAATATTCCCCAATGGAAGCATCCCCCAGGTTAATTAAACTCCTCAATTAATTAGGAAAAGCACCGGGAGGCAGAGCGGGGACGTGGATCCCGGGAGGGAAGAGGAATTCCCTGGAGGGGTGGAAGGAGCAGGAGCGGCTCCGAAATTCCCTCCCGCTCTCCTGGATGATTCCCATCTCCTCTGGGTGATTCCCATCTCCCCTGGGTGATCCCACCCTCACTTCCAGTGATTCCCATCATTTCTGGGAGATCCCATCCTCATTCCTGGGTGATTCCCATCTTTTCTGGGCTGATCTCCCTCTTCCCTGGCTGATCCCTCCTCTCCTCTGGGTGATTCCCATCTCCCCTGGGTGATCCCTGCTCTCCCTGGATGATCCCATCCTCACTTCCAGGTGATTCCCATCATTTCTGGGTGATCCCATCCTCACCTCTGGGCGATTCCCATCTTTTTTTGGGTGATCCCTCCTCTCCTCTGGGTAATTCCCATCTCCCCTGGGTGATCCCATCCTCATTCCTGGGTGATTCCCATCTCCCCTGGGTGATCCCATCCTCATTCCTGGGTGATTCCCATCTTTTCTGGGCTGATCCCTCCTCTCCCCTGAGTGATTTTCCCTCTCCCCTGAGCGATCCCAGTTCTCCCTGGATGATCCCACCCTCACTCCTGGGCGATTCCCATCTTTTTTTGGGTGATCCCTCCTCTCCTCTGGGTGATCCCCATCTCCCCTGGGTGATCCCACCCTCACTTCCAGGTGATTCCCATCATTTCTGGGTGATCCCAGCTCTCCCTGGATGATCCCATCCTCACCCCTGGGCGATTCCCATCTTTTTTTGGGTGATCCCTCTTCTCCTCTGGGTGATCCCCATCTCCCCTGGGTGATCCCTCTCTCCCTGCCTGATCCCTCCTCTGCTCCCAGTGATTCCCTGGAATCCATGATCCCTGATCCCCTCACTCCTGGATGCAGGACTCTGAGCCAACAAAAAACCAACAAACAAAACCAAAAAATCCCAAATCCCGCAATCCCCGACCCATCCTGCCTCCAACTCTGCCAAACAGTGGGATCAGCTGCCAGGAAAATAAAATCAGAGCCTAAATCCCATTTTTTATCTATTTTTTTTTTCTTTTCCCCTATTTCCAGCAGGATTTTTTCCCTAAATCCCCTTCTTTTTCCCTCCGTATTTCCATCAGGATTTCCCCAAATCCCCCTTTTTTCCTGTTTCCAGCAGGATTTCTGCAAGATCCCAGCCCAGCTCCCTAAATCCCTCCTTTTTCCCCCCTATTTCCAGCAGGATTTCTCCCCAAATCCCCCCTTTTCCCTATTTCCATCAGGATTTCTGCAGGATCCCAGCCCGGCTCCCTAAATCCCCTCTTTTTTCCTCCTTTTCTTCCATCAGGATTTCTCCCTAAATCCTTCTTTTCCCCTTTTCCCTATTTCCAGCAGGATTTCTCCATAAATCCCTTTTTTCTCCCCTATTTCCAGCAGGATTTCTCCATAAATCCCTTTTTTCCCCCCCTATTTCCAGCAGGATTTCTCCATAAATCCCTTTTTTTTCCCCCCCTATTTCCATCAGGATTTCTCCATAAATCCCTTTTTTTTTCCCCTATTTCCATCAGGATTTCTCCATAAATCCCTTTTTTCCCCCCTATTTCCAGCAGGATTTCTCCATAAATCCCTTTTTTTCCCCCCTATTTCCATCAGGATTTCTCCATAAATCCCTTTTTTTTTCCCTATTTCCAGCAGGATTTCTCCATAAATCCCTTTTCCCCCCCCTATTTCCAGCAGGATTTCTCCATAAATCCCTTTTTTCCCCCCCTATTTCCAGCAGGATTTCTGCAAGATCCCAGCCCGGCTCCCTAAATCCCCCCTTTTTCCTCCCTATTTCCATCAGGATTTCTCCCCAAATTCCCCATTTTTTCCTATTTCCATCAGGATTTTCTCCCTAAATCCCTCTTTTCCCCTTTTCCCTATTTCCATCAGGATTTCTGCAGGATCCCAGCCCAGCTCCCTAAATCCCCTCCTTTTTTTCCATCAGGATTTCTCCATAAATCCCTTTTTTTCCCCTATTTCCAGCAGGATTTCTCCATAAATCCCTTTTTTCCCCCCCTATTTCCATCAGGATTTCTCCATAAATCCCTTTTTTTTTCCCCTCCCCTATTTCCATCAGGATTTCTCCATAAATCCCTTTTTTCCCCCCTATTTCCATCAGGATTTCTCCATAAATCCCTTTTTTCCCCCCCTATTTCCAGCAGGATTTCTCCATAAATCCCTTTTTTTTTCCCCCCTATTTCCATCAGGATTTCTCCATAAATCCCTTCTTTTTTCCCTATTTCCAGCAGGATTTCTCCATAAATTTCTTTTTTTTTCCCCCTATTTCCAGCAGGATTTCTCCATAAATCCCTTTTTTTTTTCCCCTCTTTCCAGCCGGATCCCAGCCCGGCTCCCGGGAAGGCCGGGCTGCAGCATTCCAGCTGCGATCGCACCGCGTCTCTTCCCATCTCGTCACATTCCCTCCTCGCCGGGATGAATCATCCTTCCCCCCCTCCCCTTCCCAAACCTCCACAGGCACAAAAAAAAAACCAAAAAAAAAACCCAAAAACCCCCAAAACAATAAAAATTCCCAGCCCTGGTGGCCCCTTTTTCCTTCAGGGTTCCCAGCGCATCCAAAGGGAAAAGTCAGGAGCAGCTTCCTGATCTTTGGAATCGAAATCCAGCCCAGGGAGGGGCTGGGAAGAAAATCTGTTCCTTGTCCCAAAAAAAAAAAAAAAAAAAAAAAAAAAAAAAACCCAAAAGAAAAAAAAAAATCAAACAAACAAACAAAAAAAAAAACCCAACCAAAAACAGAAAGGAAAAAACCCACCAATCAAACAAACAAACAAACCCCCAACCAAAACAAAAATAAAATAAAATAAAATAACCCAAAACAAAACCAAAAAACCCCAAACAAAACCAACAACAAAAAAAAACCCCAAACCCCCCAAAACCCACAAAACAGAAACAAAAAAAGTCACCAACCAAACAAACAAACAAAAAACCCCACAAACAAAACAAAACCAAAAAAGATTAAAAAACCACAAAAAACAACCCCCCAAAAAAACCAAAAACAACAACAAAAAAAAAACCAAACAAAAGAAAAAAACCAAAACAAAACCACAAAAAACCCCACAAAAAAAAAACAAAAAAATCCCCCCCAAAAACCCCCAAACACCCCAAAACAGAAACAAAAAAAACCCACACCAAAAAACCCCACAAAAAACCTCCTAAGAAACCACAACCCCCCAGAAAAAACACCCAATAAGCAAAAACACAACTAAAAAAACCCCAAACAAAACAAAACAAAACCCCAAACAAAAACAAAACCCCAAAAAACCCACAAAAAAAAACCAAAAAATCCCCCCAAAAACCCAAAAAACCCCAAACACCCCAAAACAGAAACAAAAAATAACCAAAAAAAGCCACAAAAAAACCCCAAAAAAACTAAAAAAACCCACAAAACCTGCCCCCCAAAAAAACCAAAAAAAGGAAAAACAAAACAAAAAAACCCAAACAAAGCTAAAAAAAAACCTAAAAAAAAACAAAAAACCAACCAAACAAACAAAACCCCACAACCCCCCCCCAAAAAAACCCAAAAAACCAAACCAAACCAAACCAAAAAAAACGAGCCAGGAGATGCTGCTGGTTGGGATCCACCACCAAAATTCCCTAAATTCCGGGAGCTGCTCCGGGAATGAATCGCCCCAAATCCCAGGATTGCTGCCAAAGTTGGGTTTATCCCAATTTGGAGGAGCTGGGGGAGGATTTTTCCCTCTCCGGGTCGCATCCAGGATTTGGGATCAGCACCTTCCAGACCCCAAAAAGGGGGGCTTGGAAAACTCGGTTTCAAGCTCTGGGAATTCCTGGAGGAAAACTTCCTGGTCGTGAAAAAAATGGGATTTAGGAAAAGGGTGATGCCTGGGGAGCCAAACTCTGCGGGAAGGGGGATTTGGGATGGGGGATTTGGGAAAGGGGATTTGGGAAAGGGGGATTTGGGATGGGGGATTTGGGAAGAGGGATTTGGGAAGAGGGATTTGGGAAAGGGGATTTGGGATGGGACATTTGGAATGGGGGATTTGGGAAAGGGGGATTTGGGAAAGGGGATTTGGGATGGGACATTTGAGAAGAGGGATTTGGGAAAGGGGGTTTGGGAAGGGACTTTTGGAAAGGGGGCTTTTGGGAAGAGGGATTTGGGAAGAGGGATTTGGGATGGGACTTTTGGGAAGAGGGATTTGGGAAGGGGGATTTGGGATGGGACTTTTGGGAAGAGGGATTTGGGAAGGGGGATTTGGGAAGGGGGATTTGGGAAAGGGGGATTTGGGAAGGGGGATTTGGGAAAGGGGGATTTGGGAAGGGGGATTTGGGAAGGGGGATTTGGGAAAGGGGGATTTGGGAAGGGGGGTTTGGGATGGGGGATTTGGGAAGGGGGATTTGGGAAAGGGGGATTTGGGAAGGGGGATTTGGGAAGGGGGGTTTGGGAAGGGGGATTTGGGAGGAGGGATTTGAGATGGGGGATTTGGGATGGGACATTTGGAATGGGGGATTTGGGAAGTGGGGTTTGGGAAGGGGGATTTTGGATGGGGGATTTGAGAAGAGGGATCCTGGGAAAGGGAATTTGGGATGGGACTTTTGGGATGGGGGATTTGGGAAGGGGGATTTGGGAAGAGGGATTTGGGAAAGGGGGATTTGGGGAGGGGGATTTGGGAAAGGGGATTTGGGATGGGACATTTGGGAAGGGGGATTTGGGGAGGGACATTTGGGATTTGGGATGGGGGGTTTGGGAAGGGGGGTTTGGGAAGAAGGATTGGGGAGGGGAGTTTGGGATGGGGGATTTGAGAAGAGGGATTTGGGAAAGGGGGTTTGGGGAGGGACGTTTGGGATGGGGGATTTGTGGAGGAATTTGGGAATTCTGGGGAAAAAAATCAGAGAGCCGGGGGCGGCGGGGGGAGCCGGGAAGGTTCTGGAAACCGGGAATCGGCTGCGGGAGGTGTGAAAAGCCGGGAGAGGGATTGAAGGAGACAGGGATGAGGGAGGGGAGAGGAGAAGCGACAGCGCCCGGCCCACGGGGTGGGAATTTTCTCACCCAGGGATGGAGGCTCCGGAGCAGGAGGGGAAGGATGGGAATTGCATCCCTAAGGAAAAGCCGTGACCTTGTGACCCCGGCGCCCCGCTGGGCACAATCCGCCGGGGCCCGGGGGGAAAAACGAGGAGCCCACGGAGAGGGGTCCTGGGAAGGGGGGGTTGGGATTTGGGATGGGGGGTTTGGGAAGAGGGATTTGGGAAAGGGGGTTTGGGATGGGGGATTTGGGGAGGGGGATTTGGGAAGAGGGATCATGGGAAGGGGGATTTGGGATTTGGGATGGGGGGTTTGGGAAGGGGAATTTGGAAAGGGGGGTTTGGGATGGGGGATTTGGGAGGAGGGATTTGGGAAGAGGAATAATATGGGAGGATGGATTTGGGAAGAGGGGTTTGGGAAAGGGGAGTTTAGGATGGGGGATTTGGGGAGGGGGGATTTGGGAAGAGGAATTTCGGATGGGATATTTGGGAAGAGGGATTTGGGAAGAGGGGTTTGTGAAGAGGGATTTGGGAAGAGGGGTTTGGGAAAGGGGGTTTGGGATGAGGGATTTGGGAAGGGGGATTTGGGGAGGGAGATTTGGGAAGAGGGATTTGGGAGGAGGGATCCTGGAAAGGGGGATTTGGGAAGAGGGATTTGGGATGGGGAATTTGGGGAGGGGGATTTGGGATGGGACATTAGGGAAAATGCATTTGGGAAGGGGGATTTGGGAAGAAGGATTTGGGGGGGGGGATATGGGAAGTGGAATTTGGGAAGGGGGATTTGGGGAGTGGGGTTTGGGAAGTGGGATTTGGTAAAAGGGATAATACGGGAAGAGGGATTTGGGAAAAAGGATTTGGGAAAAGGGATTTGGGATGGGACATTTGGGAAGGGGAATCCCATGCCAGGGACACACAGCTCCCCCTTGTCCTGGCACGGCCAAGCCCACCCGTGTCACTCCCGGCTCCATGGAGGTGACACCGGCACCCCCAGGATGAGGAATCCCAGGAAAAGGGAATCTCTGGGCAGTTCCCAGCTCCCTGGAATCCTCTGCTCCTGCTTCTCACAGATTCCTCATGGATCTGTGGAGGTGACGCTGGGACAGTGGGAAGAGGGACCCATCAGTGGGTGCCAGTGTTGGGGACAAAGCTGTCCCTGCAGGGTGACACGGCCAAGCCCACCCGTGACCCTCCTGGCACCATGGAGGTGATACCGGGACCTCGGGAAGAGAAATCCCTGGAAGAGGGACCCCAGGAAGAGGGACACTGGGAAGAAGGACACCAGGAAAAAGGACCCCTCAGCAGGGGACAAAGCTGTCCCCACAGTGTGACACGGCCAAGCCCACCCGTGACCCTCCTGGCACCTTGGAGGTGACACCAGGACCTCGGGAAAAGAAATCCCTGGAAGAGGAACCCCAGGAAGAGGAACCCCAGGAAGAGGGACACCGGGAAGAAGGACACCGGGAAAAAGGACCCCTCAGCAGGGGACAAAGCTGTCCCAGCAGTGTGACACGGCCAAGCCCACCCGTGTCACTCCTGTCACCTTGGAGGTGACACCGGGACCTCGGGAAGAGAAATCTTGGGATGACTGGGAAGAGGAATATTCTTCCATGAATCCCTGGAAGAGGGACTTGGAGGTGACACCGGGACCTCAGGAACTTCTCTCTCGACCCCGGCACGGCCGAATCCCACCCCAAATCCTCCTCCTCGCCGAAACCCCACCACCAAAATTCGGAACGCCGAAATTCCGCCACCAAAAAAATAAACCACTCCCCGGAATGCCGATTTCCCCTCCCGCAGCAGCAACGGGATCCCCCCAAATCCCATCCCCGGGAGTCAGGGCCTGGCTGCCCACGGCCGGGACGGGTTTGTTCCGTAAAAAAGGTCGGAAAAATTGGAATTATTCTCCGTGGGAAGGGGAGGGAAGCTACGCCGTTGGCAGACCCGGCAGGGAAGGGGTGGACGGGGCAGAATATTTTAATAATAATAATGATGTATAATAATAATAATAATTAATAATAATAATTATTATTATTATCATCATTATTACCATTATTATTATTTTATAATAATATCATCATTATATCAATATTATATCAATATATATAATATAAGATCAATATCATATATATTATATGTTATATATTACATATCACATATCACATATTATATATTATATATTATATATTATATATTATATATTATATATTATTAAATATTATATATTATATATTGTATATTGTATATTGTATATTGTATATTGTATATTGTATATTGTATATTGTATATTGTATTGTAGATTGGATTGTACATTGTACATTGTAGATTATAGATTATAGATTATAGATTATAGATTATAGATTATAGATTATAGATTATAGTTTATTATCACCATCATCGTCATTATTATTATTATTATTATTATTATTATTATTATTATTAAAATGCCATTATTAATATTATTTCGTTCATTACGATCGCTACTTCACAACAAATTCCCAGGCCAAGACCATCACAGCCCCATCAGAGGCACCAACCCCAGAGCTCAGCCCCGCTCTCCCTTCTCCTGGATCTCCCCAGCCCAGGAAAAGCAGGAAAAATCCCCTTCCCATCATCCCAGGACGGCGACGGAGAAGAGCTCCAGGGCTAACTCCATTGACAATCCCACCGGGATTGGGGGGCAGGAAAAGCGGGAGCAGACCCCACACATCCCCACCCCACGGTCCCACCACCTCGGGTCACGGCTGCCACCTCCCGCTCCTTCCCCTTCCCGCTTTTCACAGGATCACGGAACGGGTTGGGATCAACCTCAAAGCTCATCCAGGGTCACCATCCATGGGTTGGGAACAACCTCAAAGCTCATCCAGGGTCACCATCCATGGGTTGGGAACAACCTCAAAGCTCATCCAGGACCATCCATCATCCATGGGTTGGGAACAACCTCAAAGCTCATCCAGGGTCACCTTCACCTACCCCAGGTTGCTCCAAGCCCCATCCAACCTCGCCTTGACCCCTTTGCTGGACATTTGAGGTGACACCACCAGCTGGGGGGATCCCCCCAGACCCCTCAGGTCTTCCAACCATTCCAAGGACAGGATGGAGGAAAACCAATCACCGGGAACTGCTACATGCATCGCTCCCGCTTTTCATGGGATCGTGGAATGGGTTGGTAACAACCTCAAAGCTCATCCAGGGCCACCATCCATGGGTTGGGAACAACCTCAAAGCTCATCCAGGGCCACCTTCACCTACCCCAGGTTGCTTCAAGCCCTGTCCAACCTCGCCTTGACCCCTTTGCCGGACATTTGAGGTAACACCACCAGCTGGGGGGATCCCCCCAGACCCCTCAGGTCTTCCAACCATTCCAAGGACGGGATGGAGGAAAACCCATCACGGGGAACCGCCGCGCGCATCACTCCCACTTTTCATGGGATCATGGAATGGGTTGGGAACAACCTCAAAGCTCATCCAGGGCCACCTTCACCTACCCCAGGTTGCTCCAAGCCCCGTCCAACCTCACCCTGACCCCTTTGCTGGACATTTGAGGTGACACCACCAGCTGGGGGGGTCCCCCCAGACCCCTCAGGTCTTCCAACCATTCCAAGGGCGGGATGGAGGAAAACCCATCACCGGGAACCGCCGCGCCCGTCGCTCCGCGCATCCAAGGGTTTGGGGACACCGGACACCGCCATGTGTGTCCCTGACCAGGAGGAACCGCCGCGGGTCTCACCTGGGTCTCGGAGAGGTTGAGCTGCCGGGCTAACTCCGTCCTTTCCCGGCCCACCACGTACTGGCAGCGCTGGAATTCCAGCTCCAGGCGGTAGAGCTGCTCCGCCGTGAAGGACGTCCGCGTCCGCTTGGGCCGGTCCAGGTCCAGCCCCTTGGGCAGCACGATCTCCCGGATCGTCCCTTTGGCATCTGCCAGGGAAAACGGGGAGAAGCCGTCAGGGGGGAAAGAAAATCCCCCAAAAAACCCAAAAAAAACTTCAAAAAACATCCCCCCCCTGCAAAAAAAAAAAAAAACCAACGAAAAATCCTCAAAAAAAAACCACCTAAAAAAAACACCTAAAAAACTCCTAAAAAAAACTCTCAAAAAACCACGCCCCAAAACCCCTCAAACCCCCCCGCCAAAAAAAAACCCAAAAAACCCTCAAAAAACAAATCCTCAAAACCCCTCAAAAAAAACCTCAAAAAAAAAATTCCCAAAAAAAAATCCAAAAAAACCCAAAAAACTCCCCAAAAAATCCCCCCCCAAAAAAAACCCAAAAAAACCCCCAAAACCCCCCGAAAAACCCCAAAAAACCCCAACCCCCCCCCAAAACCCCCCAAAAAAACCCTCAAAAAAAAAAACCCAAAAAAAACCCCTAAAAAAGACCTCCAAAAAAACCCCCCAAAAACCCCCTGAAGGGATCGGTCCCAAAATCCGAAAACGCGGTTCTGGTGGCGGGTGGGGGGAAAATGGGGAATAAAGGGAATTAAAGAGCAGCTGGGTGTGGAATTCCCACCAGCTCGGAGCTGAATCCTGGTTCTTCCCTCCGGCCCCAAACGCGGAGAGTTTAGAAATATCCAGGGAAAGGCGACAAATCTCCAGGAATTGTTTGGGGGGATTTTTTGTTTTGTTTTGTTTTGGGTTTTTTGGGGTTTTTTTGCGGTTTTTTGGGGGTTTGGGGTTTTTTGCGGGGGGGGTGTTGATGTTTTTGGTTTTGGTTTTTTTGTGGGGTTTTTTGGGGGTTTTTTTTTTGTGTGTGGTTTTTTTTGTTTGGTTTTGGTTTTGGTTTTTAAAGATATAAATAGGAGCCACGAAGGTTTTTGGGGAAAACGGAGCCTTTCCTCCTGGAAATAATAATTTGGAAAGGCAGGAGCGAACTGGAGATTTATGCCAAGGAAGAATTCGAATTAAAGATTTTTTTTTTTCTGTAATTTTTCTACAGTTTTTGATTTCTGTCCTTCCTCGGGAACACCGGGGAAAAAAAAATCCACCTTTTTTGCCATTCCCATCTCTCTGGAATTATCCTCACCGAAGGAATATTTCCTTGGGAAAGCTCAGCTCCCGTTTTGGGGCGGTTTCCTATGAAAGGACAAGTTTGGGAAGCGCCGTGGGTGCTTTCGAAAGGGATTTTCCCAGGTTGGGAATTCCAGGGAAAGAAAAGCTTCAGGGTTTGGCTCCATCCCAGGCCAAGTGGCCGCTCCGGAGGAGCCTCCGTGGCTTCGCTCCCCATGGGGAAAGGACAAAAATAAAATCTTCAGGAATTCCGTCCCAGCTCCCAGGAATTAAAATGAGCCTTGGGAATAACCTGCCGGGATCTTCCCAGATCCCAAATCCTGGCGGGGTTTGGGTGAGCCCTCCCTGCGGAGCTCCCAGGGGCTTTTCCAGAGGGTTAAACTCCAGCCAGGAAGGGGCTCCAAGCCCCTGATTTTGGGATGCTGGATCCCGGTTCTGGAGGGATCCTGGTTGGAGGTCCATGGCTCTCCCTCCGGCTGAGCTGGGCATGAAGGCATGACGAAATTCCCGGGGCAGGAAGGAGGAAAACAGTGAGGAGAAGGCAGGAATGGGGTGATGGAGATGGGGTGGGGTCGGCGGAGATGGGAATGGTGGAGCTGGGATGGGAATGGTGGCACCAGGATTGGAATGGTGGCACTGGGAATGGTGGCAGCAGGATCGGAATGGCAACACTGGGATGGGAATGGTGGCACCAGGATCAGAACGGTGGCACCACAATTGGAATGGTGGCACCAGGATTGGAATGGTGGTGCCGGGATCAGAATGGTGGCACTGGGATGGGAATGGCAGTGCCGGGATCGGAATGGCGGTGCTGGGATTGGAATGGCGGCACCAGGATCGGAATGGCAGCACTGGGATTGGAATGGCAGCACCGGGATCGGAATGGCGGTGCTGGGATTGGAATGGCTGTGCCAGGATGGGAACGGTGGCACCGGGATGGGAATAGTGGCGCTGGGATTGGAATGGTGGCGCTGGGATTGGAATGGCGGTGCTGGGATGGGAATGGTGGCACTGGGATCAGAATGATGCACTGGGATCGGAATGGCGGCGCTGGGATCGGAATGGTGGCACCGGGATCAGAATGGTGGCACCAGGATCGAAATGGCGGCACTGGGATCGGAATGGTGGCACCAGGATCGGAATGGCGGCACTGGGATCGGAATGGTGGCACCGGGATCAGAATGGTGGCACCAGGATCGAAATGGCGGCACTGGGATCGGAATGGTGGCACCAGGATCGGAATGGCGGCGCTGGGATCGGAGTGGTGGCACCAGGATCGGAATGGCGGCGCTGGGATCGGAATGGCGGCGCTGGGATTGGAATGGTGGCACCGGGATTGGAATGGTGGCACCGGGGCTGGAATGGCGGCACTGGGATTGCAATGGCGGCACTGCCGTAGGATCGGCAGAGCTGGGATGGGGACGGAAGAGCTGGGATGAGGCCGGTGGATCCAGCAAGGAGCTGGGATGAGGCCGGTGGATCCAGCACCGGGATGGTGGGAATGGGGACCAAACGTCAATTTGGGAACAAGACCCCAATCCCGGAGCCGCTTTCCCACCACGGAGCCGTGGGGCGCGGCCGAGCCGCCATCCCGGAACGCGGCGCCGAAGGAGTCCCGAGGGTTTGGGGACACCCAGAGTGGCACAGGGGGCGTTGTCACCGGGCCCACACCCCAAACCCCACCGGCTGGCGCGGAGCCGCCGGGAAGCAAAGGGGTTGTAGGCGGATCAGCGGCTTTTCCGGCGGGATCAGCGCCGGGAACCATTTTGTGTGGGAAGGAGCCGCGGCGCTGACGATGCCCAGGCCACGTCCACACTCCCGTGCCCACGTCCGTGTCCATATCCGTGCCCACGTCCGCGTCCGTGCCGCGGCCACGGCACAACAACAGCCGGGAATGCCGGGGCCGCCGGATCCGGGGCCGCAGCTGCGCCCTCGGCTCGGGCTCGGGCATTATTTATTGTTATCCTCCCCCCGGCAGCTGGAGCAGCTCCGCAGGGACGGCGGGAAAAGGGCACGGCCGCGGTGCCAGGGGACACCAAACCGCTGGTGCCAGCCCCGCTGGCCTCCCTCAGTGTGGGTTTTGGGGTGCTCAGGCATAGGGGGGTGCCCTGTTCCGGCCTTTGGAACCTTTTCCCGAGAGATTTTTTCCCATTCTGGAGCCCCAAAAGTTCCCAGGGGGTCCTGCCGGGGCTGCCCCTGGGGGGGTTTCGGAGCCTTGGGCCTGGCTTGGTGACACGTCCTGCTCTTGGGGACAGGGTGGCTCTGGAGCCCCAGGACGGGGTTGGGGTTGAAATCCCTGGGAAGAGCAGAGGACACCCAAATCCATGGGGACACTTTTTCCTGACACAGGGACAGGCCACCTAGGCACAGGGACAGCCCAGCTTGACACAGGGACACCCCACACTGGCACAGGGACATGCCACCCAGGCACAGGGACACGCCACGCTGGCACAGGGACACGCTACGCTGGCACAAGGACACACCACACTGGCATGGGGACACCTCAGCCTGACATAGGGACATGCCACCCAGGCACAGGGACACCCCAGCCTAGCACAAGGACACCCCAGCCTGACACAGGGACACCCCACGCTGGCATGGGGACACCTCAGCCTGACACAGGGACACCCCATGCTAGCACAGGGACATGCCACGCTGGCACAGGGACACCTCACGCCCACCCGGCTTCCGGCAACAACACAACCGCCAAGACCTTTTGGGGTTCACACCCCCCCTCCTGCCACCCCCCAGGACGTCCCCTCCCTGCCATGGGCTGGCCACGGTGCCACCAAACGCCACCGAGGTCCCTCCACGTGCTCCGCGGCCACCGGGCCCCGGCGCTGGGTTGGCCCCGGGGGGTGACCGAGAGGAACAGGGGGAGCACCCCGGGGTGTGTCCCCAGCCCCGAGGGGCTGCAGTGGCCCTGGTGACAGCGGGAGCGGCCACGGGGCTGCCCAGGAACCTCCTGGTGCCGTTTATCCCCGGGAGGTGACCGGGAGGTGACCGGGAGGTGACCGGGAGGCTCCGTCCCGCACGGACCATCCCCGGTATCGCGGGACCGAGACCCCGAGAGGACCCCGCCGATGTGAGGGGGTCACCAGGACCCCCCCGACTTCACCGAAAACACCGCGGGTGAACACCGGGGCTGCACCGGGGCTGGCGGCAGCTCCGCGGCAGCCGCTCCTCACCCGGGCCGGGGCCACCGGGGCTACCGGGGCTCCTTTCCCGGGCCAAGCAGCGAGGGCGAAACTCCAAATATTATTAAAAAAAAAAAAATTATTCCAAACCATGAAAACGAACATTTTAACCTCCCGAGCTGCACAAAACCGACCGGGAGGCTCTGCCCGGGGCCCAGCCGCTGCTCGGTGCCCGCCTTGCCCGGCTGCGGGCCGGGGCGGCTGGGGAGCGGCGGCTCGCTGTCCCCGCAGCCCGGGTGACCCCGGCCAGGTTCCCCCGGTTTCATTTCGGCCCAGTCCCGGTGATTTTTGCCGCCGCCACCATTTTGTCCGCACCGTTGGCGGCGGCTGCAGCAAGATGGTGAAAGCGGGGCGCTCCCCGGTGAGGGTCCCCAGGGGCCGGCGGGAGCGGAGACCCTGCCCCGGCCTCGGGCACCCACCCCCGCCCTTCTCCCGGTGCCGGCACCGTCGGGGCGGCCTCGGTAGGGCTGGAACCGGCGGAGGAGAGGCCTGACCCTAACCTGACCCCGGCGGGACCGGCGGCAGCCCCGCTCGGCCACCGCCGGGGACACCACGGGCGGGACCCCGGGGCTCGTCCCCGAGCGCTGCTCGGCCGCTGTCCCCGGTTGGGGCTGGGACAACCGGGTTGAAGCGAAGGGCGCCTATCGCGACAGCCAGAGGCTGTCGGTGAGCGGCGGGGAGCTTTCCCCGGGATGCCCGAGGCCGGGATAAGGGTGGAACCGGCACCGGGCTCCGGTCCGCGGTGAGGAGGGAGGTGCCGGCCGCCGCTCCGGTCCCTGCCCGCGGTGCCCGAGCGCTGCGCTGGGCACCGGGAGGCCTCGGCCCTGATCGCCGAGCGGCCGCCGAGCTGCTCGGGGCTCCGAGGAGCGGCGGGGACGCGGAGCATCCCCGGGATCCCGGCGCGGCGGAGCGCTCGGGACCCGCCCGCCTGCCGCAGCCGCACCCAGGGGCGCCCCAAACTTCTCGGGGTTCGCCACCAGCCAGAATCGAGTACCGGCGAGTCCCGGGCCGGCGGGGACTGAGCGGATGAGGGATGAGGGATGAGGGATGAGGGATGAGGGATGCGGCGGCTCCGGGGGAACGCCGAGCTCCGGCCGGGGCCGAGCCGGTGATATTATAAAGGGGGGAAAAAAAAAAAAGGAAAAAATAAAAAAATAATAAAAAAAATAACCCCCCCCTCGCCCGCCGCCGCTCCGTGACGCTTTTCTCCTGCGACATCGCTCCCAACGCCGAGCTGATGCTGTCCCCCCTCTCCCGCCGCCCGCGCGTCCCCCGCGGGGCTCCGGCGGCTCCGTGACCCCGGGGCCGTTCCCCTGCAGCCCTCCCGCCGCCCGCCGGGCACGGCCCCGCTCCCAGCCCGCTGCCGCCGGAGGCGGGCTGGGGCAGCGGGCCCGCTCCGTGCCGCACGCAGCGCAGCCGGGGCAGAAGCGGCGGGGCCGGGGGAGGCCGGAGGTGGCAGCTCGGGAAGAGCTCGGGATGCTCTGGAAGAGGTGCCGGGGGATTCCCCGGTGCCCTGAGCGGGAACACCCGGCCCGGGGCGAGGTGGAAAGCGGGGAACGGGGAGCGGCGGGGGGACCGTGCGCGCCCGTACCTCGCACCAAGATGCGGCGGCAATAATCCGCTTCGCCGGTCCCCCCCGACGGGCTCTCGGTGTCCGGAGCGCACTGCTTGGAGGAGCCGGGGCTGACCGCCGACGTTCCCGGGATGTCCTTGAAGCCTCCGGCTGCTCCTCCGCCGGTTCCGCCGGTGCAGCCGGGGCCGAGCAGGGCGCTCTCCAGCTCCGCCCGGGTTGGCAGCTTCTCCCGGGCCCGCCCGGTGGCCGCGGGCTCGGCCAGCAGCACGGGGCTCCCGCCGGGCTCGGCCCCTCCATCGCTCATCCCTGCGGGCGCCGCGGCGGGATCAAACATCGGGAGAGGGAGGCAGAGAGAGGAGAGAGAGACACGGGGAGAGAGAGAGAGAGAGAGAGAGGGAGAGAGGAGAGGCAAGGCTGGGCGGGGGGGGATGGGATGGGATGGGAGGGAGCCCCCCCCTCACCACCCTCCGCAGACCCCATCCCCTCCCCGCCCCTCCCCGGCTCTCCCCCCCCCCCCACACCCCACCCCGGGGGGCTCGGCGCCCCAGCTCTCACCCCCATGGTCGGGGACCGCCCGGGGGTCGTCGCCTTGTCGCCTGTCGCCCTCTCCCAACCCCGGGGGGGGGCCGGCATTTAAAGCGCACCCACCGCCCCCCCTCCTCCCCTTCCCCGCCCCGCCGGCCCCGGGGGTGGTCCCGGGGGTGGGGGGGACCCTTCGGGGCGTCCCGGGAGGGTGCGAGGGTGGGGGGAAAAAGGAGTTTCAAACTTTGACAGGCGGCCGAGCCCCCCCCCCGCTCCACCACCACCACCTCCCGCGCCCCCTCCCCAGCTCCACCTCGCTCCGGGCAAACTTGAGGCGCTCCGGCCGCAGCCGCTGCCCTTCCATGGAGCGCCGGTGCCGCTGCGGGTCCCGCTCTTGGTGCCGGTGCCGGTACCGGCGGGGAAAAGAGAGAGAGAGAGAGAGGGAGCGCCAACGGGAGGGCGCCGCCGGTGCCCGGCAGCCGCGCTGAGCTTGGGATTGGCGTGCGGGGGGGAAAATCAATACCGGGAGATTGAGGGGGGATGATTTTAGGGGGGGGGGGCGGGTGTGAGGTGAGGGGTGGGAAGGGAGGGGAAAGGGAGGCCGAGGGGGAGGGAGCTGCGGAGGAAGCGGCCGGGGGTGGGACCGGAGAAGAAGCCGGGTCCTTATTCCTCCGGCCCGGCCCTCCCCCGCCGCCGCCGCCGCCGCCGCCGCCGCCGCGCTCCGCTGCGCATCCCCCGGCGGCCGCTCCGGGAGCGGGGCGACCGAGCCCCCCCACCCACCCCAGCCCAGTCCGCCGCCGCCGGGGGAGCGGCTGGCGGAGAAGCGGGGGAGAGAGAGAGGCAAGAGCCGGGTTTTTAAATTAACGGCTCCGGTAACAGACGCAATTTCCTGCCCTCCCGGTCCGTGACACCGATTGGTAAACAAAGGAGCCCCCTCGGCGGCCGCTGCCCGGCACCCGGAGCGGGGAGGCGGCTCCGCTTCCCCGCTGCCTTCTCCTCCGGGGGGAAGGGTCTCACACCCTTGGGGACCCCCCCGTCCCGCCCAACGAATAAAGAAATCTCCTGGCCCCGGTGGGCGCTGCCCCTCCCCGAGGTCGGGCGGGGGTCGGGGGGCTCCGCTCCCGCTTCCCCCGCAGCTACCGGGGTGGGGGGGGGACACCGGCAGAGGGAGGGGAGCCCCGAAATTCCCTCTGATCCGGCACAGCCGCTCCCCAGCGGGCGCGGCTCTCGGTTCCCAGCCCCGGGGTGTTGCGAGGGTGTCCCGGGCACCGGGGAGGTTCCGTTCCGCCGCTGTTCCTCCGCAAAAACCGGGCGGAAAAAAAAAAAAAAAAAAAGCGGCGGCGGCGGCGCTTCCCCGGTACTGCCTCAAACCGGGACGGTGGAGGGAAAAATGAAGAAATTCAATTTAAAACCCAAGCAGATCCCGAGATTTGGCAGCTCCGCCGCATCCTCGGGCCGGTACCGGGCTGGGAGGGGTTGGCGGGGGTTTGGGTACGGCCCGGTAGAGGCGGGAGGTGCCCGGTTCTGGTTCTGCCGGGCACCGGGAGTTCAAGGCCTCGGCTTGGAGCGGCCGCGGAATTGTCCGAGGCTCCCGCGGCCTTGGGCCCGTCCCTGAAACAACCGCGACAGCGCGGAGAAAACAGAGCGGGGGGAGAGGGGAAAAAAAATAAAATTAAAATTCAAAAGGAAAAAAAAATCAAAATAGAATTAAAAGGCGCGAGAAAGCTGTCGGAAGGAAGAAAAGCAAAGGAAAGAAATCTTAAAAAAAAAATAAAAAAATAAAAGGGGGAAGGAAATCAAAGCGAAAAACGAAAAAGGCCCGAGAGCGGGGAGAGCCGAGGGGACGGGCCCCGCTCAAGGCCGGTGGTTCCCGGCAGCACCGCCGGTTCTGCGGGGACGGAGCCGCCGGTCCCGGGAAGGCGCTGGAGGCCGGAAAGGATTCCCCGGTTCCTGCTCCCCGTTCCCCGCTCCCGGTTCTCTGCACCGGGGCTGCGGCAAGGCCGGACAGCCGGACAGCCGGACAGCCGGACACGGCCCTGACACCCACCAACGATGTTTTTTTTTTAACGAAAACGAGGAAAATTCCCCCAAACCCGCCCCGCCCCTGCGGCCTGGGCTCCCCCCGGGAGCGCGGGGAAAGGCCGCGGGCCGGTCCCACCGGCAGGACGGAGGGCGGCGGTGGAGCAGCTGCTGGAAGGGAAAAAATTCCTCTTTTTTCGCCGAGGATTTCGGGGCTTCCACGGCCCCGAGCCAGCGGCGGCCGAGGCGGAGGAAGGAGCGGCGGAGAAGCGGCCCCGGTGCCCGCTAAGCCGCCGGTGCCCGCTCAGCCCCCGCCGCCGCCGCCTCCTCACGGCTCCCGCTCCTTTCCCGCTTTTCCGGTTTTTATTTTATTTTTTTTTAATTTTTTTTTTTAATTTTTTTTCCCCCTCCCCGAATAACAACGGGAAGGGATTTGCCCCGGGGGGAGGAGGAGAAGGGGAAAAGGGGAAACGTTCCGCGGGCCCTCCGCGGGCCCGCAGCTCCTCAAACCCGAGAAAATTACGAAAATAACGCCATTAAAAAAAATTTTAAAAAAATAAAATTTAAAAAAAATAAAATCCCGCTTTTATCGCGCCGTTTTTGGGGTCGCGCTCGGCGCCGGTTGTTGTTGTTGTTTTAATTAGTGTTAATATTAGCGGTATTAGTGTCACTACCAGCCTGGCTATTATTAGCGGCGCGATTATTCCTATTATTAGTCCTATTAGCGCCATCAGCACCGTTTATTTTTTTTTTCGGTGTTTTTGTTTTTTTTAATTTTAATTATCGATATCCCGCCGTTTTGTTTTTTTTTTTTTCCCCTCTCTCTCTCTCTCTCTCTCCCCAGCACGCCCGGCTGGCGGTGGGAGCGGCCGCGCTCTCCCGGAGCATCCCCGGAGCTCCCACCCCCGCCGCCGGCCTCGCCGAGCCCCCGGGGCCCTCCCAAGCTCCGGGGAGACGAAAAAAAAAAAACCAAAAAAAAACCCCAAAAAAACCCCACGGGATCGCTGGGTTTTCCCGGTTTGGAGCGGGATCCGCCGCTGCCGAGAAGCCCCGGTTCTGCCGGTGCCCCGGAGATGATGGAGGTAAGGCCGGGCAGGCTCGGGGAGCTCGGCTCGGCGCCGGGCCCGGCTCTGCCGGCTGAGCCGGGGATGCTCCCGGTACCGAACCGGCCGCTCCCGGTGAGTCCCCGGGCCCGGCTCTGTCGGGTGAACCGGGAGAGGAGCCGGGGATGCTCCCGGTACCGAACCGGCCGCTCCCGGTGAGTCCCCGGGCCCGGCTCTGCCGGCTGAGCCCGGAGAGGAGCCGGGGATGCTCCCGGTACCGAACCGGCCGCTCCCGGTGAGTCCCCGGGCCTGGCTCTGCGAGCTGAGCCGGGAGCGGAGCCGGGGACGCTCCCGGTACCGAACCGGCCGCTCCCGGTGAGTCCCCGGGCCTGGCTCTGCCGGGTGAGCCCGGAAAGGAGCCGGGGATGCTCTCGGTACCGAACCGGCCGCTCCCGGTGAGTCCCCGCGGTCGGGAGGGCACCGGGAAGGGGGTGGCCTTGGCCTTGTCCTGGCCGAGGAAAGGCCGAGCCGGGGAGAGCCCCGGGGTGGGGACCCCCCCAGAGGGACCCCCGGGGCTGCGGGGCCGAGACGGGGCCGGGGGAGAGCGGCGGAGCCCCGGGAAGGGCGCGGGGCGGCGGCGGGAGCGGGGACAGCGAGGGGACAACGGGGGGACAACGGGGAGTGTGTGGGGACACGGGGGGACACCGAGGGAACACCGGGGGGACACCGGGCAGTGTGTGGGGAGACGGGGGGACACCGAGGGGACACTGGGGGGACAATGAGGGGACACTGAGGGGACACCGGGGAGAGTGCGGGGACACGGGGGGACACCGAGGGGACAGGGGAGGAGTGTAAAAATACGGGGGGACACTGAGGGGACACCGGGGACTGCCTGGGGACACGGGGGAGTGTTCGGGGACATGGGGGGACACCGAAGGGACACCGGGAGCTGCCTGGGGACACGGGGGGAGCGTGAAAATACCGGGGGGACACCGAGGGGACACCGTGAGGCTGTGGGGGGACGTGTGGGGAGGGTGAGGGGACACGGAGGGACCGTGAGGGGACACGGGGCTGCGGGGACACAGCGGGGATTGTGAGGGGACACGGGGGGACCGTGAAGGGACACGAGGGGACAGTGAAAACACGGGTGACACGGAGGGGACACCGGGGACCGTGAGGGGACACGGGGGGACACTGAGGGGACACCGAGGGCTGTGAAAACACCGAGGACGGTGAGGGGACAAGAGGGGACAGTCCCCGGCCGGGAGGGGCTGGCACGACACGGGCCACCCGTGCGAAAACACGGCGGGGACACGGAGGAATTGCGTGGGGACACTCGGGGACCGTGTGGGGACACGGGGGGAAGTTCAGGGACATGGGGGAGCGGTGGAAAAACACGGAGGGACAGTTTGGGGACACCGGGATATGTTTGGGGACACCGGGAACGGTTTGGGGACACCGGGAGAGGTCTGGGGACACCGGGAGCGGTTTGGGGACACCGGGAGAGGTTTGGGAACACCGGGAACGGTTTGGGGACACCGGGAACGGTTTGGGGACACCGGGAGAGGTTTGGGGACACGGGGAGATGTTTGGGAACACCGGGAGCGGTTTGGGGACACGGGGGGACTGCGTGGGGGACACGGCGAGCAGGGGCAAAACCCCGGGGACTGTGAGGGGACAACGGGGACACTGCGAGGGGACATCGAGGGGGCCGCGAGGGGACATCGAGGGGACGGGGGGGGACTGCGCGACAAACACAGGGACACGAAGGGACAGTGAGGGGACACGAGGGGACACCGAGGGGACACGAGGGGACACGAGGGGACAGCGAGGGGACACGAGGGCCGTGCCCACGGGTGGCCTGGGGCGGTGTCCGGCCGGCGCGAGCGGGCCCGGCCACACGGCCACGTGCGCAGGGTGCGAGCGGCCACCCCGCCCCGTGGCGGCTTTGGGGTGGCTTTTAGGGACATCGAGGGTGTCCCGTGTCCCTTTGGGGACACCCCGGTGTGTGCCCAGCCCCGTCCGGGCCCGCACGGAGCCCAGGCAGCGCCGGTTTCGTTACCGGAGCGGCCGCTCCCGCCCAGCCCGGGGTGTCCCCGGTGCGGGAGGGGTTGGGGACATCCCTGCCACACCTTGGGGACATCCCAGCCCCGGGCCTGGCTGTCCCCAAACCCGCCAGGGTCTCCCGAGGGTGAGCGCGCTCCTCCCGCCGCGCCCGCTGGGATTAAAATAATAAAAAAAAAGGGAATTAAACGAAATTAAAGGGAATTAAACGAAATCGGGCGGGCCCGGTGCCGCAGCGGCCTTGGGCACCCCTGAGCCGACAGCCAGCCCCGGGCCGAGCCCGGCGGCACCGCGGGGACACGGCCGGAGCTGCCACCCGGGCTGTCCCCACCCCAAAGGGGTCCCGGGCCGCGGGGCCGGGCAGCCCCGATCCCCGGGAGTTCCTTGGATCCCGCTCCTGGATCTCCTCCTTTGGGGTCACCGCTGGTGGGGTCCCGGTCCTGGGATCCCGGTCCTGGGGTCTCCTGCTCTGGCGTCCCTGTTCCTGGGACCCCAAACCTGGAATCCCGGTCCTGAGATCCTAAACCTGGGATCCCAAACCTGGAATCCCAAACCTGGAATCCCAAACCTGGGATTTCCTCCTCTGCCGTCCCTGTTCCTGGGATCCCAAACCTGGGATTTCCTCCTCTGCCGTCCCTGTTCCTGGAATCCCAAACCTGGAATCCCGGTCCTGAGATCCTAAACCTGGGATCCCAAACCTGGAATCCCAAACCTGGGATCTCCTGCTCTGCCGTCCCTGTTCCTGGGATCCCAAACCTGGGACCCCAAACCTGGGACCCCAAACCTGGAATCCCAAACCTGGAATCCCAAACCTGGGATTTCCTCCTCTGCCGTCCCTGTTCCTGGGATCCCAAACCTGGGATTTCCTCCTCTGCCGTCCCTGTTCCTGGAATCCCAAACCTGGAATCCCGGTCCTGAGATCCTAAACCTGGGATCCCAAACCTGGGATTTCCTCCCCTGCCGTCCCTGTTCCTGGGATCCCAAACCTGGGATCCCGCTCCTGGAGTTTCTTCTCCCGGCACCGCTGCCCGTCAGATCACGCTCCTGGGCTCTCCTCCTCTGTCCCGCCTGTTCCTGAGATCCCGAACCTGGAATTCTGCTGCTGGGATCCTAAACCCGGGATCTTCTGCTCTGCCATCCCTGTTCCTGGAACCCCGGTCCTGGCGTCCTGATCCTGGGATTTTCTCCTCTGCCACCCCCTCTCCTGGGATCCTAAACCCGGGATCCTAAACCCGGGATCCTAAACCTGGGATCCTAAACCTGGGATCCTAAACCCGGGATCCTAAACCTGGGATCCTAAATCTGGGATCCTAAACCTGGGATTTCCTCCTCTGCCACCCCCCCCCCCGCCCCGGGATCCTAAACCTGGGACCCTAAACCTGCGATCTTCTCCTCTGCCATCCTTGTTCCTGGGATCCCGCTCCTGGGATCCTAAACCCGGGATCTCCTCCTCTGCCATCCCTGTTCCTGGAACCCCGGTCCTGGCGTCCTGCTCCTGGAATTTTCTCCTCTGCCACCCCCGCTCCTGGGATCCCAAACCTGGGATCCTAAACCTGGGATCCTAAACCTGGGATCCGAAACCTGGGATCCCAGTCCTGGGATCCTAAACCCGGGATCTCCTGCTCTGCCACCCCCGCTCCTGGATCCTGCTCCTGGGATTTCCTCCTCTGCCATCCCCGCTCCCGGGATCCTAAACCCGGGATCCTAAACCTGGGATCCTAAACCCGGGATCCTAAACCCGGGATTTCCTCCTCTGCCGCCCCCGCTCCTGGATCCGCTCCCGCAGCTCCCCGACTCCCGGGATCCCCTCTCTCCCTCGTCACCTCCCCGATCCCGGCTGCTCCCTCAGGGATCCCCGCTCCAGCAATCCCCCTCTGGACCCCGGATCGGGGAATGGGAAGCGGGGGCCGTGCATTGGCCTCGTTCCCCCAAACACCCCCTGAATCTCACCCGTGCCTCAGTTTCCCCCGGGGAAATGAGGGGGTGCAGCCCGCCCTGGGGACCCTGGTGTCACCCCCGCAGCGGGAAAGGGACACGAGGAGGAGCAGGAGGGACCCCAAAAAACCTCCGGAGGGGAATCCCCTGAGGGGGACCTGGCCGGGGGAGGGGCTCTGTCACCCCCAGGGGACCCCGGGCAGAGAAGGGGTGACAGGGACACCCCCACCCCACCCACCGGGGACCCCCGGCAGGAGGGGACCACGAGGCGCAGCCAGGTGTGACACGGGGACAGGGAGGTGGTGGCCGGCCCGGGCCCGCTGTCACTGCCGCCCGCAGAGGGGTGGCGGAGCAGGGGGGATGTCCCCTCTCGGTGTCCCCACAGGAGCCACCCAGCTGCGCTGTCACCGCTGTCACTGCCTCCCGCAGAGGGGTGGCGGAGGACGGGGGGATGTCCCCACAGGAGCCACCCAGCTGCTCTGTCACCGCTGTCACTGTCGCCCCGAGAGGGGTGGCGGAGGACGGGGGAATGTCCCCTCTCGGTGTCCCCACAGGAGCCACCCAGCTGTGCTGTCACCGCTGTCACTGCCGCCCAAAGAGGGGTGGCGGAGGACGGGGAATGTCCCCTCGTGGTGTCCCCACCGGAGCTGCTCTGTCCCCAGCCCGCCACCGCTGTCACTGCCGTCCCGAGAGGGGTGGCGGAGGACGGGGAACGTCCCCTCGTGGTGTCCCCCACCAGAGCTGCGCTGTCCCCAGCCCGCCACCGCTGTCACTGCTGCCCCGAGAGGGGTGGCGGAGCAGGGGGGATGTCCCCTCTCGGTGTCCCCACCGAAGCTGCGCTGTCCCCAGCCGGCGGCAGCTCAGGGATGACGCGGGAAAAGAGGGATGGATTTAGCGGGCGTTGCGCAGGGAGCTAAACCCCGCAGGGGACAGGGGACAGGGGACAGGGGACAGGGGACAGGGGACAGGCAGGGGACACTGCTGGGGACACCCTGGGGACGCTGAGCCGGCGGGAATCCGAAAGGGGGACAATGGGAACGGAGGAATTCTGTCCCAGAGGGAATAATCCTAAATTCCTGCAGCCCGCCCGGCTGGGATTGGGAGCGGGGCCCGGTGAGGGACACGGGTGTCACACGGGGGGTGGGGACAATGTGACACCGCTCACAGGATTGTCACACCTGCCTGGGGACACCAGAACAACGTTCATTGAGGGGTCACACCTACATGGGGACAATGGCACCGCTCACAAGGGTGTCACACCCGCATGGGGACAATGACACCGCTCACACGGGTGTCACACCTGCATGGGGACAATGGCACCGCTCACAGGGGGGTCACACCTGGTTGGGGACACCACAACCATGTTCACAGGGGTGTCACATGGGGATGGGGACACTGGCACTGCGCACAGGGGGGGGGTCACACCTACATGGGGACACCACAATGTTGTCCACAGTGTGTCACACCTGCCTGGGGACAATGACACTGCTCACGGGGGTGTCACACCTGCATGGGGACACCAAAACAAGGTTCACAGGGGTGTCACATGAGGATGGGGACACTGGCACTGCTCACAGGAGTGTCACACCTGCATGGGGACACCAAAACAAGGTTCACAGGGGTGTCACATGAGGATGGGGACAATGACACCGCTCACGGGGGTGTCACACCTTCCTGGGGACACCAAAACAAGGCTCACAGGGGTGTCACATGAGGATGGGGACACTGGCACTGCGCACACGGGGGGTCACACCTACATGGGGACACCACAATATTGTCCACAGTGTGTCACACCTGCCTAGGGACAATGACACTGCTCACGGGGGTGTCACACCTGCGTGGGGACAGTGTGGCACCGCTCACAAGGGTGTCACACCTGCCTGGGGACACCGTGACACCGCTCACAGGGGTGTCACACCTTCCTGGGGACACCAAAACAAGGCTCACAGGGAGGGTCACATGAGGATGGGGACACTGGCACTGTTCACAGGGGTGTCACACCTGCATGGGGACACCACAATATTGTCCACAGGGTGTCACACCGGCATGGGGACAATGACACCGCTCACGGGAGTGTCACACCTTCCTGGGGACACCAAACCGAGGTTCACAGGGCTGTCACCCAGCACGGAGCCACTCCTTGCCCCACCGCCGCCCTCCAGCGCGGTGACAGCCACCCCAGGAGCCACCAGCGCGGTGACAACCACTCCAGGAGCCACCAGCGCCGCCGTCCCCGCCCCGCGCCGCCCTCTCCGCCCAGCTCCGAGCGCTGCCGGCTCCCCCGGGATTACCGGGACGGGCAGCACAAATCCCCTGCCCCGCTGCACCGGGGGGAAAACGCCGAGCACGTTCCTGCGCGCTGCTGCGGCCCCGCTGGCAAATCCTTGACCTCCCGCTCACCTCCCGACCTGCCCTGATTCCCCGGCCCTGCCGCGGGCACCATGTGACGGCGGATTTGGCTCAACGTGCGCGGGGAAGGGAGGAAAGGAGGGGAGGGGAGGGCGGGCGAGGAGCTCAGAGAGGGCCCGGAGGTAATCGCTGGCTCCGCGCCCGCCGCAGCGGCCTTCCTGCAGCGCTGGCACGGGTTAAAGCTGCTTGGCACGGGTTAAAGCAGCCGGGCACGGGTTAAAGCAGCCGGATACCCCAATTCTTGCAGTGCTGGCACGGGTTAAAGCTGCCCAGTACCCCAGTTCCTGCAGGGCTGGCACGGGTTAAAGCTGCCCAGTACCCCAGTTCCTGCAGCCCTGGCACGGGTTAAAGCAGCCGGGCACCCCAGTTCCTGCCGCGCTGGCACGGGTTAAAACCACGGGGCACCCCAATTTGTGATTCCCCTCTGTCCCGGGTGTACCTGCAGCGCCGCCACGGGTTAAAGCAGCCGGGCACCCCAGTCCCTGCAGCGCTGGCACGGGTTAAAGCTGCCTGGCACGGGTTAAAGCTGCCCAGTACCCCAGTTCCTGCAGCGCTGGCACGGGTTAAAACCACGGGGCACCCGAATTTGTTATTCCCCTCTGTCCCGGGAGTTCCTGCAGCGCCGGCACGGGTTAAAGCTGCTTGGCACGGGTTAAAGCAGCCGGGCACCCCAATTCCTGTTTTCCACTTTCCTGGGAGTTCCTGCAGCGCTGGCACGGGTTAAGGGAGCGGGGCACCCCAGTTCCTGCTCCCCACTTTTCTTGCAGTCCTGGCACGGGTTAAACCATCCTGGCACCCCAATTCCTGCAGTCCTGGCACGGGTTAAGGGAGCCGGGCACCCCAATCTCTGCAGCTTTGGCACGGGTTAAACCATCCAGGCATCCCAATCCCTGCTCCCCACTTTTCCCGGGATTTACTGCAGCTCTGGCACGGGTTAAAGCAACCGGGCACCCCAATCCCTGCTTTCCATTTTCCTGGGAGTTCCTGCAGCCCTGGCACGGGTTAAGGGAGCCGGGCACCCCAATTCCTGCAGCTCTGGCACGGGTTAAAGCAACCGGGCACCCCAATCCCTGCTTTCCATTTTCCTGGGATTTCCTGCAGCCCTGGCACGGGTTAGACCATCCCGGCACCCCAATCCCTGCAGCCCTGGCACGGGTCAATCCATCCCGGCACCCCAATTCCTGCAGCCCTGGCACGGTTTAAACCATCCCGGCACCCCAATCCCTGCAGCCCTGGCACGGGTCAATCCATCCCGGCACCCCAATCCCTGCAGCCCTGGCACGGGTTAAACCATCCAGGCATCCCAATCCCTGCTCCCCACTTTTCCCGGGATTTACTGCAGCCCTGGCACGGGTTAAAGCAACCGGGCACCCCAATTCCTGCAGCCTTGGCACGGGTTAAACCATCCCGGCACCCCAATTCCTGCAGCCCTGGCACGGGTCAATCCATCCCGGCACCCCAATTCCTGCAGTCCTGGCACGGGTTAAAGCTGCCCGGCACCCCAATTCCTGCTCCCCACTTTTCCCGGGATTTCCTGCAGCCCTGGCACGGGTTAAACCATCCTGGCACCCCAATCCCTGCAGTCCTGGCACGGGTTAAACCATCCCGGCACCCCAATTCCTGCTCCCCACTTTTCCCGGGATTTCCTGCAGCCCTGGCACGGGTTAAACCATCCCGGCACCCCAATCCCTGCAGCCCTAGCCCGGGTCAATCCATCCCGGCACCCCAATCCCTGCAGCCCTAGCCCGGGTCAATCCATCCCGACGCCCCAATCCCTGCAGTCCTAGCCCGGGTCAATCCACCCCGGCACCCCAATCCCTCTCCCGGCCGCTCCCCACCTTTCCCCGCCTCTCCGCGGAGCTTTCCGGATCCCCGGATCCAGGTCCCCATCCCAGCCCGTCCCCATCGCTCCGGGCTGGCTGCAGACCCCACACCCGCCGGGAGCTCCCCCCGAACCCCGCGAGACCCCCAAGCTCTCCCCGCTCCCCCCACAGCTGGAATTCCAGGCTGGAATTCCCGAGCTCCGCGAGCAGCAGCAGCAGCAGCAGCAGCGCGGGGATCCGGGCGGGCGCAGGTGGCCGAGGAGGAGGAGGAGGAGGAGGAGGAGGAGGAGGAGGAGGAGGGGTGGTGGCACCGGGTCCCTGGAAAGGTGACCGCCAGCCCCAGGGAGGGAGCGGCCGGGTCACCTTTGTCACCAGCTGGACGCAGGTGACGGAGTTTGACCCCGCTGCCCCCTCGGTGCTGGCGGGGATGGCGGGGGAGGGTTGGTGACACCGCCCTGTCACCTCGGCGCTGTCACAGCCCTGCCACCCCTGCTGGTGACCCTGCCACCACCCTGCAGGGGACGGAGTGGGGACTGGGGTGGGGACAGTGATGGAGATGAGTATGGGGACAGGGATGGGGACAATGAGAGAAATGGGGACAGGGATGGAGACAGGGGTGGGGACAGGGATGGGGACAAGGATGGGGACAATGAGAGAAATGAGGACAGGGATGGGGACAGGGGTGAGGACAGTGAGAAAAATGGGGACAGAGTGGGGACAGGGATGGGGACAGGGGTGGGGATGGGGACAGGGATGGGGACAATGAGAGAAATGGGGACAGGGGTGGGGACAGGGGTGGGGATGGGGACAGGGATGGGGACAATTAGAGGGATGAGAACAGGGATGGGGACAGAGATGGGGACAGGGATGGGGACAGGGATGGGGATGGGGACAATGAGAGAAATGGCGACAGGGAATGGGGACAATGAGAGAAATGGGGACAGGAATGGGGGCAGGGATGGGGACACAGGTGGGGACACGGGTGCGGATGTGGATGAGGCTGGTGCTGGAGATGGGAATGGGGACAAGGACCGGAACAGGGTTGGGGACAGGGATGGGGACACAGACAGGGACAAGGACAGTGACAGGGATGGGGACAGCCCAGCATCCTGCTCCGGCAGCCAAACGGGCAGAGGCGGAGGGGGGTGGGATTAAACCCCCACGGGAGATCCCAAAGCCCCCCCAGTTCCCAGGAATCTCCAGCTCCACATCCCAAAGCCCCATCCCCGCGGCCGAGGCCGTGCCCGGTGGCGAGGTGGCGGCAGAGTGACCTCTAACGGCGGCGGGGACACGGCCGGAGGCGACACGGGCCAGCCGCCACCAGCCCCAGATCCCCTCATCCCAGGGGGACACGGGTGGCTTGTGTCCCCCTCTCCAAGGGGTGGATGGCAGGGAGAAGGGACAGCGGCATGGTGGGGACAAACGGGGACCTTCCCAGCACCGGGAAGATGGATTTTATTGTTTTTCCCCGGGTTTCCCAGCCCGGAGGTGTCAGCGGTGCCTGGCACGGGAGGTGGTGACCAGAATCCATCGGGAAGGGACGAGGGGCTGGGGTGGCCCTGGGGGATCCCCGGGGGAGCCCCTGGATCCAGCCAGGGTCGGGAAATCCCGGCGGCCACAGCCGGTCTGGGGTGCAGGAGCTGCCGCCAGGTCACGGTGTTCCATCCATCTGGAAAAGGTTGGAATGGGGCTGGGGACGCTGTCCATGATGGGGACACTGTCCATGGCTGGAGACACTGTCCATGGCTGGGGACATCCTGTCTATGGTTGGGGACACTCTGTGCATGGCTGGGGCCATCCTGTCCATGGCTGGGGACACTGTCCATGGTTGGGGACACTGTGCCCAAGGCTGGGGACACCCTGTCCTAGGGTGGGGACAGTGTCCATGGATAGGGACACTATGCCCTTGGCTGGGGACACTCTGTCTGTGGCTGGGGACATCCTGCCCATGGTTGGGGACACTCTGTTCATAGCTGGGGACACCCTGTCCTTGTCTGGGGTCACCCTGTCCTTGTCTGGGGTCACCCTGTCTATGTCTGGGGACACTCTGTCCATGGTTGGGGACACACTGTCCATGGCTGGGGACACCCTGCCTGTGGTTGGGGACATCCTGCCCATGGTTGGGGACACTGTCTATGGCTGGGGACACCCTGTCTATGGCTGAGGACACTGCCCGTGGTTGGGGACACCGTCCCCATGGCTGGGGACACTCTGTCCATGGATAGGGACACTGTGCCCATGGTTGGGGACACCCTGCCCATGGTTGGTGACACCATGCCCATGGCTGGGGACACTCTGTCCATGGCTGGGGACATCCTGTGTATGGCTGGGGACACTGTCCCTCACTGGGGACACTCTGTGCATGGCTGGGGACACTGTCCATGGTTGGGGACACCCTGTCCATGGCTGGGGACACTGTGCCCATGTTTGGGGACACTGTCCATGGGGGCAGAGGAGCATCCCGAGGGTCCCTGGTGGGGTTGGCATCCATCTGTGCCACGGAGCCCCTCTGGAATGAGGCTGGGACGGGGATTTGGGGTCCTGAGAGCTCAGGGGAGCCCAGGGCTGTCCCCACTGATGTCCCCAGCGCTGTCCCCAGCGCTGTCCCCACCTGTTGAAGGTCCTGTTTGCTCCTCAGCTCCAGGGTGTCCTCGGCACGGGACCAGCTCCGCAACTTCCTGATCCTGGCAGGGAGCACAGGGAGCTGCCACCTCTGGGGCTGGCCCTGTGCCACCACCCCGGGGTCCTTGTCACCATGCCAGGATCCCTGTGCCACCCCGGGATCCCTGTGCCACCCCGGGGTCCCTGTGCCACCCCAGGGTCCCTGTGCCACCCCGGGGTCCCTGTGCCACCCTGGGGTCCCTGTCCCTCCATTCTATAGTCCCTGTCCCACCCTGAGGTCACTGTCCCCTGACCCCGGGGTCCCTGTCCCCCCACCCCAGGGTTCCTGTCCTGATGCCAGTATCCCTGTCCCACCCTGGTGTCACTGTCCCCTCACCCTGTGATCCCTCTCCTCCCACCCCAGGGTCCCTGTCCCCTGATCCTGCTGTCCCTGTGCCACTCTGGTGTCCCTGTGCCACCCTGGGGTCCCTGTGCCACCCTGGGGTCCCTGTCCCCCCATCCCATGGTCCCTGTGCCCTCACCCTGGGGTCCCTGTCCCCCCACCCTGGGGATCCTTTCCGTGACGTTGGGGTCACTGTCCCACCACCTCAGGGTCCCTGTCCTCCCACCTTGGGGTCTCTGTCCCTACACCAAGGTCCTTGTCCCAACACCAGGGTCCCTGTCCCTTGACCTCGTGGTTCCTGTGCCACCCTGAGGTCCCTGTCCCCCCACCCCAGGGTCCCTGTCCCTACACCAAGGTCCCTGTCCTGATGCCGGGATCCTTGTGCCACCCTGGGGTCCCTGTGCCACCCTGGGGTCCCTGTCCCCTGACCCCGGGGGTCCCTGTGCCACCCTGGTGTCCCTGTCTCTTCACCCTGGTGTCCCTGTCCCTGATCCCATGGTCCCTGTGCCACCCTGAGGTCCCTGTTCCCCCATCCCAGGTTTCCTGTCCCTTGACCCCGTGGTCCCTGTGCCACCCCATGGTCCCTGTGCCACCCTGTGGTCCCTGTGCCACCCCATGGTCCCTGTGCCACCCTGTGGTCCCTGTGCCACCCTGAGGTTCCTGTGCCACCCCGGTGTCCCTGTCCCCCCACCCCACCCCATCCAGGACGTCACCTGGGCCATCCCTGTCCCCCCACCCCACCCCATCCAGGACGTCACCTGGGCCACACCTTCACGGCCAGCAGGGCCACGATGCCCACGGCCACAGTGGCCATCAGCAGCCCGGACAGGAGCCGGTAGGTCCACAGGCGGCTGAGAGCTGTGGGGACACAGGGGGGGTCAGTGCCAGCCGGACCCCCCAGACCTCGGCGTGCCCCAAAGGTGACACTGAGGTGACAGTCAAAGTGGGGGACACCCCTTCGTGGGGACAGGCAGCATTTGGGATGAGGACACGCGTTGTGGGGACATCACAGGTGGGGACAATCGCCGCTCCCAGCCCTGAAGGCCACCCTGGGGACAGCAGATGTCCCCAACACAGCCACAAGTGCCTGTCTAGAGTCCCCGTCCCACCTCGGTGTCACTGCCCCCTGACCCCGAGGTCCCTGTCCCCCCACCCCAGGGTCCCTGTCCCCTGATCTTGGTGTCCCTGTGCCACCCTGGGGTCCCTGTCCCTCCATTCTAGAGTCCCCGTCCCACCCCAAGGTCACTGTCCCCTGACCCCAGGGACCCTGTCCCCCCACCCCAGGGTCCTTGTCCTGATGCCAGGGTCCCTGTCCCACCCTGGTGCCACTGTCCCCCCACCCTGGTGTCCCTGTACCACTCTGGTGTCCCTGTGCCACCCTGGGGTCCTTGTCCCCTGATCTTGGTGTCCCTGTGCTACCCTGGGGTCCCTGTCCCTCCATTCTAGAGTCCCTGTCCCACCCTGAGGTCACTGTCCCCTGACCCCGTGGTCCCTCTCCCCCCACCCCAGGGTCCCTGTCCCCTGATCTTGGTGTCCCTGTGCCACCCCGGGGTCCCTGTCCCTCCATTCTAGAGTCCCTGTCCCACCCTGAGGTCACTGTCCCCTGACCCCGGGGTCCCTGTCCCCCCACCCCAGGGTCCTTGTCCTGATGCCAGGGTCCCTGTCCAAACCCCAAACCCCAAACCACCTCATCCCTCAATTCCCACCATCCCACCCCATCTCCCACTTCCAAGGAAATTTTTTTTGGTAGGATCCCCACTCACCGTGGACGTCCAAGTCAGCGCTGGACGTGGCGTTGCCCAGGGCGTTGGTGGCCACGCAGACGTAGCGTCCCCCGGCCGCTGTCCCCACCGCCGCCAGCTCCAGGCGCAGGGCGTTGTGCGAGGGGACAGCCCGGAGCCCCGGGGTGACAGCAGGGGACAGGCTGGTGGCCAGGAGGTGGCCGCGGTGGTGCAGGGCCAGCCGGGAGGGCGGGTGGCTCTCGGCCGTGCACAGCACGATGGCCCCGTGCCCGCCCTGGTTCTCCAGGAAGGTGCTGACCGAGACGGCCCGAGGAGGGTCTGGGAGGGGACACGGGGAGGGTGGCGGTGGGACACGGGGTGGGACAGCTCCTGGGCTGGTCTGGAGAAGTGGTTTGAAGCGTCCCCCCCCGGGTCTGTCCCATCCCACTCGGGGCTGGGGGGTTTGAACCCTCTCCTGTCCTTGCCTTGCCACCACCCCAAAGCCGGAGACCCCCCCAAAAAAATCCCCCAAATCCCTTTCCTCGGGTCACCCCCGGGTCTGTCCCATCCTGTCCTTGCCTTGCCACCACCCCAAAACCAGAGATCCCCCCAAAAAAATCCCCCAAATCCCTTTCCTCAGGTCACCCCCGGGTCTGTCCCATCCCGCTCAAAGCTGGGGGGTTTGAACCCTCTCCTGTCCTTGACACCACCCTAAAGCTGGAGAAATCATCCTAAATTCTTGGAGCTTCTGGGCTCCAAGTCTGACTTTTGAGGCGCCAAGCCTCAAAAATAAAATTTAAAAAATCCCAAATCCCTTTTCCCCAACAGCTTCCCAATGCATCCCTCCTCCAGGCTGGATCATCACCACAACCTCCACCCCCAGAACCCCTCGGATTGGAGCTCGTTGGCACCAAATCCAACTTCTGAAGGACTGATCCTAGAAAAAAAATCCCCCAATTCCCGTTCCTCGGGTCCCCCCCCGGGTCTGTCCCATCTCGCTCGTCCCCAGGGCTGGGGGGTTTGAACCCTCTCCTGTCCTTGCCTTGCCACCACCCCAAAGCCAGAGATCCCCCCAAAAAATCCCCCAAATCCCTTTCCTCGGGTCACCCCCGGGTCTGTCCCATCCCGCTCAGGGCTGGGGGGTTTGAACCCTCTCCTGTCCTTGCCACCCCAAAGCCGGAGAAATCGTCCTAAATTCTTGGAGCTTCTGGGCTCCAAGTCTGACTTTTGAGGGGCCAAGCCTTAAAAATAAAAAAAAAAAAAAAAAATCCCAAATCCCTTTTCCCCGACAGCTTCCCAATGCATCCCTCCTCCAGGCTGGATCATCACCACACCCTCCACCCCCAGAACCCCTCGGATTTGAGCTCGTTGGAGCCAAATCCAAATTCTGAAGGACCAACCCTAAAAAAAAATTTCCCCAAAATCCCTTTCCTCGGGTCACCAAGAGCTTCCCAACTCATCCCTGATCCGTCCTGGATCCTCCCCACCCCATCCACCCCTGCCCTGCTGGATTCCCGTGTTCCCCAGCCCCTCATTCCACAGCCAGCCTGGGAATTCCTCCCTTTCGGAGCATTTGGGGCTCAAATCTGCCTCCAAAAAAAAAAAAAAAGCTCCAAAATCCCTAAAGGGAGAGGACGAAGGGAGAAAGAGGAAGAGGAAGAGGAAGAGGAAGAGGAAGAGGAAGAGGAAGAGGAAGAGGAAGAGGAAGAGGAAGAGGAAGAGGAAGAGGGGACAAGGAAGAGGAAGGGGAAGTGGAAGGGGAAGGGGAAGAGGAGGGGAAGAGTAAGGGGAAGGGGAAGGGGAAGAGGAAGAGGAAGAGGAAGAGGGGATGAGGAAGGGGAAGGGGGAGGGGAAGAGGAAGAGGAAGAGGAAGAGGAAGAGGAGGAAGAGGGGACAAGGAAGAGGAAGGGGAAGAGGGGATGAGGAAGAGGAAGGGGAAAGGGGAAGAGGAAGAGGAAGAGGAAGAGGAAGAGGAAGAGGGAGGGGAAGAGGGGACGAGGAAGAGGAGGGGAAGAGGATTAGGAAGATGAGGGGAAGGGGAAAGGGAAGAGGAAAAGGAAGAGGAAGAGGAAGAGGAAGAGGAAGAGGAAGAGGAAGAGGAAGAGGAAGAGACTCCCCTTGCCCTGGCAGAGCTGACACGACTGACAGGGCCTGGGGACACCGGGCTCGTGTCGTGCCCGGTGGCGCTGGGGACACTCACAGAGGACGCTGAGGCTGAGGGGGACGGAGGTGGCCGTGCCCCACGTCCCGCTGGCCTGGCAGCGGTAGGAGCCGGCGTCGGCGCTGGACACGCGGCCCAGGACGAAGGAGCCGGACGGTCCCTCCCAAAGCCACCGCCCGTCGCGGTACCAGGTGTAGTTGGCACCTTTGTCCCCCCAGGCGGTGGCCGAGCAGGTCAAGGTGGCCCTGGAGCCCTCGGGGACTTCCTGCGAGGGCTCCACCGTCAGCGCCACCCCTGAGGAGGGACAGCGGGGAGTCAGAGGAGAGTCCCACCGGGACAACCCCACAGCCTGGGGGCTTCTTGGGGACTTCCTGGGGATTTCTTGGGGATTTCTTGGGGACTTTGTGGGGATTTCTTGGGGATTTTTTGGGGATTTCTTGGGGACTTTTTGGGGACTTCTTGGGGACTTCCTGGGGATTTCTTGGGGACTTCTTGGGGATTTTTTTTTTTTGGGGAATTCTTGGAGACTTCTTGGGAATTTATTGGGGATTTCTTAGGGACTTCTTGGGGATTTCTTGGGGACTTTGTGGGGATTTCTTGGGGATTTCTTGGGGACTTCCTGGGGATTTCTTGGGGACTTCCTGGGGATTTCTGGGGGATTTCTTGGGGATTTTTTTGGGATTTCTTGGGGATTTCTTAGGGACTTCTTGGGGACTTCTTGGGGACTTTTTGGGGATTTTTTTTGGGATTTCTTGGGGACTTCTTAGGGACTTCTTGGGGATTTCTTGGGGACTTTTTGGGGATTTCTTGGGGACTTCCTGGGGATTTCTTGGGGATTTCTTGGGGATTTTTTTGGGATTTCTAGGGGATTTCTTAGGGACTTCTTGGGGACTTCTTGGGGACTTCCTGGGGATTTCTTGGGGACTTCCTGGGGATTTCTTGGGGATTTCTTGGGGATTTCTTGGGGATTTCTTGGGGACTTCTTGGGGACTTCCTGGGGATTTCTTGGGGACTTCTTGGGGACTTCTTGGGGATTTCTTGGGGATTTTTTGGGGATTTTTTGGGGACTTCTTGGGGATTTCTTAGGGACTTCTTGGGGACTTTGTGGGGACTTCTTGGGGATTTCTTGGGGATTTTTTGGGGACTTCTTGGGGACTTCTTGGGGCCTTCCTGGGCACAGCTCACCTGGCACTTCCAGCCGCAGGGACGCGGCCGCCGAGCCGCGGCTGTTGGTGGCCGAGCACAGGTAGAGCCCCTCGTCCCCGGGCTCCAGCCCCGCCATCCCCACCCGCAGCGACGTGGGGGTGGCCCGCACCTCGAAGCGGGGGTCCGAGGTGCCGCGGGCGGTGGCCAGCGGCGGGTGGCCCTGTCCCCTGCTGACGGCGATGTCCGGCGGGGGGACACCGTCGGCCGAGCAGAGCAGCACCGCCTGCCGCCCCCCGCCGGGCTCCACCAGCGCCACGAAGCTGGGCTCCCTCGGAGCATCTGCGGCGACAAGGACAGCGCGTGTCACCTCCCCCCACAGCCCGCCGGGTGACAAGCGGCAGGGCTGGGGGGACATCACCCCTACAAGGAGGGGCGCTGCGCTGTCGCCGCGTGTCGCGGGGTGGCGACACAGACCGGGCAGCGACATCCCTTGGGGTCCTGGTGTCCCCTGCCCCGCCACCCCCTCCCCACTCCCGGAGCTGTCGCCCCCACCCCCGACTCACAGAGCACGGCGAGGGCGGCGGGGGGTGCGAGGGGCCCCCGGCCCGCCCGGCAGCCGTAGAGCCCCGCGTCGGAGCGGTGCCCGCCGAGCGCCAGCCAGGGCTGGGGTCCCTCTGTCACCCACCGCCCGTTCTTGAACCAGGTGTAGAGGGTCCCCGGCGGTGCCTGGGGGGCCTGGCAGGTCAGGGTCACCTCTGTCCCCTCCGCCACCTCGGCTGAGGGCTGCACCAGCACCCTGGCGGCTGCGGGGAGGGGAGGAGAGGAGGTTTGGTTTTCCCTTTGGAAGCTCCCGGACCCGAATTCACAGGGGTTGGTGTCCCTAGCCTCCGAAATTGGGTATCCTCCATCCCGCACCCTTCAACGCCCCCCCGACCCCTTTGTCCCCCTCCTCACCTCGGAGCGGTGGCCGCGGGGTCCCATTCATATCTCGGTCCCTCTGTCACCCTGGTGCCCTCAATCCCGCACCTTTCAATGCCCCCCCGGCCCCCTTGTCCCCCTCCTCACCTCGGAGTGGTGGCCGCGGAGCCCCAGCGGTGGCTCGGGTCCCTCTGTCACCCTGGTACCCTCAATCCCGCACCTTTCAATGCCCCCCGCACCCCCCGGGAGTGTCCCCGACCCCCTCGTCCCCCTCCTCACCCTGCACCCGGAGCGTGAGGGAGGCGCTGGTGACGCCGAGGGCGCTCCGTGCCTGGCACTCGTACTCGCCCTCGTCCTCCTCCGAGGCTTCCCGGAATTCCAGCCGCAGGGCGTTGGGAGAGGGGGACACTCGGCTGCTCGGCCGGGGGGTGTCACCTCCTCTGGGCGGGCTGGAGGCCCGCGGGTGTCCCGCCCTGAGCAGGGTGAGCTGGGCCGGGGGCTGGCTGTCCACGGCGCAGAGCAGGATGGTGGCCGTGCCCTGGCTGCTCTCCACGAAGGATTGCAGCCGCAGGTTCCTGGGGGGGTCTGTGGGGTGGGGGAAAAAAACACGGAGAGTGTGGGACAATCGTGGAGTTGGGTGGGGTGGGGAAAGCCCTCAGAGCTCATCCAGTCCAAGTGTCACCCCCAGCACCACCCAGGCCACCGCAGAGCGTGTCCCCAAGTGCCACATCCCGAGGGTGGAGCTCCACCAGGGTGGGGGAAGTCAGGGAGTTGCAGGACAGTAAAAAGAGGGAATGGCCACTGCAGCCCACAGGTGACACCATTTCCGTGGTGTCCCCATGGATTTGTTTGGGATGCTCCATCCCTGGAAGTGTCCAAGGCCAGGTTGGACGGGGCTTGGAGCAGCCTTGGGACAGTGGAAGGTGTCCCTGCCCATGGTAGGGTGGGACTGACAGGATTTAAGGTGCCTCTCAATCCAAACCATTCCATGATTACATGGTTCTATGATTCCATGGTTCCACGGTTCCATGGTTCCACGATTCCATGATTCCATGGTTCTATGATTCCATGGTTTCATGGTTCCATGGTTCCACGATTCCACGATTCCATGATTCCATGGTTTCATGGTTCTATGGTTCCATGATTCCATGGTTCCATGATTCCATGGTTCCATGGTTCCATGGTTCCATGATTCCATGGTTCCAAGATTCCATGGTTCCATGGTTCCAGGATTCCATGGTTCCATGGATCCAGGATTCCATGGTTCCATGGTTCCAGGATTCCATGGTTCCATGGATCCAGGATTCCATGATTCCATGGGATGCTCCATCCCTGGAAGTGCCCAAGGCCAGGCTTGGGGAAATCCCTCGGGACTCATCGACTCCGAGTGACCCCCCAGGCCACCGCTGAGTGCGTCCCCAAAGTGCCACATCCCGAGGGTGGAACTCCACCACTGCACTTCCCAGGAGGAAAATTCCCAATATCCAACCCAACCTTCCCTGGCACAGCTCGAGGCCGTGTCCCTTCGCCACATCCTGAGGGTGGAACTCCACCACTGCACTTCCCAGGAGGAAAATTCCCAATATCCAACCCAAACCCCACTCTCACACCTCGAGGCCGTGTCCCTTTGTCCTGTCCCCTCCTGTGCAGAGCCACGCGGTGCCCCCAAGTCCCCCTTTTCTCCAGGCTGAGCCCCTTTCCCAGCTCCCTCAGCTTTTCCTGCTGCTCCGACCCCCTCGTGCCAGGGATTCCCCGTGCTCCAGTGCCTCCATCCCACGTCCATCATGAGGATTTATAAATTAACACCAGATTTTTCTCATAAAAAAAGGGGGAAAAAAAAAAATCTCATGTTCCGACTCACGACAACTTCTTTTTTCTCCCCCCCCCTTTTTTTTCTTTTTAAAGCCAAGTCTGGTTTTGATTTTCCCAATCAGGAAAAAAAAAAAAAAAAAGGTCCTAAATCCGGCTTTAATTCCTGAAAGCCAAGTTTTTTCCTGATGGGTTTGGCGTGGAGCACAAGGAAACTCGGAGAAGGTTTTGGGGATCTGGGGTGTAAAGCTTGGCCTAATTATCCTCTGGGCTGCATTTTTTGAGCACTCTTAAATTAATGAATCCTCCCCAAATTAAACCAGGCCTTACTGCCCCATCTCTCCAGCCACGGGAACCGACCGAGGGGTGACACCGAGTGACACCGAGTGACACGAAGCTGCCCTTGGGGACTCACAGAGGACGTTGAGGGTGGCAGGGGTGGCACTGTGGTTCCGGGCCGGGGTCTGGACAGAGCACTGGTAGGAGCCGGCGTCGGAGGCGGTGACCCCAGGGAAGGTGAGGTTTTGGGAAGAGCCGGTGCCCAGCCACACCTGGTTCCGGTACCAGGTGTAGCTCAGCACCTCCTGGTCCCCTCCTGCCACCGCGCAGGTGAGGGTGGCAGTGTCCCCTTCCCGGACGTCTGGGGACGGCCAGATCCAGACCCAGATGGCTACACGGGAAGGGAGGAAAAAGCGGTGATCCCAGGCTTTCCGGGAATGGGGCGGGGAAAGACGCAAAGAGTGGGATAATCATGGAATTGGTTGGGTGGGGAAAGCCCTCAGAGCTCATCCAGTCCAAGTGTCCCTCCCAGAACCACCCAGGCCACCGCTGAGCCACAAGTGCCACATCCCGAGGGTGGAGCTCCACCAGGGTGGGGGAAGTCAGGGAATTGCAGGACAGTAAAAAGAGGGAACGGCCACTGCAGCCCACAGGTGACACCATTTCCGTGGTGTCCCCATGGATTTGTTTGGGATGCTCCATCCTTGGAAGTGTCCAAGGCCAGGTTGGACGGGGCTTGGAGCAGCCTTGGGACAGTGGAAGGTGTCCCTGCCCATGGTAGGGTGGGATTGACGGGATTGAAGGTGCCACCCAACCCAAACCATTCCATGATTCCATGGTTCTATGATTCCATGGTTCCATGGTTCCACGGATTCACGATTCCATGATTCCATGGTTCTTTGATTCCATAGTTCCAGGATTCCATGGTTCCGTGATCCATGGTTCCATGATTCCATGGTTCCACAGTTCCATGATTCCATGGTTCCATGGTTCCATGGTTCTGTGGTTCCATGTTCCAGGATTCCATGGTTCCATGATTCCATGGTTCCAGGATTCCATAATTCCAGAATTCCATGGTTCCATGGATCCATGGTTCCATGATTCCATGATTCCATGATTCCATGATTCCATGGTTCCACAGTTCAATGGTTCCGTGGTTCCATGATTCCATGGTTCCATAATTACATGATTCCATGGTTCCAGGATTCCATGGTTCCATAATTCTATGATTCAATGGATCCAGGATTCTATGGCTCCATGGTTCTATGATTCCATGGTTCTATGATTCCATGGTTCTATGATTCCATGGTTCCAGGATTCCATGGTTCCATGGTTCCCGGGGTCATGGCAGCAGGGCAGTGCCATGGATGGACACAGCAAAGCCAGCCCTTGGAATCACATCCAAGCAGAGCCGTGTCCCTTTGCCACATGCCCGGGACACCTGCAGCTCTCTGGGAATACCTCCATCCCCCCAAACATGGATTTTCCACAAATTTTTTCCCGTTTTTATCCTGTCCATCCTATTCCAGCTGCTCCCCACGCTCCGTCCCCCATTCCCATCCTCGCCCATTCCTTCACCTCAATGCCCCAATCCCATCACTCTGTCTGCTGCCTGCAGCTCTCCATTCCCTTCCCACCTTATTTCCATTCCCATCCCATCCCACTCCCATGCCATGCCATGCCATGCCATGCCATGCCATGCCATGCCATGCCATCCCATTCCCATTCCCATTCCCATTCCCATTCTCATTCCCATCCCATCCCATGGATCCCATCCCATCCCATGGATCCCATCTCATTCCCGTCCCATGGATCCCATCCCATGAATCCCATCCCATCGTATGGATCTCATTCCCATTGCCATGCCATGCCATGCCATGCCATGCCATGCCATGCCATGCCATGCCATGCCATCCCTGTTCCCATTCCCGTTCCCATTCCCATCCCATCCCTGTTCCCATCCCCTCCCCTTGCCTCCCATCCCATCCCATCGCATCCCATCCCATCCCATCGCATCCCATCCCATCCCATCCCATCCCATCCCATGGACCCCATCCCATTCCCATCCCATGGATCCCATTCCCATCCCATGGATCCCATCCCATTAATCCCATACCATCCTATGGATCCCATCTCATGGATCTCATTCCCATTCCCATCCTCATCCCATGGATCCCATCCCATGGATCCCGTGGATCCCATCCCATCCCCATTCCCATTCCCATCCCCATTCCCATTCCCATCCCCATCCCCATTCCCATTCCCATTCCCATTCCCATTCCCATTCCCATTCCCATTTCCATTCCCATTCCCATTCCCATTCCCATCCCCATTCCCATTCCCATTCCCATTCCCATTCCCATCCCCATCCCCATGCCCATTCCCATTCCCATTCCCATCCCCATCCCCATCTCCATCCCCATTCCCTCACCTCCTCCAGAGAAGTTCCCGGCGGCGCTGGCGTTGCCGTGGGCGTTGGTGGCCACACACCGGTACTCGCCCTCGTCCTGCAGCAGCACGGGGTGGACGCGGACGCGCAGCGCGTTGGTGGCCGAGGTGACACTGAGCCGTGGCCGGGCCACGGGCGGTGACAGCGCAGTGGAGGCCACCAGGGCCCCGTCCTTGAAGAGGGCCAGCTGTGCCGGCGGGGAGCTGTCCACGGAGCACTCCAGCATCCCGCGCTGTCCCGACGGAGGCTCCAGGAAGGTGCTGAGCACCGGCGCCCGAGGAGGGTCTGCCCAGGAAGGGGGGAGAGACCCGAGGATGAACCCAGAGACCCCCGAGACCCAGCAACGTGCCAGTGTCCAGTGAGGTGGCATCACATAGATGATACCCCATTGATGACACCCCATCGGTGACACCCCATCGGTGACATCCCATGGGCACCATTCCAGTGGTGCCATCCCATTGGTGACATCCGATTCGTGCCATCCCATCACTGATATCCCATCAGTGCCATCCCATCAGTGACATTCCATCGGCGCCATTCCAGTGGTGCCATCCCATTGGTGACATCCCATCAGTGCCATCCCACCAGTGACATCCCATTGGTGACATCCCATCAGTGACATCCCACAGGTGCCATTCCAGTGGCACCATCCCCTTGGCACCATCCCATCTCAGTGCCATTGAAGTGGCATCATCCCAATGGCATCATCCCAATGGCATCATTCCAGTGGTACCACCCCATCAGTGACACCCCATAGGTGACATCCCATTGGTGACATCCCATTGGTGATATCCCATCGGTGCCGTTCCAGCGGTACCGTTCCAGTGGTACCATCCCATCTCAGCACCATTCCGGTGGTACCATCCCGTTTGCACCATCCCAATGGCACCGTTTTCCAGTGGTACCATCCCATTGGTGGTGCCATTCCAGTGCTGCCATCCCCTTGGCAAAATCCCATCTCAGCACCATTCCAGTGGCACCGTCCCATCCCATCCCATCCCATCCCATCCCATCCCATCCCATGGATCCCATCCTATGGATCCCATCCCATGGATCCCATCCCATGGGTCTCATTCCATGGATCCCATCCCATCCCATCCCATCCCATCCCATCCCATGGATCCCATCCCATGGATCCCATTCCATGGATCCCATCCCATCCCATCCCATCCCATCCCATCCCATCCCATCCCATCCCATCCCATCCCATGGATCCCATCTCATGGATCCCATCCCATCCCATGGATCCCATTCCATGGATCCCATCCCATCCCATCCCATCCCATCCCATCCCATGGATCCCATTCCATGGATCCCATCCCATCCCATCCCATCCCATCCCATCCCATCCCATCCCATCCCATCCCATGGATCCCATCTCATGGATCCCATCCCATGGATCCCATCCCATCCCATGGATCCCATCCCATGGATCCCATTCCATGGATCCCATCCCATCCCATCCCATCCCATCCCATCCCACTGCCATTCCCACCCCCTCTCCCCGCTCCCCCGGCAGGTCCCACTCACAGCAGACGCTCAGGGTGGCAGCGGGGGACGCGCTGCTCCCCGCGGAGCCCCGGGCCCGGCAGTGGTAGAGCCCGGCGGCGGCGCTGGTGACACGGGACAGCAGGAGGACACTGTCAGGGCCCTCCTGGAGCCACCTGCTGTCCTTGTACCAGGAGTAGACGGTGTCACCCGGTGGCTCTCCGGCCACCTGGCACATCAGGGACACGTTGTCACCTTCCAGCACCTCCGAGGACGGTGAGATCAGGACTCGGGTGGCTGGAGCAGGGACAGGGCCAGCTCAGAGGGGACAGGGCAGGGCTGGTCACCTGCCGGTGTCCCCTGGTCACTCCCACAACCTCTGGGCTGCGATGGTCCCACTCTGTCCAAGGATTCGGGACAGCTCCGGTGGGATATTGCTGCTCCCTGTCCCCTCAGAGTGTCCCCAGCTCCTCCCGGAGATGCCCAGGGCTGAGGTCTTGGAATAAGGGCAGGGGGTGGCACTGGGAGGGATCTGGTGGTGCTGGGAGTGCAGACACATGGTCATTCCCACGGGATGGGCCACTCCAATCCTTGGGTGGGATCTGGTGGCACTGGGAGCACAGACACATGGTCATTCCCATGGGAAGGACCACTCCAATCCCTGCCTGGGAGAGATCCAGTGGCATTGAGACGACTCTGGTGGCACTGGGAGCGCAGACACATGGTCATTCCCATGGGATGAGCCACTCGGATCCCTGCCTGGGATGGATCTGGTGGCACTGGGAGTGCAGACACCTGGTCATTCCCCTGGGATGGGCCATACTCATCCTTGGGAGAGATCTGGTGGCACTGGGAGGAATCTGGTGGCACTGGGAGCACAGACACGTGGTCATTCCCATGGGATGGGCCACTCTGGCCCTTAGGTGGGATCTGGTGGCACTGGGATGGATCTGGTGGCAATGGGAGTGCAGACATGTGGTCATTCCCATGGGATAGGCCCCACTGATGCCTGGGAGAGTTCTGATGGCACTGGGAGAGATCTGGTGGCACTGGGATTGCAGACACATGGTCATTCCCATGGGATGGGCTGCTCTGGTCCCTCAGAGGGATCTGCTAGCACTGGGAGGGTTCTGGTGGCACTCGGTGGGATCTGGTGGCACTGGGAGGGATCTGGTGGCACTGGCAGGGATCTGGTGGCACTGGGAGCACAGACACATGGTCATTCCCATGGCATGCACCGTACCAATCCCTGACAGAGATCTGGTGGCACTGGGAGGGATCCAGTGGCACTGGGAGGGATCCGGTGGCACCGTGTGGGATCTGGTGGCACTAGGATTGCAGACACATGGTCATTCCCATGGGATGGGCTGCTCGGTCCCTGGGAGGGTTCTGGTGGCACTGGGAGGGATCCAGTGGCACTGGGAGGGGTCTGCTGGCACTGGGAGGGATCTGGTGGCACTGGGAGGGATCCGGTGGCACTGGGAGGGATCTGGTGGCACTGGGTGGGAGCCGGTGGCACTCGGTGGGATCTGGTGGCACTGGGTGGGATCTGGTGGCACTGGGTGGGATCTGGTGGCACTGGGTGGGAGCCGGTGGCACTTGGTGGGATCTGGTGGCACTGGGTGGGATCTGGTGGCACTGTGAGGGATCTAGTGGCACTGGCAGGGATCCGGTGGCACTGGGAGCACAGACACATGGTCGTTCCCATGGGATGCACCGTACCAATCCCTGGGAGAGATCTGGTGGCACTGGGAGTGCAGACACATGGTCATTCCCATGGGATGGGCCCTTTCGTGGGATCTGGTGGCACTGGGTGGGATCTGGTGGCACTGGGAGGGTTCTGGTGGCACTGGGAGGGATCCAGTGGCACTGGGAGGAATCTGGTGGCACCGTGTGGGATCTGGTGGCACTGGGATTGCAGACACATGGTCATTCCCATGGGGTGGGCTGCTCTGGTCCCTCAGAGGGATCCGGTGGCACCGTGTGGGATCCGGTGGCACTAGGAGGTATCTGCTGACACTGGGAGGGATCTGGTGGCACCGCGTGGGATCTGGTGGCACCGTGTGGGATCTGGTGGCACTGGGAGGGATCTGGTGGCACTGGGAGGGATACGGTGGCACTCGGAGGGATCTGGTGGCACTGGGAGGGATCTGCTGGCACTCGGAGGGATCCAGTGGCACCGTGTGGGATCCGGTGGCACTAGGAGGTATCTGCTGACACTGGGAAGGATCTGGTGGCACTGGGAGGGATCCAGTGGCACTGGGATTGCAGACACACAGTCAGTCCCATGGGATGGGCTGCTCTGGTCCCTCAGAGGGATCTGCTGACACTGGGAGGGATCTGGTGGCACTGGGTGGGATCTGGTGGCACTGGGAAGTATCTGCTGGCACTGGGAGGGATCTGGTGGCACCGTGTGGGATCCGGTGGCACCGTGTGGGATCTGGTGGCACTGGGAGGGATCTGGTGGCACCGTGTGGGATCCGGTGGCACCGTGTGGGATCCGGTGGCACCGGGTGGGATCTGGTGGCACTGGGAGGGATCCGGTGGCACTGGGAGGGATCTGGTGGCACTGGGAGGGATCTGCTGGCACTGGGTGGGATCCAGTGGCACTGGGAGGGATCTGGTGGCACTGGGAGGGATCTGGTGGCACTGGGTGGGAGCCGGTGGCACTTGGTGGGATCTGGTGGCACTGGGTGGGATCTGGTGGCACTGGGTGGGAGCCGGTGGCACTTGGTGGGATCTGGTGGCACTGGGTGGGATCTGGTGGCACTGGCAGGGATCCGGTGGCACTGGGAGCACAGACACATGGTCGTTCCCATGGGATGCACCGTACCAATCCCTGGGAGAGATCTGGTGGCACTGGGAGTGCAGACACATGGTCGTTCCCATGTGATGGGCCCTTTCGTGGGATCTGGTGGCACTGGGTGGGATCTGGTGGCACTAGGAGGGTTCTGGTGGCACTGGGAGGGATCCAGTGGCACTGGGAGGAATCTGGTGGCACCGTGTGGGATCTGGTGGCACTGGGATTGCAGACACATGGTCATTCCCATGGGATGGGCTGCTCGGTCCCTGGGAGGGATCCGGTGGCACTGGGAGGGTTCTGGTGGCACTGGGAGGGATCTGGTGGCACTGGGATTGCAGACACATGGTCATTCCCATGGGGTGGGCTGCTCTGGTCCCTCAGAGGGATCCGGTGGCACTGGGTGGGATCCGGTGGCACTGGGAGCGATCCGGTGGCACTGGGTGGGATCCAGTGGCACTAGGAGGTATCTGGTGGCACTGGGAGGGATCTGGTGGCACCGTGTGGGATCCGGTGGCACTGTGTGGGAGCCGGTGGCACCGGGAGCACAGACACGTGGGGATCCCCAGGGGACGACCCCGCTCCCCTCCCCGGGGGCCTTGCTCCCCACCTGGCACGCGCAGGTGCAGCCGTCGCTCGGCCGAGCCGTGCGCGTTGGTGGCCGTGCAGCGGTAGCTGCCGTCGTCCGCCGGCGTCACCTCCCGGATCTCCACCCGCAGCGAGTTGGGGACAGCGGTGACGGTGACACGCGGGCTGCTCCCGCCGGCACTGGTGGCCACCAGCTCCTGCTCCCGGAGCAGGGCCAGCTGGGCCGGGGGGTTGCTGGCCACGGAGCACTGGAAGATGGCCAGGGAGCCCCGGTCGGCCTCCAGGAAAGCCGTCAGGAGAGGGTCCCGAGGGGGGTCTGTGAGGGGGGAACGGGATGAGAGGTTGGGAATGCCGTTGGGAGAGGGGTCCTGGGGAGGGGGTCACTGCTCCAGGGTTCTGGGAGGGGATGGAAGAGGGAAAAGGGAAAAGGGAAAAGGGGAAAGGGGAAAGGGAAAAGAGGAAGGGAAAGGGAAAGGGAAAGGGAAAGGGAAAGGGAAAGGGAAAGGGAAAGGGAAAGGGAAAGGGAAAGGGAAAGGGAAAGGGAAAGGGAAAGGGAAAGGGAAAGGGAAAGAAGAAAAGGGAAAAGGGAAAAGGGAAAAGGGAAAAGGGAAAAGGGAAAAGGGAAAGGGAAAACAGAAAAAGGAAAAGGGAAAGGGAAAAGGGAAAAGGGAAAGGGAAAAGGAAAGGGAAAGGGAAAGGGAAAGGGAAAGGGAAAGGGAAAGGGAAAGGGAAAGGGAAAGGGAAAGGGAAAGGGAAAGGGAAAGGGAAAGGGAAAAGGAAAGGGAAATAAGAAAAGGGAGAAGGGAAAAGGGAAAAGGGAAAAGGGAAAAGGGAAAAGGGAAAAGGGAAAAGGGAAAAGGGAAAAGGGAAAAGGGAAAGGAAGAGGAATGGGGAAGAGGGAAGAGGGAAGAGGGAAGAGGGAAAGGAGAAGGAGAAGGAGAAGGAGAAGGAGAAGGAGAAGGAGAAGGAGAAGGAGAAGGAGAAGGAGAAGGAGAAGGAGGAAAACAGAAGGGAGTGGCAAAAGAAAAGGAAATGGGAACAGGAATGTGAAACGGAAAGGAAAAAGGGGAAGTTGAAAGGAAAAGGGGAAAGAGGAAGAGAATGGGAAGTGAAAATGGAAACGGAAGGGGAAGTGGGAGGGGAAGGGGAAGGGGAAGGGGAAGGGAAAAGGAAAGGGAAAGGGAAAGGGAAAGGGAAAGGGAAAGGGAAAGGGAAAGGGAAAGGGAAAGGGAAAGGGAAAATGGAAGGGAAAAGGGAAAAGGGAAAAGGGAAAAGGGAAAAGGGAAAAGGGAAAAGGGAAAAGGGAAAAGGGAAAAGGGAAAAGGGAAAAGGGAAAATGGAAGGGAAAAGGGAAAAGGGAAAAGGGAAGGTACGCACACAGCACATCCAGGAGGACGTCGGGAGAGCTCCGGCTGCCGCCCGCGGTGCTGGCCTGGCAGCGGTAGAGCCCGGTGTCCCTGCTGGCCACCGGCCGCAGCTCCAGCGAGGCGGCCAAGCCCGTGGTGATCTGCTGCCCGTTGTGGTACCAGGTGACGTTGGGGACAGCCGTGGAGCCGCTGCTCAGGTGGCAGGTGAGGGTGGCATTGTCACCCTCCAGCACGCGGGGGGACGGGGACACGGTGACATTGGCAGCTGCGGGCAGGAGGAAAGGGGGTCTGGTGTCAACGGTGGGGTGACAACGCCCCAAAGCCACCAAAGGACAGCGTGGCTGCTCCAGAGGGCAAATTCCAGCTGATCCCAGAGCGCCGTGGTGGGGACAGCTCTGAGCCTGGCAGTGCCACCAGCCCAGGGACGTCCCTTGGCCGCGTTTTGCTCGGTGTTCCTGTCACAGGCAGCCAGGGAATCCCCACCGGGGGCTGGAATGTCATGGGGGAGCTGCCACATCTGGATTTCACGGATGTGTGACATTTCCGTGTGACATTTCCGTGTGGCACTTCCGTGTGGCATTTCATGTGGCATTTCCACGCAGCATTTTCGCATGGCATTTCCATGTGGAATTTCCGTGTGACTTTTCCATGTGGCATTTCCATGTGGCATTTCCATGTGACATTTCTGTGTGGCATTTCCATGTGACATTTCCATGTGGTGTTTCCATGTGGCATTTCCACATGGCATTTCCATGTGACATTTCCGTGTGGCATTTCCATGTGACATTTCCATGTGGTGTTTCCATGTGACATTTCCATGTGGTGTTTCCGTGTGGCATTTCCACGTGGCATTTCCATGTGACATTTCCGTGTGGCATTTCCATGTGACATTTCCATGTGGTGTTTCCATGTGGCATTTCCACATGGCATTTCCATGTGACATTTCCGTGTGGCATTTCCATGTGACATTTCCGTGTGGCATTTCTACTCCTCCTGCCACCACCTCCTGAGCTTGCCCTCTTCCCCAGCATTCCCCTCCCACGCCCCCCTCTCCCAGGACATTCCCAGATGCCACCACCCTGTCCCCTGTCCCCTGTCCCCTGTCCCCTGTCCCCAGTCCCCACTCACTGTCAGCCTTGAATTCCACGGTGGCGCTGGCGCTCCCTTGGGAATTCCCAGCCTGGCACAGGTAAATCCCCTCGTCCTCCACCACCACGTCCCGGATTTCCACCTTCAGGCCGTTGTAGGACCTGGTGACTTGGACCCTGGGGCTGGTGGCCTGGGGACAGCCCCATGTGCAGGCCACCACCTCGTCCCCTCTCCGGAGGGTGAGGTTGGACTCGGGATCGCTCTCGACGGAGCACTGGATGACGCCCAGGCGCCCGCCCTGGCTCTGCAGGAACGAGCTCAGCACCGGCTGCCTCGGGGGGTCTGTGGGGAAAAACGGGATCTGTGAGGTTGGGAGAACTCCCAGAATCCAAGGGATTGATGCTTCCAGTGCTGCCTGAGAAGTTCTTGGACATCCAGGCTGGACCTGGTCCAGTGGGAGTTGTCCCTGCTGGATCTGTCAGGTTGGGAAAACTCCCAGAACCCAAGGGGTTGGACATCCAGGCTGGACCTGGTCCAATGGCAGGTGTCCTGCCGGATCTGTGGGATTCTCCCAGAATCCAAGGGGTTGATGCTTCCAGTGATCATCATCCAGGTTGGATGGGGTTTGGGATCATCTGGGACAGCGGAAGGTGTCAGGGGAGAGGAGTTGAGATACGAAGGGCTTTGAGGTCCCTCCCAACCCAAACCAGGGACACAACACCTCTGGATCCATTGGGAAAACCCTCAGAATCCAAGGGGTTGATGCTTCCAGTGATGATCATCCAGGTTGGATGGGGTTTGGGATCATCTGGGACACCAGGAGGTGTCAGGGGACAGGGTTTGGGATAGGAAGGGCTCTGAGATCCCTCCCAACCCAAACCAGGGACACTACACCACTGGATCCATTGGGAAAACTCCCAGAACCCAAGGGGTTGATGTTTACAGTGATCATCATCCAGGTCAGATGGGGTTTTGGATCATCTGGGATGGCGGGAGGTGCCCCTACCAAGGGGAGAGGGGTTGAGATAGAAAGGGCTCTGAGGTCCCTCCCAACCCAAACCAGGGACACAACGTGGCTGGATCCATTGGGAAAACCCTCAGAATCCAAGGGGTTGGTGCTTCCAGTGCTGCCTGAGAAGTTCTTGGACATCCAGGCTGGACCTGGTCCAGTGGGAGGTGTCCCTGCCCCTGGCAGAGGGGTCAGAACGAGATGGGCTCTGAGGTCCCCCAAACCCAAACCATTCGTGGTTCTATCACCATTCATTGTTCTTGAAATTATTGGGAATTCCCCAAAATTCCTCCTCTCCCAAGCTCCCAGGTTTTACCTGCCAAAGGGAATTTTTCACCCTCCCCACATTCCCACCCAAGAGCTCCGTGCCTGGTGGGGACAGGGGGGAAATCTCGGGGTGGGAGAACCCTCAGCCCAGCCCCTGGAATTCCCTTTGGAATTCCTGCAGGACACTCACAGAGAACTCCCCAAGCCCAAACCATTCGTGGTTCTATGACCATCGATTGTTCTTGAAATTCTTGGGAATTCCCCAAAATTCCTCCTCCCCCAAACTCCCAGGTTTAACCCTCCAAAGAGAATTTTTCACCCTCCCCACATTCCCACCCAAGAGCTCCATGCCTGGTGGGGACAGTGGGGAAATCTCGGGATGGGAGCACCCCCAGCCCAGCCCCAGGTCTTGAAATTCTTGGGAATTCCTCGAAATTTCTTCTCCCCCAAACTCCCAGGTTTTACCCGCCAAAGGGAATTTTTCACCCTCTCCACGGGAAGGGGGAAACCTCGGGGTGGGACAATCCCCAGCCCAGCCCCAGGAATTCCCTTTGGAATTCCCTCAGGACACTCACAGAGCACCCGGAGCGGGACGGCCTCCGACGTGTCGCTGCCGTTCCTGCCGCGGACCTGGCACTGGAAGGCGCCGGCATCATCCCCGCGGACGGACGGGAATTCCAGGGTGGGGGACGAGCTCTCCTGGAGCCTCCGGCCGTTCCTGTACCAGGCGTAGAGCGGCTTCTCCTCGGCCTCTGCTGCCCCCAGGCAGGTCAGGGTGACCGCCGTCCCCTCCGTCACCTCGGCCGAGGGCTGGATCAGGAGCCCTGCAGCTGGAGGAGGGGCGGGATGTCAGGGAAGGAGGGAAATCCTTCCCGTGGATCCACCCAGCTGCGATTCCATCAGCCCGTGGGGTCTTTGGAGGGTGACATTCCTTGGGGGACGCTGCAAACGGGGCCTTTCCTGACCCTTTCCGTGTTTTTTTCCCAAGTGCCGGGTTCATCCAGGTGAATTTTTCCCAGGATAGATCCTGTCCCCTCTTCCCGCTGGTTCCAGTTCCCCACTGGGACACCCAAATCCAGGTCTGGTTTCTCTGGAATTGCACCTTGAGGTCTCTTTCGGGGTTTTATGGGATCCTAAAGGACGTTCCTCTTGGACATGGATTTAGGGGGACTTTTCTCTCCTTCCGCTGCCTCTGTCACCCCAAATTATCCAGGCTTGGGGGCTGGGGGACAGTGACTGGTGGGGATGGACGGGGCAGAAAATTTTGGGTAAATTCACTGATTTTTGGCATTTTGGGGGAACAAAAAAAAAACAAACCCAGGAACCTCTCCAGCTCCAAAAGCAGCTCTGACCCTGTTGAGGAAGGGACACCACACACACCAATGTCCCCCAGTGCCACCACAGGGGTCCCTCCAGCTCCAAAAGCGGCTCTGACCCCGTTGAGGAAGGGACACCACACAGCCCCCAGGACACCGATGTCCCCCAGTGCCACCACAGGGGTCCCTCCAGCTCTGTCACCCGCGTGTCCCTCCCAATTTTGGGGGTCCATCGTCACCCCAAACCCAGGAGCGGCCACGTCACCCCGGGACTCACCGCGGGTGACGAGGACCTTGGTGGCGCTGGCGTTGCCGTGGAGGTTGCTGGCGGTGCAGCCGTACCTCCCGCTATCCTGGGGCCCCGCATCCCAGATTTCCAGCCGCAGGGAATTGCGGGAGGCGGTGACGCCCAGCCGCTGGCTCAAGGCCACCTCCGCCCCGCTGGTGGCCAGCACGGCGCCGTCGCGGTCGATGGCCAGGGTGGCCGGAGGGTGGCTGTCCACGGCGCAGAGGACGATGACCAGCCGGCCGCCCTGGGTCTCCTGGAAGAGCGTGAGGGTGGGAATTCGGGGTGGATCTGCGGGGTGGGAGAGGACGCTGAGGTCGGGGTGTCCTCGTGGTGTGGCCACGGGGAGAACCCCGGGGTGGTTTGGGTGGGAGGGGACATTAAACCCCAGCTGGTCCCACGGGCAGGGACACCTTCTACCCTCCCAGGTGGCTCCATCCATCCTGGCCTTGGGCACTTCTGGGGATGGGAAGTGTCCCCCTGACCCAACCCGGATGTCACCATCTGCTTGTCCCCTGTGTCACCGGGTCAGGTTTACCCAAAAATTGTCACAACCAGCCCCTGGCTGCATTATTTTCCCCCCTTTTCAGAATCTCCTGAGCTGTTCCTATCCCGCTGGATTCTCCAGGAGAAACCTCTTCGGGAATGGAGGGGCTCAGCGGGCGATGCTGCGATGGACACGTCCCTGATGCCACCTAATGTCACCCGTCACACCTGGCTCGTGGGGCCAAAATTTGTCGCCTTCCCATAAAATTCAACCAGCCCCAATCTGCCCCCGGGGCGCTCAGGGAGTGGCTTTGCCATGAACTTTTTTTGGGGGGGATTCCGTTGGATTTTGGGGGGTTGGCAGGGCCCCAGGTGGCGGGAGCAGGTGGCACTCACAGGTGACGCTGAGGCTGATGGCCTGGGCCGTGTCGCTGCCCTGGCTGTTGGTCACTTGGCAGGAGTAGTAGCCGGCGTCGCCGGCGGCCACCACGGGGAAGAGGAGGGTGTGGGCCGGGCCCTCCTTCAGCCAGGCGCCGTTCTTGTACCAGGTGTAGCTCAGCTCCTCGGGGTGCCCCTCCCGCCCGGGGACCTCGCAGGACAAGGTGGTGGCCGTCCCCTCGAGCACCTCGGCGGCGGGGCTGGCCGAGATCTCGGCGGCTGAGGGAGAAGGGGCAGGCTCAGGATGGCCCCGGGGACAGGAACACAGAACCTCTCCCCCCTGCCCCAAATCCCCCATTCCAGAGCCTGGGAGGAGATGGGAGATCCTCAGGGGTGACAACAGAGCTGGGGGACGTTTGGGGTTGTCCCCTGCTGGGGACACCTGGCTTTACAACAGAGCTGGGGGACATTTGGGGTTGTCCCCTGCTGGGGACACCTGGCTTTACGACAGAGCTGGGGGACGTTTGGGGTTGTCCCTGGCTGGGGACACCTGGCTTTATGACAGAGCTGGGGGACGTTTGGCGTTGTCCCCTGCTGGGGACACCTGGCTAAACAACAGAGCTGGGGGACCTTTGGGGTTGTCCCCTGGCACCGTCTGGGGACACCTGGCTTTATGACAGAGCTGGGGGACATTTGGGGTTGTCCCCTGCCACCAGCTGGGGACACCTGGCTTTGCAACAGAGCTGGGGGATGTTTGGGGTTGTCCCCTGCTGGGGACACTTGGCTTTATGACAGAGCTGGGGGACGTTTGGGGTTGTCCCTGGCTGGGGACACCTGGCTTTAGAGCAAAGCCCAAACTCATGGTGGGTGGGGAAGGGTCCTTCACCTCTCAGGGTGGGCACGGGGGGGTTTGGGGAGTCTGTGGGGAAGATGGTCCCTGTGGGATTCCAGCTCTGGCAGGGAAGGCTGGGATTTGTCTTTGCTGCGGGATCTGCTGGGAGGAGGAGCCTCTTCCCCGTGGGGGTGGGGAGGGGCTGGGCTGGAATTCCCAGAGAAGCTGTGGCTGCCCCTGGACCCCTGGAAGTGTCCAAGGCCAGGCTGGATGGACCTGGATCCACCTGGGAGAGCAGGAGGTGCCCCTTCCTACCATGGCTCTGGATCTTCCCAAACTCCCAACCCCTTCCCAACTCCGCTCCCTGTCCTTGGCTGGAAATCCCTCCCCATTTTCTGGGGTCACGGAGACAAGGGACACGGGTGTGTCACAGCAGGGCCACCACCCTCCTCCTGCATGGACCCCCAAATTCCCGGACCTCCAGCAGCACCGGCCACCTCCACCCCAGACCACACCACCCCAACCTGGGGCACTCAGCCATGTCCTGAATCTCCAGCAGCTCCAACCACCTCCACCCCAGACCGTGCCACCTCAACCCAGGATGGTCAGCCGTGTCCCAGACCTCCAGCAGCACTGGCCACCTCCACCCCAACCTGGGACACTCAGCCATGTCCTGGACCTCCAGCAGCACTGGCCACCTCCACTCCAGACCGTGCCACCCCAACCCGGGACACTCAGCCATGTCCTGAACTTCCAGCAGCTCCAGCCACCTCCACCCCAGACCACACCACCCCAACCCAGGACACTCAGCCGTGTCCTGAACCTCCAGCAGCTCCAGCCACCTCCAACCCAGGACACTCAGCCATGTCCCAGAGCTCCAGTACCACCGGCCATCTCCACCCCAGACCATACCACCCACACCCGGACACTCAGCCATGTCCCGGACCTCCAGCAGCACTGGCCACCTCCACCCCAGACCATGCCACCGGCCACCTCCACCCCATACCACACCACCTCAACCCAGGACATTCAGCCATGTCCCAGACCTCCAGCAGCACCACCCACCTCCTCCCCAGACCATGCCACCCCAACCCAGGACACTCAGCAACGTCCCAGAGCTCCAGCAGCACTGGCCATCTCCACCCCAACCCAGGACACTCAGCCATGTCCTGGACCTCCAGCAGCACCGGCCACCTCCACCCCAGACCATGCCACCTCAACCTGGGACACTCAGCCATGTCCTGAACCTCCAGCAGCTCCAGCCACCTCTACCCCAGACCGTGCCACCCCAACCCAGGACACTCAGCAATGTCCCAGACTCCAGCAGCACTGGCCACCTCCACCCCAACCTGGGACACTCAGCCATGTCCTGGACCTCCAGCAGCACTGGCCACCTCCACTCCAGACCGTGCCACCCAACCTGGGACACTCAGCAACACCCAGAGCTCCAGCAGCACTGGCCACCTCCACTCCAGACCATGCCACCAACCACCTCCACCCCAGACCATGCCACCAACCACCTCCACCCCAGACCATGCTGCCACCCCAACCCAGGACACTCAGCCATGTCCTGGACCTCCAGCAGCACCAGCCACCTTCACCCCAGACCGTGCCACCCCAACCTGGGACACTCAGCCATGTCCCAGACCTCCAGCAGCACCGGCCACCTCCACCCCAGACTGTGCCACCCCAACCTGGGACACTCAGCCATGTCCCAGACCTCCAGCAGCACTGGCCACCTCCACCCCAGACCATGCCACCCCAACCCAGGACGCTCAGCAACGTCCCAGAGCTTCAGCAGCACTGGCCACCTCCACCCCAGACAGTGCCACCCCAACCTGGGACACTCAGCCATGTCCCAGAGCTCCAGCAGCACCGGCCACCTCCACCCCATACCACACCACCTCACCCCAGGACACTCAGCCATGTCCCAGACCTCCAGCAGCACCACCCACCTCCACCCCAGACCACGCCACCCCAACCCAAGACACTCAGCCATGTCCCAGCGCTCCTGTGGCACTCACAGAACACGCGGAGGGTGACAGGAGGTGACACCCCGGTGCCGAGGGCGTTCTGGGCCTCGCAGTGGTACCGCCCGTGGTCCTCGCGGCGCACGCCCTGCAGGGCCAGCACCCGCTGGGTGCCCACGGCCACCCCGTCCTTCAGCCAGCGGAACCCCGAGACCGCGGGGTGGCTGCTGCCCACCTCGCAGCTCAGGGTCACCGTGTCACCCAGGCCGATGTTCCCCGAGGACGGGCTCAGCGACACCCGGGTGTCCTTGGGGGTGTCTGCGGTGGGAGGGACAGAGGGACGTGGTGGTCATTTTTGGGGAATTTTTGGGAAATATTTTGGGATTTTTGGGAAATTTTTGGGGGAATTTTTTTTGATTCTTTTCTTGGGAATTTTTTTGGATTTTTTTTTTTTTTTTGAATTTTTGGGGAATCTTTTGGGAAATTTTCTGGGGAATTTTTCGGAATTTTTGGGGATTTTTTTTTGGATTTTTTTTTTTTTTCCCCGGGCACGGGGAAAAGGGGAGGTGGGTGACAGCGGGTGGCACCTCAAGGGACAGACGTGGCCAGGGAGCAGGAAAGGGAGGGAGGAGAGGGAGGAAAAGGCTGTAGGGAAGGAGGGGGTGGCAGGAGGGGACACCTGGCCGCGGTGGCCGTGGTGGAGGTGTCCCCTGTCCCCACCCCACGTACGCCTGACCCGCAGCACCACCTCGGCGCTGGCCCTCTTGGATCCGTCGGAAACCTGGCAGAGCAGCTTCTTGGAATGGTCCTTCCAGGAGAAGGAGCTGGTCAGGTTCACCTGCTGGCCGACGTGGCCGGTGTCCAGCTGGACGTGGCCGGACACCTCGGACACCCGGGGGTCGTAGCCCTCCCAGTGCAGGGCGATGTCACCGCCGGGACAAACGTAGGGCGTGGAGCACTCCAAGGTGGACCTCTGCCCCTCGGTCTGCTCCTCGCTGCCGGTGATGCTGGGAGGCTCCAGATCCTCTGGGATGGAGAGCAGAGGGCAGGATGACGCACACGGAGCGGGCAGGAATTTTTTGGGAAATTTTTGGGGATTTTTTTTAATTATTTTTTTTTTAATTTTGGGGAATTTTTGGGGGAAACTTTTGGGATTTTTGGGGGGAAATTTTTGTGGAATTTTTGGGAATTTTTGAGGGAAATTTTTTGGGAAATTTTGGGGATTTTTTTTGGATTTTTTTTTGAATTTTTGGGGAATTTTTTGGGAAATTTTTGGGATTTTTGGAGGGAATTTTTTGGAGAATTTTTGGGAATTTTGGGGGAGTTTTTTGGATTCTTTTTTTGGGAATTTTTTTTTTTTTTTTTTGAATTTTTGGGGAACCTTTTGGGAAATCTTGGGGAATTTTGGGGGGAATTTTTGGGAATCTCTTGGAAAAATTTTGGGAATTTTTGGGGGAATTTTTTTTAATGTTTTTTTTGAATTTTTTTTTTTTTTTTTAATTTGGGGGGAATTTTTTGGGATATTTTCGGGAACTTTTTGGGGAAATTTTGGGGATATTTTCCGAGGAATTTTCCGGCGCTTCACCCACCCGAAACGCTCAGGCCGACGTCCCGCGAGGCCGACCAGCGGTCGCCGTTGACGATCTCGAAGCGGAACCTGTAGGGCCCGCTGTCCCCCGGGGTCACCCCCCGCAGCAGCAGGGTGCAATTCCGGGCCCCGGGGTCCCCCAGGAGCTGGGCACGACCCCCGAAACGGGGATCCACCTCCTGCGGGGCGGCCGAGTGGAAGACCAGCGCCCGCTGGCCGTCGTAGTCCTTGTACCAGATGGCCACCACGCCGTCGGCCGCGCTGACGTCCCCGGGGTAGCTGAAGGTGCAGGGGACAACCAGGCAGGAGCCGCCGCTGGCCTTCAGGGACTCGGGGTAGGAGACCCCCCAGGAGCCCAGGGCTGAGACAGGGAAAATCGGGATCAGGGAACCGGGAGGGTCCCCAGTTCCCCCCAGGACACGTTGGGGAGGTGTCACCTCTGCTTGGCATGGAAGGTGGGAGAAGAGGTGGGATTTGGGATAAAATTCCACCAAGAGGAAGTTTTGGGGTGTCCCCATCTCCCCCCAGGACACGTTGGGGACGTGTCACTTCTGCTGGGCATGGAAGGTGGGAGAAGAGGCGGGATTTGGGATAAAATTCCACCAAGAGGAGGTTTTGGGGTGTCCCCACTTCCCCCTGGGACACGCTGGGGACACGTCACCTGTGCCTGACAGGGAAGGTGGGAGAAGAGGAGGGATTTGGGATAAATCCCACCCAAGAGGAAGTTTTGGGGTGTCCCCACTTCCCACTGGAACATGTTGGGGACGCATCCCCTCTGCTTGACAAGGAAGATGGGATTTGGGATAAACCCCACCCAAGAGGAGGTTTTGGGGTGGAGAAGGAGATAAGTGGGAAAAGTTGGATCTTTTGGCCCGAAATAGTGAGGAAAAGGGGGAAAGCGACCTCCTGGCCACCCGGATTTATTTCCTCAGCCCCTTTCCTCACCCTGGCTCCTTTGTCCTTGCCTCCATGGCCTGGCTGTCCCCTTGTCACCCCATCCCTGCCCGGCAAATCCCCCCAGGAACATCCGCTGTGCCAGGAGCAGCCTTGGGATCACCCCCCAGAATTCCTGCCTGGCTCCCATTCCCAGCCCCCGCAGGGGACAATCCCAAGGGTGTCACTGTCCCCTTACCTGGCGGGACGAGGCTGGCCAGCAGCAGCAGGCAGCGGGGCAGGCGCATGGTGGCACTGCCGGGGGACGCGGGGGACGCGGGGTGACGCCGGCACCGCGGACCCTGGGGACGAGAGGAGGTGGTCGAGGGGCTTGGGGAATGGGTGGGGTGGATCCAGGTGGGATAAATCCCGGTGGGAGCACAGCTGGAATGAGAACAGAGCCCAGCCAACACAGGGAGGGAAACAAAGGAGGAGGGGAGGGAAGGGAAGGGAAGGGAAGGGAAGGGAAGGGAAGGGAAGGGAAGGGAAGGGAAGGGAAGGGAAGGGAAGGGAAGGGAAGGGAAGGGAAGGGAAGGGAAGGGAAGGGAAGGGAAGGGAAGGGAAGGGAAGGGAAGGGAAGGGAAGGGAAGGGAAGGGAAGGGAAGGGGAAAGGGGGAAGGGGGAAGGGGAAAGGGGGAAGGGGGAAGGGGAAAGGGGAAAGGAGAGAAATGTCAGAGGAAAAAAGAAGGGAAAAAAGGAAAAGAAAAAAGTTAAAGAAAAAATGGAAAAAGAAGGAGAAGGAGAAGGAGAAGGAGAAGGAGAAGGAGAAGGAGAAGGAGAAGGAGAAGGAGAAGGAGAAGGAGAAGGAGAAGGAGAAGGAGAAGGAGAAGGAGAAGGAGAAGGAAGAAAAAGAAAAAGAAAAAGAAAAAAGAAGAAGAAGAAGAAGAAGAAGAAGAAGAAGAAAAAGGAAAAAAAAGAAGAAACCAAGAAAAGAAAAAGAAGAGGAAAACCAAAGACCAACAGAGAATTATTTAAAACTTTTTACAACTTTTTGCAGCTCCAGACAAACCCCTGACTCTCCCTCCAGTTCCGCCCCTCACCGTTCCGCCACAAACCAGAGCAATTTCACCCCGAAGCGCTCCCCAAAGCGAGGGGAACCGACCAGCAGGCCGCCGCCGCCGCCAGCTTCCATCCTTCCCTCCCTGCGGAACGAGGCCTCTCCCAGCCCCCCGCTCCGGCCTTCCCCTCTGCACCATCCCCTCCTTGGCCGATACCTCCTTCTCCCACATCTGCATCCAATTTCCTCCCCCGCTCCTCGGATTTCGGGGCTGGATTTCCCGCTCCGGAGAGTTTTGCTTGGGATTTTTTTTTTTATTTTTTTTTAATTTTTTTTTTCCCTCACTAGGCCAGAGGCCCGGCGAACGTCTGGGGTGGCCCCTTGGGTGTCGAATCTCGGGAAGGGGAGGGAGAGGATGATGAGAAAGCCACAAATTGTCACGGGATCGGTGCCGGAAGAGGAAGGAAGAGCCGGGATCCAGCCCCCCGGGCTTGGTGCTGGTGCCAAGTTTCGTTTCTTCCCCTGGGTTTCTCCCGGTTTCGATTCCTGGGAGGGACCCCCTCGGGATGGGGGGAGCCAGCAGGGACAGCGGCCCCGCTGCTCCTGGAATTCCAGGGGTCCTAAAGATTTCTAGGAAAATCTGCTTTTGGTGTGGGGGGGGGGCTTGGAGCGACCTTGGGGAGGGGAAAGGTTGTCCCTGGACGTCCCCAAAATGGGATTTAGGGAAATGGGTTGGGATGGGAGGGGTTGAAATTCTGTCTCATTCCCATGGGCAGGGAAAATTCCCGCTATCCCAGGTGGCTCCAAGCCCTGTCCAGCCTGGCCCAGGACACTTCCAGGGATCCAGGGGCAGCCACAGCTTCTCCGGGAATTCCATTCCATTCCAGGGCCTCCAGAGGGAGGAATTTTTTCCCAACCTCCCACCTCTCCCTGCAGTCTGAAGGTCACATTTTGGCACAGGAACGAGCACGGAGAGGGGACATCCCCGGTGTGGGACCCTTGGGCTCCATCACATCCCAAAACCCGGAGAAACGGGGACCACGGGGTGGTGGGGACAGCATTCCTTGGGGTGAGGGGGTGGATGTGACCCCCCCCGCTCCAAGGCTGGAACAGATTCCCGGAGTTCCAGGTGCTTCCCTGGCTCCTGGCAGGAGGCGGACGAGGCTCATCCCAAAGGGATCCTCCACCAGACAAGAAAAGAAAAAAAAAAGAAAAAATAAAAAGAAAAGGAAAAGGAAAAGAAGAAGAAAAAGAAGAAAAAGAAGAAAAAGAAGAAGAAGAAGAAAAAGAAAAAGAAGAAAAAGAAGTAAAAAAAAGAAAAAAGAAAAAGAAGAAAAAGAAGAAGAAGAAGAAGACGAAGAAGAAGAAAATGAAGAAGAAAAAGAAGAAAAAGAAGAAAAAGAAGAAGACGAAGAAGAAGACGAAGAAGAAGACGAAGACGAAGACAAAGAAGAAGAAGAAGAAGAAGAAGAAGAAGAAGAAGAAGAAGAAGAAGAAGAACCCCACCGCTCATCCCACCCCTTATCCCCAGAATTCCCATCTTTTCCCATCCCCGGAGAACCCCGGCGTTACCTGGCGGTGGCGGTGGCTCCGGCAGTGCCACCTCCGGCGCGGTGGCACTGGGAAGTCGCCTGTCCCCGCGCCCAGGGAGGTCCCTTTATCAGCCGGGGGGAGGAGGGCCAGCGGGGAGCCCCAAACTGCAGCACTTCCCTCTTCATCGCCCTCGGCCCGGATTTTGGGAAGTGGTGACAGCGGCGGCTTTTCCCTCATTCCGCGTTTTCGGGGCCGGGGTTGGGGATTCGGGGCGCTCCGAGGTCTGCGGGTTTGGGGTCCTGCTGGTGGGGCTGGGGCAGGGTTGGTGTCTCTCCCTGTGGAGTCGCTCCCCGACTCTTTTCCTTCTTCTTCTTCTTCTTTTTCTTTTTTTCTTTTTTTCTTTTTCTTTTTCTTTTTCTTTTTCTTTTTCTTTTTCTTTTTCTTTTTCTTTTTCTTTTTCTTTTTCTTTTTCTTTTTCTTTTTCTTTTTCTTCTTCTTCTTCTTCTTCTTTTTCTTCTTCTTTTTCTTCTTCTTTTTCTTTTTCTTCTTCCTCTTCTTTTTCTTTTCTTTTTCTCTTTTCCTTTTCCTTTTTCTCTTTTCCTTTTCCTTTTTCTCTTTTCCTTTCCCTTTTCCTTTTCCTTTCCCTTTTCCTTTTCCTTTTCCTTTCCCTTTTCCTTTTCCTTTTCCTTGTCCTTGTCCTTGTCCTTGTCCTTGTCCTTTTCTCTTCCAGGATTCCTGCCGATAGTTCTGGAATGTTTTTGTTGTGTCTCCGATGGGAGCGAGGGCGCCTCTGCCCTCACCCTGCCCGGGGAGGGGTTGGGAATTCGCCAGGAATCGGAGAAGGGAAAAACCCAGGGAATCCTCCGAGCCCCGGGAATGACCAGAGGGGGGCTCCGATTTTGGGATCATTCAGGATTTTGGGATGACTCAGGGTGGGACCCCCTTTTTCTTTTTTTTTTTTTTTTCTTTCTTTTTCTTTTTCTTTTTCTTTTTCTTTTTCTTTTTCTTTTTCTTTTTCTTTTTCTTTTTCTTTTTCTTTTTCTTTTTCTTTTTCTTTTTCTTTTTCTTTTTCTTCAAACACCCACGGGGTGTTTGAAACCCCAAATCGTTCATTGGGCTGTGGGGAGAGCCCAGGGCGAGTGCCAGCGCCCGGGAATGCTGGGGCTGCCCCAAATCCCTGGGAATGCCCAAGGCCGGGCTGGACAGGGCTGGGAGCAGCCTGGGACAGGGAAAAGTGTCCCTGGACATGGATGGGCTGGGAATGGGATCATCCTTGAGGTGCCTTCTGCCCCAAACCATTCCAGGGTTCTGGAGCCGGGGCTGGGAGAGCTGGGAATGTTCAACCTGGAGAAGGGAAAACTGCAGGGAATGCTCCGAGTGCCTGCAGGGGCTCCAGGAGAGCTGGAGAGGGGCTGGGGACAAGGGCTGCAGGGACAGGAGACAGGGAATGGCTTCCCACTGGGAAAAGTGACATTGAGCTGGGATCTGGGCAGGAATTCCTGGCTGGGCTGGAATTCCCAGCTTGGCTGGGGCTGCCCCTGGATCCCTGGGAATGTCCAAGGCTGGATTGGATGGATTTGGATCCACCTGGGATGTTGGGAGGTGTCCCCCAAAGGCAGGTGAGGGCTGTGCCAGAGGAAATTCCCGAAGGAATTCTCCTGGAGCGGGATCCAGACCCCAGCTCGGACCCCCGGTGCGGTGGCACCGGTGGCACCCGCGGTGACCGCCGGGGGTCAATGCCCGGCCCTGTGCCCGGGCGGCAGCGTGGGAACGTGCCCGGCGGGATGCTGAGTCAGCAGGGGATGCCCACGGCCCCCCCGCTGCCCCCTCCCCCACCCCACCGGGCTGTGGCACCCGCTGGGAATCGGTGCCAGAGCCCCCCGGGGACACTGGGGTGGGCTGGGGGGCTCCTGGGTTTGGGAGCTGTGAGAGGCTGGGGTTTGGGGTTTGGGGTTTGGGGTTTGGGGTTTGGGAGTTGGGAGTTGTGTGAGTCTGGGTGGGATTTGGGATTTGGGAGTTGTGAGAGTTTGGGATTTGGGATTTGGGACCTGTGAGAGTCTGGGATTTGAGATTTGGGATTTGGGATCTGTGTGAGTCTGGAGGGGGTTTGGGATTTGGGAGCTGTGAGAGTCTGGGATTTGGGATTTGGGAGCTGTGAGAGTCTGGGTGGGATTTGGGATTTGGGAGTTGTGAGAGTCTGGGATTTGGGATGTGGGAGTTGTGAGAGTTTGGGATTTGGGATTTGGGAGTTGTGAGAGTCTGGGATTTGAGATTTGAGATTTGGGATTTGGGATTTGGGATTTGGGATTTGGGAACTGTGTGAGTCTGGGGGGGGGCTTTGGGATTTGGGAGATGTGAGAGTCTGGGATTTGGGATTTGGGAGCTGTGGCAATCCTGGTGGGCTTTGGGATTTGGGAAGTGTGCCAATGATGGTGGGCTCTCAGATTTGGGAAGTGTGCCAGTGCTGGGGGGTTCATGGATTTGGGAGCTACGCCAGGCCTGTGGGCTCCTGGATTTGGGAGCTGTGCCAGTCCCAGAGGGTTTTTGGATTTGGGAGCTGTGCCAATTTCTGATGGGCTCTTGGATTTGGGATCTGTGCCAGTCCCAGTGTGCTCTCGGTGTAGAGCTGTGCCAGTCCCAGTGATCTCCTGATTTGGGAGTCCTGCCAGTCTTGGTAGGTTTTTGGATTTGGGATCTGTGCCAATCCCAGTGGGCTTTTGGATTTGGGAGCTCTGCCAGCCCTGGTGATCTCTTGGATTTGGGAGCTGTGCCAATCCCAGTGTGCCCTCGGTATGGAGCTGTGCCAATCCCAGTGGGTTTTTGGATGTGGGATCTGTGCCAATCTCGGTGATCTCCTGGATTTGGGATCTGTGCCAGTCCCAGTGGGTTTGGGATTTGGGAACAGTGCCAATCCTGGTGGGCACCTGGATTTGGGAACAGTGCCAGTCCCATAGGGTTTTTGGATTTGGAAGCTGTGCCAATTCTGATGGGCTCTTGGATTTGGGAGCTCTGCTGTTCCTGCTGGGCACCTGGTTATGGGAACTGTGTCAATCCTGGTGGGCTCCTGGATTAGGGAGCTGTGCCAGTCCCGGTGGGCTCTCAGTGTGGAGCTGTGCCAATACCAGTGGGGTTTTGGATTTGGGATCTGTGCCAATCCCAGTGATCTCCTGGATTTGGGATCTGTGCAAATCCCAGTGGGTTTTTGGATTTGGGAGCTCTGCCAGCCCTGGTGATCTCCTGGATTTGGGATCTGTGCCAATCCCAGTGTGCTCTCGGTGTGGAGCTGTGCCAATCCCAGAGGGTTTTTGGATTTGGGAGCTGTGCCAATTCTGATGGGCTCTTGGATTTGGGAGCTCTGCCGTTCCTGCTGGGCTCCTGGATTTGGGAGCTGTGCCAATCCTGGTGAGATCCTGGATTTGGGATCTGTGCCAATCCTGGTGGGCTCTCGGTGTGGAGCTGTGCCAATCCCAGTGGGCTCCTGGATTTGGGAGCTGTTCCAGCCCCAGTGGGCTCTTGGATTTGGGAGCAGTTCCATTCCCAGTGAGCTCTCAGAACCGGGATCTGCGCCAGCCCCGTGCCAGGAGCACCCGGCACTGCGCTGGCACCGGGAGAGCTCCGTGTGAGCCCGGGGCAGGAAGGGGCCGGGGCAGCCCCACCCAGCCCCAGCCCCTCTCCGCCCCCGGCTCCCGGAGCCTCCGCTCCCCTCTCGCTTCCCCCGTGCCTGCGGTGCCCCGCGGAGGCTGAAATCCGATCCCGCTGCCCTCCTTCGCATCGCGCTGCTGCTGGAACCCCGGGCAGCGAGAATTCCAGAATTCCAGCGCTGGCAGGCGCTGGAACCCCAAGAAGCAAACCCTGCACCCCACCTGAAACCTTGGGGAAAAAAAAAGCTCCCAAAATCGAGTGACAGCGCCGGGATTGGGTTTGGATGGAAGTGCGTGACAGCACAGGGGGCGAAACTCAGGGTTTAAGGGTTTGGAATACAGGAATATTTATAAAACAAAACAGAGGATTTAGGGGAGAGGCCGAGCCCTTCTTTTTCACCTTCTTCTCCGTGGGTCTGCGTGGTCATTGAGTAGAAAAATTCGGTCTTTTCTGCCCAATTTTGTAACTGGATAGAAAAATCCGCGCTGCTGGCCACGGGTGGTTGGTCATTGAGTTAAAAGTAGGAATAATTCAGGTGTCATTTCATCATTTGACAGAAACATAGGTTTGTGCTTAAAAGGCCTTGGAAAAGGACAGAGAGAGAGGAATTTTTTCGCTTTGTTAGCCAGAGCTCACGGCTTGTGGAGCTGTACCAGAGATAAGAATTAACAAACATCTGAGCCCGGACACCAAACCTGTCTCTTGAATGTTTAATCCCGAGCTGAACGGAAGAAAAGAATATTTAAAAAAATACCAGACCCTGGCACGGCCGGGGGCTGCCCGCCCTCGGGTGGGACCCCTGGATGTGCCAGGTGGGCAGCGGTGGGATTCCATCCCAACCCTTTCCTTGGATAACTGCACCATTTTCACAAATTCACAGAGTCTCCAGGTTTGGAAGAGACCTTCGAGATCACGGAGTCCAACCCAGGCTCTAACACCTCAACCAGACCACGGCACCCAGTGCACGTCCAGGCTTTTGTTAAAGACCTCCAGGGGTGGTGACCCCACCACCTCCCCGGGCAGGCCATTCCATATCACTCTTTCTGTGAGAAACTTTTCCCAGATATCCAACCTGGATTTCCCTTGGTGCAGACTGGAGAATGAGACCAACCCCCCCCTGACCACCTCTCAGGGAGTTGTAGAGAGTGACAAGGTCACCCCTGAGCCTCCTTTTCTCCAGGCTGAACAAACCCAGCTCCCTCAGTCGTTCCTCACAGGGTTTGTGCTCCAAGCCCCTCACCAGCCTCGCTGCCTCCTCTGGACGTGCTCAAACATCTCAATGTCCATCCTGAACTGAGGGGCCAGAGCTGGACACTGCACTCAATGTCCATCCTGGGACACCCAGCACTGGACACAGCACTCAATGTCCACCCTGGGACACCCAGAGCTGGACACTGCACTCAATGTCCATCCTGAGCTGAGGGGCCAGAGCTGGACACTGCACTCAATGTCCATCCTGGGACACCCAGAGCTGGACACAGCACTCAATGTCCATCCTGAACTGAGGGGCCAGAGCTGGACACTGCACTCAATGTCCATCCTGAGCTGGGAGCAACATCCACCTGGGAATGAGAACTTTCCTGGGAATGAGAACTTTCCTGGGGACCACCATTCTCCCGGGACCACCATCCTCCCGGGCCCCGCGTTTTCCCGGTTCCCGCACCTTTCCCGGGACGAGGCCCCTCCCTTGCCCCAGGCTCTCCCGCCTGTCCCGCTGTCGCTCCCGGGGCGGGCGGAGCTCAGCCCGGGGCCGCTCGTCCCGTACCCGGCAGGAATGCGGGATGGGCCGGGAGCCCGGGAGAGAACCGGGAACCCGCCCGTGGGAGAGGAAAACAGCCGCGGGAAGGGTGGGAATGAATAAATCACTCGCTGTGCCAGGAGAGAGAGAGAGAGAGAGAAAGAAAAGAAAGAAAAGAAAGAAAAAGAAAGAAAAGAAAGGAAGAAAAAAGAAAGATAAAGATAGATAAAGATAAAGATAAAGATAAAGATAAAGATAAAGATAAAGATAAAGATAAAGATAAAGATAAGAAAAGGAAAGAGAAAGAGAAAGAGAAAGAGAGAGAGAGAGAGAGAGAGAGAAAGAAAGAAAGAAAGAAAGAAAGAGGAAAAGAAAAGAAAAGAAAAGAAAAGAAAAGAAAAGAAAAGAAAAGAAAAGAAAAGAAAAGAAAAGAAAAGAAAAGAAAAGAAAAGAAAAGAAAAGAAAAGAAAAGAAAAGAAAAGAAAAGAAAAGAAAAGAAAAGACTCCATATTTGGGAAGTGGAATGGGGATTTGGGGTGAAAACCCTTCCTTTCCATTTCCCAACACGGAGCTGCAGGAAGAGGCGGCAGCGCTGTGAGCTGAGCCGAGCCCTTTCCAGCCCCTCCCGCGTTCCCCCCTCCCATTCCCTTCCCTTCCCTTCCCTTCCCTTTCCTGGCGCGAAAAGTCGAAGGAAAAGGACAAACCCAAAAAATCCGGGCCCGGCGGGGACACCCGAGCACCTGGGTCAACACGGCCGGGTCTCCTTTGGCTGCGGGGACCAGGAAGAGCTGCGGGGTTCCGAAAAAAACCAACCCAAAAACTCGGGAATCCCGCCTGCCCCGGGACACCCCCATCGCCCCCTTTCCAGATGTTGGGGACCCCCGAGCACACCTGGAATGCGCGGGTGGGGATGGCGGGGGGTGGCAGGTGTGGAATCCTGTCCCTCCCAGCGCCACCCCCGCGCTGTCCCCTCCCCTCCCCTCCCCGGGGGCCAGGGGTCACCCCCGGGCTGGGCCGGCGGCTCCAGGCAGCGCCAGGGAATTGTTTGTCTTGGAGCGGGGATGGGGATGAGGCCCCCGCCGAGGTTGGGCGGCTCCTCCCGGCTCCCCCCCGGCTCCTCCCGCGGCCCGCGGGGCTCCTCCGGCTCGGCCCGGCTGCTCCGGGTGTCCTCCATCCCACCCCAGTACTCCCAGTTATCCCAGTTCACCCTTCCCAGTACTCCCAGTTATCCCAGTTACCCCTTCCCAGTACTCCCAGTTCACCCTCCCCAGTACTCCCAGTTCACCCTGGCTGCTCCAGCTGCTCCAGGTGCCTTCCATCCCACCCCAGTATTCCCAGTTCACCCTTCCCAGTGCTCCCAGTTCACCTCGGCTCCTCCGGTTGCTCCAAACTCCCTCGATCCCATCCCAGTTCCCTCAGTTCCCCCTCCCCGGTACTTCCAGTTCACCCCGGCCCCTCCAGCTGACCCCAGTCCTCCCAGTTAACCCAGTTCCCCCTCCCCAGTACTCCCAGTTCACCCTGGCCCTCCTAGTTTCTGCTCCCAGCTCCCAGTTGCCTCAATCCCTCCCAGTCCTCCCAATTATCCCAGTTACCCATTCCCAGTATTCCCAGTTCACCCCGGCTCCTCCGGCTGCTCCGGGTGCCTTCCATCCCACCCCAGTTCTCCCAGTTCACCCTCCCCAGTACTCCCAGTTCACCCTGGTCCTCCTAGTTTCTGCTCCCTCCCAGTTCCCCCAGTTCCTCCCAGTTCTCCCAGTTCCCCTCCCCAGTACTCCCAGTTCACCCCGGCTACTCCGGCTGCTCCAGATGCCCTCGATCCCATTCCAGTCCTCCCGGTTCACCCTTCCCAGTACTCCCAGTTCCCTCTTCCCAGTCCTCCCAGTTCCCCCTCCCCAGTACTCCCAGTTCATCCTGGCCCTCCTAGTTTCTGCTCCCCCCGCAGCTCCCAGTTCCCCCAATCCCTCCCAGTTCTCCCAGTTCTCCCAGTTCTCTCTTCCCAGTACTCCCAGTTCACCCTGGTCCTCAGAGTTTCTGCTCCCCCCCAGTTCCCTCCCAGTCCCTCCCAGTTGCCCCCAGCTCCTCCCCAGTTCCCCTCAGCTTCCCGCACTCTCGCCCCAGTCTCGGTCTGGGGATTTTTTGGACCCTCAAAATCCAGGGATTCACAACCCCCCATCCCCAATTTCTACCCTGGGGATGTTTGGGACCCTCAAAATTCAGGAAATCACAACCCCCAGCCCCAATTTTAATCCTGGGAGTGTTTGGGATCCTTCAAATCCAGGGATTCAAAATCTCCCAGCTCCATATTTAACCCTGGAGATGTTTGGGACCCACAAAATTCAGGAATTCACGATGTCCCAGCTCCAATTTCCACCCTGGGGGCATTTGGGATCTTTCAAATCCAGGGATTTACAAACCCTCCACTCCAGTTCCCACCCTGGGAGTGTTTGGGACCCTCAAAATCCAAGGATTCCCAAGCCCCCAGCCCCAATTCCCACCCCAGTTCCTGAGCTTCTTCGCTCAGGAATTCCAGGCTGAGCTCCAAGGAAGCATTTTGGGTCAGATCGCGGCGACTCCTCCGTCCGTCCGCCCCCGCTCGTGTCGGGAGCTCCGGAGCGGAAAATCCGTCCCTAATGCACAAAGCCGGTTTGTACATCCCGGGAGCCACCGATCCCGAACGCCTGGCTGGGCGCGGAGCGAGGCGCGCTCCCCGGGAGCGGCGGGGCGGGATCGTTCCTGCCGCCGGCTGATGGAGCTGACACCGCCCCGGTGGGAGCGGACACGGCCCCGGTGCTGCTGGTGGGAGCGAACACGGCCCCGGTGGGGGCTGACACGGCCCCGGTGGGAGCTGACACGGCCCCGGTGGGAGCGAACACGGCCCCGGTGGGAGCGGACACGGCCCCGGTGCTGCCCCGGTGGGAGCTGACACGGCCCCGGTGGGAGCTCTCATGGCCCCGGTGGGAGCTGAAACGGCCCCGGTGGGAGTGGACACGGCCCCGGTGGAGCTGACACGGCCCCGCCGCCGCCGCGGCCCCCGGAGCTGCCGAGGGCAGGCAGGGACGCTGCGGGGGCTGCAGAGGGCTGGGGGCATGGCTGCGGACCCCCAAATCCCAAATCCCAAATAAGTCCTAAACCTCAGATCCCAAATCCCAAATCTCAAATCCTAAATCCCGAACCCCAAATCCCAAATCCTAAATCCCAAACCTCAGATCCCAAATCCCAAACCCCAGATCCCAAATTCCAAACCCCAGATCCCAAATCTCATATCCTAAATCCCAAATTCCAAATCCCAAACCCCAAATCCCAAATTCCAAATCCCAAACCCCAGATCCCAAATTCCAAATCCTGAACCCCAAACCCCAAATCCCAAATTCCAAATCCCAAACCCCAGATCCCAAATTCCAGATCCCAAATCCTAAATCCCAGATCTCAAATCTCAAATCCCAAACCCCAAATCCCAAGTACTAAACCCCAAAACCCAAACTCCAAATCCTAAATTCCAAACCCCAGATCCCAAATCCCAAATTCCAAATCCCAGATCCCAAATCCCAGGGTTTGCTTTTCCAGATCAGTGTCCAGCTGGACAGAGGTCTCTGTCCACGAGGGGATCCCAAACCCAGCTGTCGCAGCCCCATCCTGGGATGATGCTCCAGGTTCCCAGGTCTGATCCAGGACAGCTCCATCCTGGTTTGGGATGATGCTCCAAAAAACACCTGGATCTAGGACAGCTCCATCCTGCGATGATGCTCCAGGTTCCCAGACCTGTATCCAGGACAGCTCCATCCTGGCTTGGGATGATGGTCCATTGTCCCAGATCTGGATCCAGGACAGCTCCATCCTGGGATGATGTTCCAGGTTCCCAGATCTGATCCAGGACAGCTCCATCCGCCTTGGGATGATGTTCCAGGTTTCCAGCCCCCATGACTTCCTAGAGCCATGACATTCCCAACCTCCTCTGGAATGATGCTCCATCCTCCCACCCCTGGAGCCACGACATTCCCATCCTGGTTTGGAATCCTGCCCCATCTTCTCACCCCTGGAACCACGACATTCCCGTCCTTCCTCAGGAGGGTTCTCCATCCTCCTACACCAAGAGCCACGATGTCCCCATCCTGGTTTGGGATGATGTTCCAGGTTCCCAGTCCTTATGACTTCCCAGAGCCACGACATTCCCATCCTGGTTTGGAATCCTGCTCCATCCTCCCACCCCTGGAACCACGACATTCCCGTTCTGGTTTGGAATGATGTTCCAACTTCTCACCCCTGGAGTCACGACATTCCCATCCTGACTCAGGAACGTGTCCCAACCCCCCAGGCCCAGAACCACGACATTCCCTGGGGATGATGCTCCACCCTTCCCGACGTGGCTCCCTCAGGGGCCGTCCCACCACCCAGGCTGCTCCAAGGACATCCCGAGGAGCATTCCCGGAGCTCCAAACACCCTCCAGATCCTGGCTCCATCCTCACAGGCAGGACCTTCCCAGCTCCAGGGTGGGAGCTGGCTCTGGAATGTGCGGATCCCGCAGGACATGGAATGCTGGAGCACCGGCACGTGGAGCTGCCCTGGTTCTCCATCCCGGCCCCAATCCTGAGGGATCAAACCCTCAGCTCCAGGGCACCATTCCCACCCTCTGGAGCTGCTTTTGGCACCACCAAATTCCTTCCTCGCTCCCACCGGGGCTGCTGCTGGGATGGGATTTTTCCCCGGTGGAAAAAAAAAAATCACCCCCCAGAGCCAAGGACGCGTTTCCCCCCGGAATTGTGGCTGTGTCCCTTCTTCCCACCCACGGAGACCACCAGCTCTAATTACCACCCTGGGAGTGTTTGGGATCTTTCAAATCCAGGGATTCACAAACCTTGGCTCCATTTCCCACCCTGAGAGTGTTTGGGATCTTTCAGTTCCAGGGATTCACAACCCCCAGCCCCATTTTCCACCCTGGAGATGTTTGGGATCCTCAAAATTCAGGAATTCACAATGTCCCAGCTCCAATTTCCACCCTGGGAGTGTTTGGGATCTTTCAGATCCAGGGATTCAGAACCCCCCAGCTCCAATTTCCACACTGGAGATGTTTGGGATCCTCAAAATTCAGGAATTCACAATATCCCAGCCCAAATTTCCACCCTGAGGGTGTCTGGGATCCTTCAAATCCAGGGATTCACAATGTTCCAGACGTAGTTTCCACCCTGGGAGTGTTTGGGATCTTTCAGATCCAGGGATTCACAAGCCCCAGCTCAAATTTCCACCCTGAGAGTGTTTGGGATCCTCAAAATTCAGGAATTCACAAATCCCCAGCCCCAATTTTCCACCCTGGGAGTGTTTGGGATTTTTCAAATCCAGGGATTCACAACCCCCAGCCCCAATTTCCACCCTGGAGATGTTTGGGATCCTCAGAATTCAGGAATTCACAATCTCCCAGCTCAAATTTCCATCCTGGGGATGTTTGGGATCTCTCAAATCCAGGGATTCACAAACCCCAGCTCTATATTCAACCCGGGAGATGTTTGGGATCCTCAAAATTCAGGAATTCACAAATCCCCAGCCTCAATTTTCCACCCTGGGAGTTTCTGGGATCTCTCAAATCCAGGAATTCACAACCCCCCAGCCCCAATTTTCCACTCTGGGAGTGTTTGGAATCCTTCAAATCCAGGGATTCACAAATCTCCAGCTCCAATTTCCACCCTGGAGATGTTTGGGATCCTCAAAATTCAGGAATTCACAATGTCCCAGCCCCAATTTCCACTCTGGGGGTGTCTGGGATCCTTCAAATCCAGGGATTCACAATGTTCCAGACCCAGTTTCCACCCTGGGAGTGTTTGGGATCTTTCAGATCCAGGGATTCACAAGCCCCAGCCCCATTTTCCACCCTGGAGATGTTTGGGATCCTCAGAATTCCGGAATTCACAATCTCCCAGCTCAAATTTCCATCCTGGGGATGTTTGGGATCTCTCAAATCCAGGGATTCACAAACCCCAGCTCCAATTTCCCACCCTGGGAGTGTTTGGGATCCTTCACCCCCAGGGCTGTCACCCACTCGCTGCCACGGTGACATTTTCCCCCATCCCAAACCCCTCTCCAGCCAAAAACTTCGGGAATCTGCGGAAGGAGAGGGAAGTCCAGGATGCTCCTGACCGCTCCCACCCCCCCATTCCCCCCCTCCCGAACATTCCCGGGATGCGGGGGACGAGGATGATCCCAAAGCGCAGGAGACGTGTTCGGTGTCACTCCGGGCCGGCCGCTGTCACATCGATGTCCCCAACACCGCTCCCGCTTCCAGCCCCGCCGGGAGCGCCGGGAATTGGATCCCTGTGTTCCCAAAGCCGTGTTCCCGCTCGCCGACGCCGTTCCTCGTTTTCGCTCCTCGCCTCGGAGCTTTTCACGCCTTTCAGGACCTGAACCGTCAGTCCTGGCAGCTGCGGGCGGCGGGAGCGCCCCCCCTTCCCTTCCCGACCCCTTTTCCTGCCGCAGGGAGAGCGGGAAGAGGCGTTTGTCACCCCAAATCCTCGATTTTCCTCCCCCCAAAATAAGTGACCGGGGCCGTGACTGAAGGGGTGGATGTGGGATCCTGAGGAATTCCCGGCTCCCCAAATCCCTCTGGCCTCACCCAGCCAAGGGAGATCCCTGAGTTTGGGGTGCTCCGGAGGGTGGGAGAGGCAGGGGGACAGGGAATGCTGGGGATTTGGGGGAGTGGGATAAGTGGGATATTGGGGATATGTGGGATATTGGGGATATGTGGGATAAGAGAGATATGAGGGATATGTGGGATATTGGGGATATTGGGGAATGGGATATGTGGGATATGTGGGATATGTGGGATATTGGGGATAAGTGGGATGTGTGGGATATTTGGGATATTTGGGATATGTGGGATATTGGGGATAAGTGGGATAAGTGGGATATGTGGAATATTAGGGAGTGGGATATGTGGGATATTGGGGATATTGGGGAGTGGGATACGTGGGATTTGTGGGGTATGTGGGGTACTGGGGATATATGGGATAAGTGGGATATGTGGAATATGTGGGATATGTGGGATATGTGGGATATGTGGGATATTTGGGATATTGGGGATATTGGGGATATGTGGGACAAGTGGGATATGTGGGGTATGTGGGGTAGTGGGATATTTGGGATGTGTGGGATATTGGGGATATATGGGATAAGTGGGATGTGTGGGATATGTGGGGAAAAGGGGGATATTAGGGAGTGGGACATGTGGGGTAGGGGGGATATTGGGGATATTGGGGATACATGGGATAAGTGGGATATGTGGGATATTGGGGATATGTGGGATATTTGGGAAATGTGGAATATGTGGGATGTGTGGGATATGTGGGAAATGTGGGATATTGGGGATATTGGGGAGTGGGATATATGGAATTTGTGGGATACATGAGATATGTGGGATATGTGGGATAAGTGGGATACGCGGGAATGGGATGGAATCCAGGGAATGCAGGAGTGGGATGGGATCCTGGGAATGGGAGCTTTGGGATGGGATCCGGGGAATGTGGGAAGGCAGCTCTGGGCCGGGCCGGCCGCCGGGATTTCGGGAATTCGGGAATTCGGGATTTCGGGATTTCGGGAATTCGGGAATTCGGGTGGCACCGCGTGTCCCGTCCCTCACTCCCCGCGCTGGCACCGCGCGTCCCCGCGGGCGGGGCGGGGGGGAAGGAAGCGATCCAGCCCTTCCCAGGCTGGGTGGGATCCCGAGCGCCGGGAATGAAAAAAAAAACACAAAAAAAACACCGGGAAAACGGGAAAAGAGGGAAAGGGGTCCCCGCGGGGTCCCCCGGCTGTGACAGCGGGGACAATGTCCCCCGTGCCAGGTGACACCCGGGTGATCGGGGACACCCGGGGTGGTGATGAGGGGGGGGATGGGGATGGTGAAGGCTCCTCTCGGCCCGCTGCAGCTCCCGGCCCGGGACAGCCCAGGCTGTCCCCAGTTTGTCCCCAGTCTGTCCCCAATCTGTCCTCACTCTGTCCCCAGTCTGTCCTCACTCTGTCCCCAGTCTGTCCTCACTCTGTCCCCAGTTTGTCCCCACTCTGTCCCCAGTCTGTCCCCAATCTGTCCCCAGTCTGTCCCCAGTTTGTCCCCAGTCTGTCCCCAGTCTGTCCCCAGTTTGTCCCCAGCTTGTCCTCAGTTTGTCCCTACTCTGTCCCCTGTTCATCCCCAGTCTGTCCCCAGTTTGTCACTGGTTTGTCCCCAGTTTCTCCCCTGTTCATCCCCAGTCTGTCCCCAGTTTGTCCCCACTCTGTCCCCAGTTTGTCCATGGTTTGTCCCTGGTCTGTCCCCAGTTTGTCCCCACTCTGTCCCCAGTTTGTTCCCAGTTTCTCCCCAGTTTCTCCCCTGTTTGTCCTCACTCTGTCCCCAGTCTGTCCCCAGTCTGTCCCCAGTCTGTCCCCGGTCTGTCCCCACTCTGTCCCCAGTCTGTCCCCAGAAAAGGGGACACAGCCAGCTGGGAGCACCGGGCGGGCGGGGAGGGGCCGCCCCCACCCTGCCCCCCGCTCCCTCCCGGCTCGGGGACGCGGTGACACCGCCATGTCCCGGTGGGTGACAGCGCCATGTCCCGGTGGGTGCCACCGCCGTGTCCCGGTGGGTGCCACCGCCGTGTCCTGGTGGGTGACACCGCCATGTCCCGGTGGGTGCCACCGCCATGTCCCGGTGGGTGACACCGCCATGTCCCGGTGGGTGCCACCGCCATGTCCCGGTGGGTGACACCGCCATGTCCCGGTGGGTGACACCGCCATGTCCCGGTGGGTGCCACCGCCGTGTCCCGGTGGGTGACACCGCCATGTCCCGGTGGGTGACAGCGCCGTCCCCGCTGGCTGTGGCTCCGGGCTGGGCTCCGGCCTCGCTTCCAGCCCCGCTTCTCCGTCCTCCATCCCGGGTTTCCTGTCCCGGCGGCATTTCCATGGGCCGGGCCTCAATTCCCGGAAAGCGCTACCTCATCCCTGTCGGGGCGCCAGGGACGCAAACACGGGCGGAGCCCCCGCCCTTGTCCCTGTCCCCCCCCCGTCCCCACGTCCAGAACCTTCCCCGGCTCGGGGACAGCGGTGCCAGGCAGGGCTGGGGGGGGGTTGGGACACCCGGAGCCCCCAAAAATCCCGGCACAGCCCCAGAATAATCCCAAATGCCGCTCCGGCGTCCCTTCGGGGTCCGGAGGTGCCCTGGCTCAGGGGGTGGCCCTTTGTCCCCTCCTCAGTGTCCCCCACCGGTGTCACCCCCGTGGTCACAGCTCCAGGCCACCGCGTTCCCAGACAGGGGCTTCCTGACCCAGATCCCAAAAATCCCGGGGGCTTGATCCCAAAATGATCCCAAAATGATCCCAAAATGATCCCAAAATGATCCCAAAATGATCCCAAACCTCAGCGATCCCAAACCCCCGATGATCTCAGTGACCCCGACAATCTCAGTGATCCAAATTATCCCGATTTTCTCCAACGGTCTCACCGATCCCAATGTTGTCAGCGATCCTACAACCCCAATCCCCATAGCAATCCCAAGGATTTAAGCAATCCCAATGGTTTAAGTGATCCCAATAATTTAAGCAATCCCAATAATTTAAGCAATCCCAATGATTTAAGCAATCCTAATGATTTAAGCGATCCCAATTTTCTCAGCACTCTCAATTATCTCAGCCATCCCAATTACCTCAGCACCCCCAACTGCCTCAGTGCAGTGATCCCAGTGATCCCAAATATCCCGATGGTCGGAACGATCCCAATATTCCGCCCGTGCTTTTGAGGCTCCCGCGGGTGGATTCTTCCCATTACGGAGATTTTTGGGAATGACGGGATGGAGCCTTTGCCTCCTTCCCTTGGGGACTCACAGCTCTGATCCCAAATCTGAGATCCCTGGATCAGATCCCACCTTTGGGATATCCCAGCTCTGATCCCAAAATTGGGATCCCGGGATCAGATCCCACCCTTGGGACCTCCCAGCTCTGATCCCAAATCTGGGATCCCTGGATCAGATCCCACCCTCGGGACCTCCTATCTCTGATCCCAAATCTGGAATCACCCAGCTCTGATCCCAAATCTGGGATCCCCGGATCAGATCCCAAATCTGGGAACCCCCAGGCTCTGCTCCCACCCTCAGGGTCTCCCAGCTCTGATCCCAAAATTGGGATCCCTGGTTCAGATCCCACCCTTGGGATCTCCCAGCTCTGATCCCAAATCTGGGATACTCCAGCTGTGATCCCAAATCTGGGATCTCCCAGCCCTGATGCCAAATCTGGGGTCCCCAAATGAGATCCCACCCTTGGGATCCCCAGATCAGATCCCAAATCTGGGATCCCCCAGCTCTGATCCCAAACCTGGGATCCCCCAGCTCTGATCCCAAACCTGGGATCCCCCAGCTCTGATCCCACCCCTGGCCCTGCTCCCCGGCTCAAGGATCCTCCTTTGGGGTTGGGAACGACCCCGGGCAGGAGAAATCCCGGGATAACCCCGAGCTCGGGCTGGACGTGGGGGACAGAGGCGCGGACACGGCCGATGTCCCAAACCCGGCAGCTGGGGACACTGGGGGACAGACAGGGGACAGACTGGGGACAGACAGCGACAAACCCGGGAGAGCCACCGGGACAAACCCGGGACCGGGGTGGGGGGGACACTGCGGGCGTGGCCTGTCCCCCATCCCGGCCGCTTCGGGACCTTTGTCCCCCGCCCTCGGTGGCCGTGGGGGACAGAGGCGCGGACACGGCCGATGTCCCAAACCCGACAGAGCCACCGGGACAAACCCGGGGGGTGTGGGGTGGGGAGGGGGGGACACCGCGGTGTCCCCAGTGCTCCCTGAGGTGTCCCCAGGGACACCGCGGGGGTGGCGCGTCCCCCATCCCGGCCGCTTCTGGACCTTTGTGTCCCCCCCGCCCCTCGGTGGCCGTGGCCGGGCGGGGAGCGGAGGTTCCGCTGCCGGCGGGACTGGGGCCGGCCCTGCCCTGCCCTGCCTCCCACCTCCTCCTCCTCCTCCTCCTCCCGCCGCTCCCGCTCCCACATCTGCAGCTGGAATTGCAATTTGAGGCGCTGCCTGGGCCGGGACAGGCAGCGGGAGGAAGCCGGAGCGCGGGGGGCTGCGCGGGGGCCCCCGAAGGGGACAGAGCCGCGGGCAGGACGCGGGGACAACAGAGCCGGGGGCGGGGGGCGGCCGGAGCCACCCAGCCCGGGGTGACAAAGCCCCCCGAGGTGTCCCCAACCTGTGCTGTTTGTGTCCCCTCCCCCGCACAGCGGTGAGTGGCCGGAGGGGCTGGCGGGAGCCCGGGGGACAGCGGGGAGTGGGGACAGGGCCAGCAGCGCTGTCCCCTGCTGGCGGGGAGGGTGGCACCGCCCGGTTTGGGGACATCGGGGTCGGGGGGTGGGGGGGTGTGTCAGGGCTCGGCGGCCTCTTCCCAGTGGGAATGGGGGGCTGGGGGGGCGGGGGGGAGTGGGGATGGACGCTCGGACACTGTCCCCGTGTGTCCTGACCTGCGGGACACGGCTGGGACCATCGGGGACACTGCAGGGACCATCGGGGACATGGCTGGGACCATTGGGGACACAGCTGGGATCATTGGGGACATGGCTGGGACATTGGGGACACAGCTGGGATCATTGGGGACACCACAGGGACCATTGGGGACACGGCTGGGACCTCTGGGGATAGCGCTGGGACATTGGGGACACAGCTGGGACCGTTGGGGACAGCGCAGGGACCATTGGGGACACGGCTGGGACCATTGGGGACATCACAGGGACCATTGGGGACACGGCTGAGACCACTGGGGACACAGCTGGGACCATTGGGGACAGCACTGGGACCACTGGGGACACCACAGGGACCGTTGGGGACACGACTGGGACATTGGGGACACAGCTGGGACCACTGGGGACACCACAGGGACCGTTGGGGACACGACTGGGACATTGGGGACACAGCTGGGACCATTGGGGACACTGCAGGGACCATTGGGGACATGGCTGGGACCATTAGGGACACAGCTGGGACATTGGGGACAGCACTGGGACCATTGGGGACACCGCAGGGACATTGGGGACACCGCAGGGACAGCGCCACAACGTGCCAGCACCATGTCCCGGCACGGGGACACCCCTGGGTGGCTCTGTGTCCCCAACAGATGGCCGAGGGGACAGGGACGCCTCTCTGGAGGGTTTGGGGTGTCCCCAAGCCCACTGCGGGGATTTGGGGACAAACAGCGGCTCCTGTCCCAGCAGAACATCTGGAGGGGAACCCCACAGCTGCCCTGGGCCTCCCATGGGGTCACCGGAGCTGTGGGGACACCCTGAGTTGTGGGATCACCCCGAGTTGTGGGGTCACCCTGAGTTTGTGGGGTCAGCCCGAGGAGTGGGGTCACTCCAAGTTTGTTGGAACACCCAGAGTTCTGGGGACACCCAGAGTTCTGGGGTCACCCCGGGTTTGTTGGAACACCCCGAGTTTTGGGGTCACCTCGAGTTGTGGGGACACCCTGACTTTGTGGGGACAGCACGAGTTGTGGGGACACCCAGAATTGTGGGATCACCCCGAGGAGTAGGGACACCTCGAGTTTGTGGGGACATCCTGAGTTGTGGGGACACCCCGAATTTGTGGGGACACCTCGAGTTGTGGGGACACCCCGAGTTTGTGGGGACACCCAGAGTTCTGGGGCCACCTCGAGTTGTGGGATCACCCCAAGTTGTGGGGACACCCCAAGTTGCAGGGTCACCCCGAGTTGTGGGGACACCCCAAATTGTGGGGTCAACCCCAGTTTATGGGATCACCCCCGGTTTATGGGGTCACCCCCAGTTTGTGGGATCACCCCGAATTTTTGGGGACACCCCCAGTTTATGGGTTCACCCCCAGTTTGTGGGGTCACCCCCAGTTTGTGAGGTCCCCGTGCCCGCCCCCCCGCTCTCCCCGTGCCCTCCCGGCCTCGCCGCAGCCCCGGGGCCGCTCCCGGCTCCTCCGCCCCGCTCCCGTCCCAAACTTTCTGTTTTCCTTTCCCCCTTCCCGCGAGCCCCCGCGAAGGCGGAAACGATGGAAAAATCCTCAAAAAAAAATCCGGGAGGCACCGGGGATCCCGCCCTGGAGGGGACCCCCAGGGTCGGGGGGCTTTGTCCTGTGTCCTCCGGGTGACAACAGCGTGGTCACCGCGGGGACACCGCGGGGGGCTGAGGCCAGCCGGGGACACCTTGGGGACACCTTGGGGACAAAGGTGGCGGCTGGACACCCCCTGCCAGGCCTGGGGAGGGGGATTTTGGCCAGGCAGAGCCCGAGGGGCAGCACGGACCCCCCTGGACCCCCACGGTCACGGAGGGACGGGAGCGAAGGCACGGAGCCACCGCGGGGCTGGCGTGTCCCCGCGTGTCTGTGGGAGCTCGGGCAGAGCGGGGTTTGGGGACATTGGGGACATTCCTGCCCGTCCCAAACCCACAACCCGAGCCCCCCCAGGCAGATGGGAAAAAACAAATCGCAGAGTTGGGGGGCTGATTTCCGGAGCAGAAAAACCTCCTGGAAAAGAAAAAAAAAAAAAAAACAAAAAAAAACAACACACAAACAACCAAAAACCAAACCAAACCAAACCAAACCAAACCAAACCAAAAAAAAAAGCCCCCCCCCCAAAAAAAACCCCAAACCCCAAAAAAACCCACAAAAAAAATCAACAAAACAAAACCAAAAAAAAAAAAAAACTAAAACAAAACAAAACAAAAAAAAACCACAAAAAAAAAAAAAGCCCCAAACCATTTTAGTGGAAAAGCCCAAAAAAAGCCCAAAAAACCCACCCTGGACCACCCCCAATCTGCCAGGACCTCCCTCTGTGTCACCCCAGGGCCTCCCCAGCCCGCAGCTCCGGGGTGGGCCGAGCTGGACCCCCCACCCCCAATTCCAGGGAAAGCCTCCCCACCTGCCCTTTGTATCCCGAGGGGGAATTTTGGGGTTTTTTTTTGGGAAGAGGGGAAGCTGCGGGTGGGTTTGAGGTGGGTGGGTCTGAGGTGGGTGGGTCTGAGGTGGGTGGGTTTGAGGTGGGTGGGTTTGAGGTGGGTGGGTCTGAGGTGGGTGGGTTTGAGGTGGGTGGGTTTGAGGTGGGTGGGTTTGTGGCCGAGGCCTCTCCCGATGAGCTCAGCCCCATCCCGAGCCTCTGGATTTGTGGGATGAGAGCGGCCGGGGCGGGGGGTGGGCAGTGGGATGGGGCTGTGTCCTCGGGAAGGGAGCCAGGAGCTGGGGTGTGATCCCGGGAAGAGGATTTGGGCTTGGTCCAGGTGCTGCTGGGAAGAGCCAGGATCAAGAGAAGGAGCTGGGATTTTTCCTAAAAAAGCCCCCAGCCCCGCACTCCTCCCAAAAAAAAGGGCTTTGGTAAAAAATGTGCAGGGACAGCGATTTCCACCCGGCGGTGTGTCCTGCACATCTGTGCCCTGCACATCTGTGCCCTGCACATCTGTCCGGCCTGCCCGGTGACAGGAACTCAGCTCCCTGTCCCCACAGTGACAGCTGGGTGGGGACTCCCCGAGTTGTGGGGACACCCTGAGGAGTGGGGTCACCCCGTGTTGTGGGGTCATCCTGAGTTTGTGGGGACACCCCGTGTTGTGGGGACACCTCGAGTTGTGGGGTCACCCTGAGTTTGTGGGGACACCCCGAGTTGTGGGGACACCTCGAGTTGTGGGGTCACCCAGAGTTGTGGGGACACCCAGAGTTGTGGAGTCACCCCGAGTTGTGGGGTCACCCTGAGTTTGTGGGGACACCCCGAGTTGTGGGGACACCTCGAGTTGTGGGGTCACCCAGAGTTTGTGGAGTCACCCAGAGTTGTGGGGTCACCCTGAGTTTGTGAGGACACCCAGAGCTGTGGGGTCACCCAGAGTTGTGGGATCATCCCGAGGAGTGGGATCACCCCGTGTTGTGGGGTCACCCAGAGTAGTGGGGACACCCAGAGTTGTGGGGTCACCCTGAGTTTATGGGGACACCCCGAGTTGTGGGGTCACCCAGAGCTGTGGGGTCACCCCGAGTTTGTGGGGACACCCCGAGGAGTGGGATCACTCCGAGTTGTGGGATCACCCCGAGTTGTGGGGTCACCCAGAGTTGTGGGGTCACCCAGAGTAGTGGGGACACCCCGAGTGGTGGGGATATCCAGAGTTGTGGAGTCACCCCGAGTTGTGGGGTCACCCAGAGTTGTGGGGACACCCCGAGTTGTGGGGACACCCCAAGTTGTTGGGACACCCTGAGTTGTGGGGACACCCTGAGTTTGTGGGGACACCCAGAGTTGTGGAGTCACCCCGAGTTGTGGGGACACCCCGAGGAGTGGGGACTGGACGGTGACAGTCACCTGTGCCCCAAACTGGGACAGCCTCTCCCTCGCCCCACTGGGAGCTGGGATTTGGGGTCCTCTCACTGACCCCACAAATCCCAGCCTCGTCCCCGGGGTGGTTTTTGGGTGTGGGGGGTGACACGGAGGGGACACCGTGGCCGCCCCCACGCCGCCGAGGGGACACGGAGATGGATTTTGTCCTTTCCTTTTCCAGGCGGGCAGCGAGGCCATGGCCATGCTCCTGGAGCCCGGGATGCAGAGCCTGCGGATGGGTAAGGATGTCCCCAAGGGGGTCAGGGTGTCCCCAGGGGGTGGCACTGGCTGAGATGTCCCCTGACCCCCCCGCCCCGAGACGATCATTCCGTGTCTGGGTCCCGCGCTGTCCCCGCTCTGCGTCCCCTCGGCAGCTCCCACGGCGGGATAACCAGAACCAGCTGTGGGAGGAAAGCTGATCCTGCCATCCCAAAGCTGATCCCGCCATCCCAAAGCTGATCCCGCCATCCCAAAGCTGATCCTGCATCCCAAAGCTGATCCCACCATCCCAAAGATGATCCTGCTGTCCCAAAGCTGATCCCGCCATCCCAAACCTGATCCTGCCATCCCAAAGCTGATCCTGCCATATCAAAGCTGATCCCACCATCCCAAAGCTGATCCTGCCCTCCCAAAGCTGATCCCGCCATCCCAAATCTGATCCCACCATCCCAAACCTCATCCCGCCATCCCAAAGCTGATCCTTCCATCCCAAACCTCATCCCACCATCCCAAAGCTGATCCTGCCGTCCCAAACCTCATCCCACCATCCCAAAACTGATCTTGCCGTCCCAAAGCTGATCCCGCCATCCCAAAGCTGATCCTGCCGTCCCAAAGCTGATCCTGCCATCCCAAACCTCATCCCTCCACCCCAAACCTGATCCCTCCATCCCAAACCTCATCCCTCCATCCCAAACCTCATCCCTCCACCCCAAACCTCATCCCTACACCCCAAACCTGATCCTGCCACCCCCAACCTGATCCCAAAACAAACCAGGAGTGCGGAGGCGGCGGCAGGAATTACCCCCCCGATCCCGACCCCGATCCTTATCCGCTGGAATGAGGTTTCATGTCCGAGGCTCCCCAGGGCCCCCCGGGGGGGCCGGCAGTGCCCCCGGCTCCGTCGCACGCGGAGGCGGCGGAGAGACCGTTCCCGTTTGTCTGGGATCAAATATTTATGGGACAGACAGGGATACAGGGAAAAGCACTTATGGAGCAGGTGTAGGGGACAGCAGACGTGTCACCGGCACAGCTCCGGGCAGGGGGGGACACGGCAATCGCTGTCCCCAACTCTGCCATGTGGCTCTTCCCCAGACACGGAAAGTCGGGATCAGACCAGTCCCAAATCCCAGTCCCAGTCACAGCCCCACTCCCAGTCCCAAATCCTAATCCCAGTCCCAGTCCCAAATCCCAACCCCAGTCCCAGTCCCAATCTCAATCCCAGTTCCAGTCCCAGTCCCAATCTCAATCCCAGTTCCAGTCCCAGTCCCAGTCCCAATCTCAATCCCAGTCCCAGTCCCAGTCCCAGTCCCAATCCCAGTCCCAGTCCCAGTCCCAGTCCCAGTCCCAATCTCAATCCCAGTTCCAGCCCCAGTCCCAGTCCCAATCCCAATCCCAATCCCAATCCCAATCCCGCAGCTGCTGCTGTTGGGGGATCCCAGAGCATTCCCAGAGCACTCCCCAGGGCTCCGGAGCTTCCCGAGGGTGTCCCAGTGGCTGTCCCAGTGCAAACTGGTGGCACTGGGAGCCGGGGTGGGTTTGCCCGGACACTGGTGACGGAGAGATGGAGCTTTGCTCTTCCCTGAGGAACCTCCTCTGATCCCAAATCCCTCCAGCCCTGGAACCTCCTCTGATCCCAAATCCCTCCAACTCTGGAACCTCCTCTGTTCCCAAATCCCTCCAGCCTGGAACCTCCTCTGTCCCCAAATCCCTCCAGCCCTGGAACCTTCTCTGATCCCAAATCCCTCCAGCCGCAGAACCTCCTCTGATCCCAAATCCCTCCAGAGCCCAGCTGGGGGTGGGTGCTGCTCATCCCTGCTCCCATGGCCCCGATCCCAGCAGGATCCCAGCAGGATCCCGGCAGGATCAGCAATCCCAAAGGGCAGATTTTGGGGCCGACAGTCCCTTCACCTCCCAGGCATCACCGCCTGGACCCCACACCCCATTCCCAACACTTCACCCCATCCCAGTCCCAATCCCTTAGGAAAGCCGCTCTGCCAGCTCCCCCAGCTCCTTCCAGCTGGAGCCTGTCCAGGGGCTCTTCCGTGGGCGGTGATTAATTAATGCTGGCTGCTAATTGGAGCCAGGTGCCCGGGGCAGCGTGGGTGGGACAGCCCCGTGTCCCCGGTGTGGGGCGGGGACTCTGGGGCTCATCCCACCCCAATTCTGGGATCGCCGGGGCTCCCCAGGGCTGGAATTCTGCTGCTGGAGGGGGCCGGGATGGCTCCAGGGGGAGGAAGAGGAAGAGGAGGAAAAATCCGCTGTGCCCGTGATCCCTCAGATTCCCCAGATTCCCCAGATTTTGGGATCACCACAGGCTCACGTAGGAGCTTCCAGGGTCTCCAGAAAACCGGGAAGTTCTGGAATGTGGCCGGGGGTCTGAGCTGGACCCAGCCTCCCTCGCTGGTTCTCCGTGGATTTGAACCACAGATGCTTCCTTTCCCTCTTTCCAAGATTTCCCCCATTCCCACTGAATCCAGACCTTCCAGCTGCTGGCCCGGGGCAGATTCCCCATCCCTGGAAGTGTCCAAGGCCATGTTGGACCCACCTGGGATAATGGAAGGCGTCCCTGCCCATGGATGGGGTGGCACTGGGTGGGATTTGGGGACCTTCCCAACTCCAACCGTCCCTCAGTTCCATGGTTTTGTGAACTCCACATCTGGAGCCCCCACGGTGACTCTGTCCCCTCCACCACCACATCCACCCTGGATCCATCTCCATCAGGATGTCCTGGGTGGTCTCTCCTTGGGGAGGGGTTTTTGGGAAGGGCTGGGATCCCTTCCCACCTGGATCCATCTCCATAGGGATGTCCTGGGCGGTCTCTCCTTGGGGAAGGGTCTTTGGGAAGGGCTGGGATCCCTTTCCATGTGGATCCACCTCCATTGGGATGTCCTGAGTGGTTTCTCCTTGGAGAAAGTCTTTGGGAAGGGCTGGGATCCCTTCCCATCCAGATCCCTCTCCATTGGGATGTCCTCTCTGGTCTCTCCCTGGGGAAAGGTCTTTGGGAAGGGCTGGGATCCCTCCCCACCTGGATCCATCCTCATCGGGATGTCCCCGCTGGTCTCTCCACGGGGAAGGGTCTTTGGGAAGGCTGGGATCCCTTTCCACATGGATCCATCCTCATCGGAATGTCCATGGGGAAGGGTCTTTGGGAAGGGTGGGAATCCCTTTCCACATGGATCCATCTCCCTTGGGATGTCCTCTCTGGTCTCACCTTGGAGAAGGGTCTCTGGGAATGGCTGGGTTCCCTTTCCACCCGGATTCATCTCCATTGGGATGTCCTGAGTGGTTTCTCCTTGGGGAGGGGTCTTTGGGAAGGGCTGGGATCCCTTCCCACCTGGATCCATCCTCATCGGGATGTCCCCGCTGGTCTCTCCATGGGGAAGGGTCTTTGGGAAGGGTGGGAATCCCTTTCCACCTGGCTCCATCTCCATTGGGATGTCCCAAATGGTCTCACCTTGGGAAAGGTCTTTGGGAAGAACTGGGATCCCTTCCCACCCGGATCCATCCCCATCAGAATGTCCTGAGTGGTTTCTCCTTGGAGAAAGTCTTTGGGAAGGGTGGGAATCCCTTTCCACCTGGCTCCATCTCCATCGGGATGTCCTCTCTGGTCTCTCCTTGGGGAGGGGTCTTTGGGGGCGTTGGGGTCACCCGTCCTCACCCGTCCGTGTCCCCAGGTGCCAACGGCGAGCGGTGCCTGACGCCGTCCCCGCCCGGCTCCCCGGGGACGCCCCACGACAGCTGCAGCATCGCCCCATTGACGCCGTCCCAGTCACCGGTGAGTGGGGCACCACTGGGACCGGGGGGAGACCAGTAAGGCCACTGGGGGGTTCCCAGTAAGGCCAGTGTGGGGTTCCCAGTATGGCCAGTGTGGGGTTCCCAGTAAGGCCATTGGGGGGTTCCCAGTAAGGTCAGTGCGGGGTTCCCAGTAAGGCCATTGGGGGGTTCCCAGTAAGGTCAGTGCGGGGTTCCCAGTAAGGCCATTGGGGGGTTCCCAGTAAGGCCACAGTGGGGTTCCCAGTAAGGCCAGTGTGGGGTTCCCAGTAAGGCCAGTGCGGGGTTCCCAGTAAGGCCAGTGTGGGGTTCCCAGTAAGGCCACTGGGGGGTTCCCAGTAAGGCCATTATGGGGTTCCCAGTGAGGCCATTATGGGGTTCCCAGTGAGGCCAGTGTGGGATTCCCAGTAAGGCCATTATGGGGTTCCCAGTAAGGCCACAGTGGGGTTCCCAGTAAGGCCATTATGGGGTTCCCAGTAAGGCCAGTGTGGGGTTCCCAGTAAGGCCAGTGTGGGGTTCCCAGTAAGGCCGTTGGGGGATTCCCAGTAAAGCCAGTGTGGGGTTCCCAGTAAGACCATTGGGGGGTTCCCAGTAAGGCCAGTGTGGGGTTCCCAGTAAGGCCATTGGGGGGTTCCCAGTAAGACCATTATGGCAATTCCCAGTAAGACCAGTAAGGCCATTGTGCAGCCTCAGCAAGGCAGTTGTGCGGTCCCAGTATGGCCATCGTACCACTCCCAGTAAAGCTGTTGTGGGATCCCAGTAAGGCTGTTATGGGTTTCCCAGTAAGACCACTGTGGGATCCCAGTAAGGCCATTATGGGGTCCCAGTAAGGCCATTATGGGGTCCCAGTAAGACCACTGTGGGATCCCAGTAAGGCCATTATGGGGTCCCAGTAAGGCTGTTGTGGGATCCCAGTAAGGGGTCCCTGGGGGCTGCTGGGCTCTGTCCCTCTGTCCTTTCCCCCTCTGGTCCTTCCCAGCAGCTGCTCCCTCTCCCATTCCTCCCTCCATCCCCCCCTCCCAAGTCCCACAGGATGGGCCAGTCCATCCCCAGGACCTTTATCCGCGGGATTTTCGGGATGGGAGGGGTTTTCCACCTCTGGAATGAGCCACCAGGAAAAAATTAACCCCAGGAAACTCCTTCCCTCACCCCGGGGTGGGGGAGCTGCCGGGTGTGGGAGGGCGCGTTCCAGAGCCGGCTCCTCCCTGGAGATCCCGGGCGCTGCGCATTCCTGCGCCAGCCGCCCCTTCCCTGCTGATCCCGGCGTTTTTCCTGCCCGGCTCGTGTCCCAGCTTATCAAATCTGGGGGCGTTAGAGCCTAACGAGGCTTTCAGCTTCTCCTGGTGACACGGGGACGTTGTCACATCCTTACGGCTTCCTCGGTACGGGGACAGCCCTGGAGCGAAGGGACAGGGACAGCAGAAGGGTGGGAACAGCAGTGGGAAGATCCCAAAACATCTGGGCCAGGGGGGTTTTGGCTCTTGGGGACACCTGGGACATGGTGAGATTGGTGACAGGGAAGGTTTTTGACCGAGTGGTCCTTGGGGACATGTGGGACAATGTCCCTTGGAGTGAGACTGGTCACAGGGAACATTTTCAGCTGGGTGACCCTTGGGGACACCTGGGAAAAGGTGAGATTGGATTTTGACTGAATGATCTTTGGGGACATGTGGGACAATGTCCCTTGGAACAAGATTGGACACAGGGAAGGTTTTTTTGACTGAATGATCCTTGGGGACATCTGGGACAATGTCCTTTGGAGTGAGACTGGACACAGGGAAGGTTTTTAGCTGGGTGGCCCTGGAGGACACCTGGGAAAAGGTGGGATTGGACACATGGAAGTTTTTTGGCTGAATGATGCCTGGGGACACCTGGGACAAGACAAGATTGGTCACAGGGAAGGTTTTTAGCTGGGTGACACCTGGGGACACCTGAGATGATGTCACCCAGTCCAAGATGGGGAGCAGGGAATGGTTTGGGATCAATGACCCATGGGGACACCTGGGACAATGTCCCATGGAGTGAGATTGATCACAGGGAAGGTTTTCAGCTGGGTGACCCTTGAGGACACCTGGGACAAGGTGAGATTGGTCACAGGGAAGGTTTTTGACTGAATGATCCATGGGGACACCTGGGACAATGTCTCTCGGAGTGAGACTGGTGACAGCAAAGGTTTTCAGCTGGATGACCCATGGGGACACCTGGGACAATGTCCCTTGGAGTGAGATTGGACACAGAGAAGGTTGTCAAGTGGGGGACTCTTGGGGACACCTGGGATGATGGCACCCAGTCCAAGATGGGGAGCAGGGAAGGGTTTGGGATCAGTGACCTGTGGGGACATGTGGGACAATGTCCCGTGGAGTGAGGCTCGTCACAGAGAAGGTTTTCAGCTGGGTGACCCTTGGGGACACCTGGGACAAGATGAGATTGGTCACAGGGAAGGTTTTTGACCAAGTGATCCATGGGGACATCCAGTACAATGTCCCTCGGAGTGAGACTGGTGACAGGGAAGGTTTGTAGCTGGGTGACCCTTGGGGACACCTGGGATGATGTCACCCAGTCCAAGATGGGGAGCAGGGAACGGTTTGGGATCAATGACCCACAGGAACACCTGGGACAATGTCCCTTGGAGTGAGATTGGTCACAGGGAATGTTTTCAATGAGGGGACTCTTTGGGGACACCTGGGACAAGGTGAGATTGGTCACAGGAAGGGTTTTTGACTGAATGATCTTTGGGGACACCTGGGAAAATGTCCCTTGGAGTGAGATTGGTGACAGGGAAGGTTTTCAGCTGGGTGACACCTGGGGACACCTGAGACAAGACGAGATTGGTCACAGGGAAGGTTTTTGACTGAGTGATCTTTGGGGACATGTGGGACAATGTCCCTTGGAGCAAAATTGGACACAGGGAAGGTTTTTGGGAATCTCGACTCCCATTTCAAGGGTCCGAGTGAGAGGGGCACAATAAAAACAGGGCCCCCCAACCACCCTGGCAGCTCCCATGGGCGCCCACCCCTCTCCAGGGCTGCCCAAATCCCCGTGTCCCATGGGAACTGCCTTTGGGAACAACCACAGCCACCCCATGGAATGCGGGAGACCCTTTTCCCAACAAGTTGATGATGTGTAAGAAGAAGAAATCACCAAGTTGGGTGAAAATCCAGGATAAATCCTGAAAATCCCGGGAAAACGGACCCCTTCCTGGGGTTGTCACTCCTTTCCTGGCACCAGCCAGCCCCAGCTGAGTGCTCGATCCCATTCCTTGCCTTCCAGCGGAGCGAGGCGCGTTCCCAGCAGACCCCGTCCTTCTCAGTGGTGGTGGCCATCGACTTCGGCACCACCTCCAGCGGTTACGCCTTCAGCTTCACCAGCGACCCCGAGGCCATCCACATGATGAGGTCAGGACCTTCCAGAGGCCCCGGAGCTGCTCCCGGAGCAGGGGAAGGACTTTTATGGCCCCAGAATGGTCAGAAGTTGGGTTGGTGGGAGATGAATCTTGGAAGCAGCAGGTGGAAGGTGTGGATGCTCCAAGGGCTGAAGCCCCTCTGCTCTGGAGCTGGGCTGGGAGAGCTGGGAATGTTCCCCTGGAGAAGGGAAAACTCCAGGGAATGCTCCGAGTGCCCAAAGGGGCTCCAGGAGAGCTGGAGAGGGGCTGGGGACAAGGGCTGCAGGGACAGGAGCCAGGGAATGGCTTCCCACCGGGAAAAGTGACCTTGAGCTGGGATTGGGGCAGGAATTCCTGGCTGGGCTGGAATTCCCAGCTTGGCTGGGGCTGCCCCTGGATCCCTGGCAGTGCCCAAGGCCGGGTTGGACATTGGCGCTTGGATCCACCTGGGACAGTGGGAGGTGTCCCTACCATGGCAGTGGGTGACACGGGGTTGTCTTCAAGGTCCCTCCCAATGCAAACCACTTTGGAATTCCATGAAATTCCTCAGAGGATGGAGCAGGGCCACCCCTCCTCCTTTGTCCCCACCTAATGTCCTTCAGACCACGCCCAGAGAAACAAATCAAACCTGGCAGGACCTGGAAGTTCACCTGCTCCGGCTCCTCTTTGCAGGAAATGGGAAGGGGGGGACCCGGGTGTGGCCAACCAGAAGACCCCCACCAGCCTCCTGCTGACCCCGGAGGGGACGTTCCACAGCTTCGGCTACACCGCCCGCGATTACTACCACGACCTGGACCCCGAGGAGGCCCGCGAGTGGTTCTACTTCGAGAAGTTTAAGATGAAGATCCACAGCACCAGCGTGAGTCCCCGCTCCCATCCTGACATTCCCGGTCTTCCCGGCGGGGAATCCTGGCCAGGCTGGGAATTGAAATGTTGAGGAAAAAAAAAAAACAATTTTGGCCCATTTTAAGCGGTGAATTTGAAGTTCTCCCATCCGAACTGCTCCAGGGTGGGTGCACGAAGCTTCAGGTGCCCGAGCTCCAGGTGTCCTGGTCGGCTCAGGGGGATGTGCAAACAACTCCCGAGGTTTGGTGATGGATCCAGCCTCCTCCCAGCCCCTCCAGCTGGGTGATCCATTTGCTGTTCCCGGCAGGACCTGACCATGAAAACCGAGCTGGAAGCTGTCAACGGGAAGAAGATGCCGGCGCTGGAGGTGTTTGCCCACGCCCTGCGCTTCTTCAAGCAGCACGCGGTGCAGGTGGGGCCACCTCCATCCCTCCTCCTCCTCCTCCTTCCCAAATGGAACCCCCAGCGTCCTCTCTGCATGTTCCACATGAGGGTGGGGAGGCCCTGGAATGGAATTCCCAGAGAAGATGTGGCTGCCCTGTCCCTGGGAGTGTCCAAGGACATTGGGACTTGGAGCCACCTGGGATAATGGAAGGTGTCCTTGGGTGGGACTGGATGGGATTTCAGGTCCCTCCTGGCTTGGAGCCACCTGGGATAGTGGAAGGTGTCCCTGGGTGGGACTGGATGGGATTTCAGGTCCCTCCCAACCCAAAACATCCCATGAGGAACTCCCAGGCATCACCTCCTGCTTTCCCCCTGGCAGGAGCTGAAGGACCAGTGCCCGTCCCTGCCCGAGAGCGACGCCATCCGCTGGGTCCTCACCGTGCCGGCCATCTGGAAGCAGCCGGCCAAGCAGTTCATGCGGGAAGCGGCCTACAAGGTGGGGAGGGGACTCCGGAGGGTGACCACGTGGTGGCCCCTCACAGGGGTTGTTGTCTCCAGGGTATCTCCTTCCTCCCTCAAATGGAATTCCCACTGCCAGAGGGTAGGGTTAGGTGGGATCTCGGGCAGGAACTCCTGGCTGGGCTGGAATTCCCAGCTTTGCTGTGGCTGCCCCTGGATCCCTGGCAGTGTCCAAGGCCAGGCTGGACATTGGGGCTTGGATCCACCTGGGATGGTGGAACATATCCCTTCCATGGATGAAAATGGGATGGGATTTAATGTCTCTTTGTACCCAGCCAACCAAAAGCTGTTGTGTGATTGGGCGGTTGGACGATTTGCCGGGTGGGTGGTTAAATGGGTGGTTGGCTGGTTGGTTGAATTGTTCAATGGTTGGGTGGTTGGTTTGGTGCTCAGGTCATTGGTTGAGCAGTTGTTTGGCTGAGTGGTTGGGTTGTTGGTGGATGTGCTGGTTGAGCAGTCGGTTGGTTGAACAGGTGGGTCATTGGTTGGGTGGTTGGCTGGTTGAGTGGTTGGTTGAGCAAGTGGTCATTGGTTGGTTGAATGGTTTGGTGCTCAGGTCATTGGTTGAGCTTTTGATTGGTTGGTTGGTTGGTTGGTTGAACAAGTGGTCATTGGTTGGTTGAACAGTTTGGTGCTCGGGTCATTGGTTGAGCTTTTGGTTGGTTGGTTGAGCAAGTGGTCATTGGTTGGTTGAACGGTTTGGTGCTCAGGTCATTGGTTGAGCGGTTGGTTGGTTGGTTGGTTGAGCAAGTGGTCATTGGTTCGTTGAACAGTTTGGTGCTCAGGTCATTGGTTGAGCTTTTGATTGGTTGGTTGGTTGGTTGGTTGAACAAGTGGTCATTGGTTGGTTGAACAGTTGGGTGCTCAGGTCATTGGTTGAGCTGTTGGTTGGTGGGTTGAACACTTGGTTTGGTGTTCAGCACATTGGTTGGTTCATTGGTTGGCTGGGTCATTGGCTGAGTGGTTGGATGACGGAGCAGTCGATTGCTTGGGTGGTTGCTTGGGTGGTTGTGTGAGTGGTTGGGTGATGGGCTGGGTGGTTGTGTGGTTGGTTGGGTCGTTGGTTGGGTCATTGGTTGGGTGATCATGTGGTTGGTTGTGTAGTTGGATCAGGGCCTGGGTGATTGGGTGGTTGGCTGAGTGGCTGGTTGGGTGATTGGTTGGGTGGTCAGGTTGGGTGGTCAGGTTGTCGGCTGGGTGGTTGATTGGGTGGTCAGATCATTGGCTGGGTGGTCGGTTGGTTGGTTTGGTGGTCAGGTCGTTGGTTGGGTGGTCGGTTGGTTGGTTTGGTGGTCAGGTCACTGGTTGGGGGGTTGGTTGGTTGAGTGGTTAGATGGATTTACAGCAGGTTGAGTGGGTGATTGGTTTGGTGGTTGGTTGGGTGGTTGGATGATCGGTTGGTGGATTTATGGCAGGTTGAGTGGTGGTGTGATTGGTTTGGTGGTCAAGTTGTTAGTAGGGTGGTTGGTTGGTTGGTTGGTTGGTTGGTTGAATGGCTGGATGGATTTACAGCAGGCTGAGTGGTTGGGTGATTGGTTTGGTGGTTGGTTGGGTGGTCAGATCATTGGTTTGGTGATTGGTTTGGTGGTCAGATCATTGGTTTGGTGGTTGGTTGGTTGAGTGGTTGGATGGATTGGGTGGCTGATTGGTTTGGTGGTTGGTTTAGTGGTCAGATTGTTGGTTGGGTGGTTGGATGGTTGGTTTGGCTGTCAGGTCATTGGTTTGGTGGTCAGGTCATTAGCTGGGTGCTTGGTTGGTTGAATGGTTGGATGGATTGGGTGGCTGAGTGATTGGTTTGGTGGTGGGTTTAGTGGTCAGATTGTTGGTTGGGTTTTTGGATGGTTGGTTTGGTAGTCAGATCATTGGTTTGGTGGTTGGTTTGGTGGTCAGATTGTTGGTTGGATGGTTGGTTTGGTGGTCAGATCATTGGTTGGGTGGTTGGTTTGGTGGTCAGGTCATTGGTTGGGGGGTTGGTCGGGTGGTCAGGTGGTCAGCTGGGTGTTCGCGTTGTTGGCTGACCCGTCAGGTCACGGCTTGGCCGGTTGATTGGTCGGTCGAGTTTTTGGGTGAACCTTGGGCTGTTGGGCGAGCCTTGGCTCCTCCCGCACTCCACATCTCCAGCTCCGCGTGAGGGGACGCGGGCACACCCTGAGCCCCCCCTGTCCCCGTCCCCTCCCCGCCCCGTCACCGCCTGTCCCCGCAGGCCGGGCTGGTGTCCCCGGAGACGCCGGAGCAGCTGCTGATCGCGCTGGAGCCCGAGGCCGCCTCCATTTACTGCCGGAAGCTGCGGCTGCACCAACTGATCGAGCTGAGCTGCCGCCCCCCGGCCAACGGCGCCCAGGGCCCCCACCCCATCGACTCCAGCTTCCGGCAGGGTGAGGGGAATTCCCAGGGAATGGGGAATTCCCGGGGGATGGGGTCAGGGCAGGGCTGGGTGGGGGGGCTGGAGGAGCAGGGAATGGGGTCTGGTCCCGAATGCCGGCTCTGGAGGGTCCATCAGCTGCCATGGCTGGGGAAATCCCTGGAGACCCCATTCCTGGAGATCTCCCTGTCCCCAGAGACCTCCCATTCCCAGACTCCATTCCCAGAGACCCCTGTCCCAAGAGACGCCTCCACTGCCAGCGACCCCATTCCCAGAGACCCTCCCATTCCCAGAGCCCCCCCATTTCCGGAGAGCTGCCATTGCCAGAGACTCCCCATTCCCGAGGACCCCATTCCCAGAGATCCCCCCCATTCCCAGAGACCCCCATTCCCAGACCCCCAACTCCCAGAGATCCCCTCCATTCCCAAAGACCCCATTCCCAGACCCCTCATTCCCAGAGACCACCCCATTCCCAAGGACCCCATTCCCAGAAATCCCATTCCTAGAGACCCCCATTCCTTGAGACCCTTCATTCCCAGAGACACCCCCATTCACAAGGACCCCATTCCCAAAGACCCCCATTCCCAGACCCCCATCTCCCAGAGATCCCCCTCATTCCCAGAGACCCCATTCCCAGAGACCCCATTCCCCCCTCCCCAAATCCAGGGCATTGTTTTCCTGCTTTCCCACAAACCTCCAAGCCCCGTCCCCCTCCTGCCCCCTTGGCCACCACCCCGTGTCCCTGGGCCACCTCCAGGGACCGTCCCCCCCGGATGGGACCTGGACTTTACTGGGACAGCCCCAGTTTGCCCAGCTGGGACCCAGCCCCAGATGCCCTGGTGGTGATCCCAAATCGGGGTCCCATGGGATTTATGGGGCTGCTGGAGCTGATCCAGGCACCAAAAATATCCCGGGACAACCCCACCTTTCCCAACCCACTGCGGCTCTTCCCGGCAGCTTTGATGTCCCTGGGATGGGGGGGAGCAGAGGAAACCCCACCCGGGCTGTGGGCACAGGGAGATCCCGTGGGATCCGATGGAAATGAGGTGGATCCCATGGAAATGGGGGGGATGCCATGGAATTGGAGTGGATCCCATGGAAAGGAGAGGGATACCATGGAAATGGGGGTGGATCCCATGGAAATGGGGGTGGATCCCATGGAAATGGGGTGGATCCCATGGAAATGGGGGTGGATCCCATGGAAATGAGGAGGATCCCATGGAAATGGGGGTGGATCCCATGGAAATGAGGAGGATCCCATGGAAATGGGGGTGGATCCCATGGAAATGGGGGTGGATCCCACGGAACTGGCGAGGATCCCATGGAAATGGGGGTGGATCCCATGGAAATGGAGAGGATCCCATGGAACTGGGGAGGATCCTGACCCCACTGCTGACCCCCGGCTCTGTCCCCCAGCCCGGGAGCAGCTCCGGCGATCCCGGCACAGCCGCACCTTCCTGGTGGAGTCGGGAGTGGGCGAGCTCTGGTCGGAGATGCAGGCAGGTAGGTGGCGGGGAAGGGGGGGACACGGGTGGGGGGGTCCCTGCTGGAGATTCCCAGATCCCGGGGTCCCCCAGGATGTCCCCAGATCCCGGGGTCCCCCAGGATGTCCCCTTCGTGGCAGAGCCACCCCCAGTGTGCTCCTGCCATGGGGGTGACACGAGTAGGGTCTGTCCCTTGACCCCACAGAAGGGGCGGGGCGTCCCCTGCCGCCATCCCATCCCATCCCATCCCATCCCATCCCATCCCATCCCATCCCATCCCATCCCATCCCTTCATGTCTCCGCCCCTCCCAATTCCCAGTATTTTGGTTAAAAATCCGTTTTCCCTGCTGGAAAGCGCAGCCCGGTGTCCCCGCGGGTGGGTGTCGCGGGGGGGTCACGCTCAGGACGGCCACCGTGTCGCTGTCCCCACCCCGCAGGTGACAGGTACATCGTGGCCGACTGCGGCGGGGGGACGGTGGATCTGACCGTGCACCAGATCGAGAAGCCGCAGGGGACGCTGAAGGAGCTCTACAAAGCCTCGGGTGGGATGAGGGTCCTGATCCGTCCTTTTTTCTCCCACTCTGGGATCCTCCCGGGACCCCAAACCTGAGATGGGACCCCATACCCAAGCTCGGATCCCCAAACCCGGGTTGGGACCCCAAATCCGAGATGGGACGACAAACCCGAGCTTGGATCCCCAAACCCAGGCTGGGACCTCAAACCCGGGCTGTGACCCCCAAACCTAGGTTGGGACCCCAAATCTGGGATGGGACCCCAAACCCGGGGTGGAAACCCCAAAGCCAGGCTGGCACCCTAAACCTGGGCTGGGACTCCAAACCTGAGTTGGAACCCTAAATCCCGGCTGTGACCCCAAAACCCAGGCTGGAACCCTCAAACCCAGTTTGAGACCTCAAACCCGGGCTGGGACCCCAAACCCGAGCTGAGACCCCCAAACTCGAGCTCGGACCCCCAAATCCAGGCTGGGACCCCCAAATCCGGGCTGGGACCCCAAACCCGCGCTGGGAACCCCCCGCCCCACAAAAGGGTCGTGGGTGAGGCAGTGGCTCCACCTGGTGGCAGCGGGGGGAAGTGCAGGAGTACCGAGGGGACAGAGCGGGACAGAGCGGGGACAGAGGGGACAGAGGGGGGACAGAGGGGACAGAGGGGACAGAGGGAAGGGGGGATGGATTCGGGGGAAAAGGAGGGACAGGGGTGGGTTAGGGGGACCAGGTGGGGCAGGCAGGATGGGGATGGTGGGTGAGGGTCTGGAGTGGAGGGGTCAGAAGCGTGTGGGACATGAGGACAGGGATGCCACAAGGACGTTGGGATGGGGCACATGGGGACACGGTGGTAGAAGTGCCACGGGGATGTGTGGGGAGCTGAGGGTATGGGGAGGTGGGGGACATGGGGACGTGGGACATGGAGATGGGGGCACCACAGGGAGATGGGGCTGGGGGGCATGAGGGACACGGGGGAGACAAGGACACAGGGATGGAGGATGTGGGGACACGGGAACGTGGGGATGTGGGGATATGGTGTTGGGGGGACATGGGGAATATGGAGGACATGGGGACATGGAGGACATGGGGGACATGGAGGACATGGGGACATGGAGGACATGGGGAATATGGAGGACATGGGGGATATGGGGGATATGGAGGGTATGGGGGAGATGGAGACATGGAGGATATGGAGGACATGGGGACATGTGGGATATGGAGGACATTGGGGATACGGGGGACGTGGTGATGGGGGACATGAGGTCTTCAGGATGGGGGACATGGGGACATGGGGGACATGGGGGTGTGGGTGCCACAGGGACATGGGGATGGCAGACATGGGGACCACAGGACATGCTGATGGGGGATGTGGGGACATGGTGGACATAGGGACATGGAGATGCGGCAGAAGGTGGTGATGGCTGACATGGCTGCCATGGGGACATGGCTATCACCTCCTGACCCCACCCTTGTCCCCTCAGGAGGTCCCTACGGAGCCGTGGGTGTGGACCTGGCCTTCGAGAAGCTTCTGTGCCACATCTTCGGGGACGACTTCATCGCCACCTTCAAGGCCAAGCGTCCGGCGGCCTGGGTGGACCTGACCATCGCCTTCGAGGCGCGGAAGCGCGCGGCCGCCCCGAGCCGCTCCAGCCCCCTCAACATCTCCCTGCCCTTCTCCTTCATCGACTTCTACCGCAAACACCGCGGCCACAACGTCGAGACCGCGCTCCGCAAGAGCAAGTGAGGGGTGACGCGGGTTGGGGACATCCCGGGAGCGCGGGGACACGGAGGGAGGGACGCCGGGGTGGGAGAAGGGGGGGAAAGGTGGGGTAGGGGTGGTGGGGTGGGAGGGGAGAGGACAGGGAAGGAGCAGGCGGGGGTTCCCGGTCACACCCGTGTCCCCTGTTTGTCCCCAGTGTCAACCTGGTGAAGTGGTCGTCCCAAGGGATGCTGCGGATGTCCCCCGAGGCCATGAACGAGCTGTTCCAGCCAACCATCACCCACATCATCCAGCACATCGGTGGGACACGCCCAGCCATGGGGAACCCCCGTCCCTGTCCCACCCCCCTGTCCCACCCCTGGGACCTTCCCTGGTAGTGGGAGCCCCCCCCGTTCCTGGGATCATTCCCATCCCTGGGACAGCCCCCCACCCATTCCAGGGAGCCCCTTCATCCCTGGAATCCTCCCTGTCCCTGGGACCACCCCTGTCCCTATGAGCCCCCCATCCTTGGGACCATCCCACACCCTGGGACTCCCTGTGGCCCTGGGACCCTCCTGTGCCTGGGACCTCCCTCCATCCCTGGGACTTTCCCTGTCCCTGGAACTCACCTTGTCCCTGGGAACCTTTTATCCCTGGAATCCCCATTGTCCCTGGAACCCTTCCTGTCCCTGGAACCACCTCCATCCCTGGAACCCACCTTGTCCCTGGAACCCCCTCCTGTCTCTGGAACCCACCTTGTCCCTGGGATCCCCCATTCCTGGAACTGTCCTCGTCATTGGAATCCCCCTTGTCCCTGGGAACCTTTTATCCCCGGAACCCACCTTGAACCTGGGAACCTTTTAACCCTGGAATCCGCATTGTCCCTGGAACCCTCACTGTCCCTGGAACCACCTCCATCTCTGGAACCTACCTTGTCCCTGGGATCCTCCATTCCTGGAACCGTCCTTGGCATTGGAATCTCCCTTGTCCCTGGGAATCTTTTATCCCTGGAATCCCATTGTCCCTGGGAGCACCTCCTGTCCCTGGAACCCCCTCCATCCCTGGAATGCTCTTTGTCCCCGGGACCACCCCTGTCCATGGAACCCAGCTTGTCCCTGGGAATATTTTATCCCTGGAACCCCATTGTCCCTGGAATCTTCCTGTCCCTGGTACCCCTCTTGTCCCTGGGACCCTCCCTGTCCCTAGAACCCCGTCCATCCCTGGAACCCTCTTTGTCCCTAGGACCACCCCTGTCCCTGGAACCCACCTTGTCCCTGGGATCCCCCATTCCTGGAACCGTCTTTGTCCTTAGAACCCCCCTTGTCCCTGGGAATATTTTATCCCTGGAACCCCATTGTCCCTGGGACCCTCCCTGTCCCTGGAACCCCTCTTGTCCCTGGGACCCTCCCTGTCCCTGAGGCCCCACTCCACCCCTGGTACTGCCCCCATTCCCGGACTCCCCTCATCCTTGACACCCCAAATCCCCCCCATCCCTTCTCCACACCCCTCCTTCCACCAGCCCAATCCCAAACCTCCCCCTTCTCACCCCTCCCTCCAGACACCCTCCTGAAGAAACCCGAGGTCCAAGGCGTCAAGTTCCTGTTCCTGGTGGGCGGCTTCGCCGAGTCGGCCATGCTGCAGCGGGCCGTGCAGGCCGCCTTCGGCCACCGCTGCCGGGTCATCGTCCCGCAGGACGTGGGGCTGACCATCCTCAAAGGGGCCGTGCTCTTCGGCCTGGACCCCGGCGTGGTGCGGGTGCGCCGCTCCCCGCTCACCTACGGCGTCGGCGTCCTCAACAAGTTCGTGGAGGGCAAGCACCCGCGGGAGAAGCTGCTGGTCAAGGAGGGCAAGAACTGGTGCACCGACATCTTCGAGAAGTTCGTCACCGTGGACCAGTCGGTGGCTTTGGGAGAGGTGGTCCAGCGGAGCTACTGCCCGGCCCGGCCCGGCCAGCGCCGGACCATCATCAACATCTACTGCTGCGACAGGGACGACGTGGTGTACATCACCGACCCCGGCGTCAGGAAGTGCGGCACCATCAGCCTGGAGCTGGGCGAGGCGGGCGAGGCGGGCCCGGCGCGGGGCCGGCGCGAGATCCGCGCCAGCATGCAGTTCGGGGACACCGAGATCAAGGTGACGGCGCTGGACACGCGCACGGCGCGCAGCGTCAGGGCCACCATCGACTTCCTGTCCAACTGAGGCCACCATTGACTGCCTGTCCAACTGAGGCCACCACTGACTTCCTGTCCAACTGAGGGGCCCTGGAACATGTCACCATTGACTTCCTGTCTAAGTGACACCACCCAGGACACGCCACCATCAACTTTCTGTCCAACTGAGGGGGCACTAGGACGGGCCACCATTGACTGCCTGTCCAATTGAGGGGCCCTGGAACATGTCACCATTGACTTCCTGTCCAAGTGACACCACCCAGGATGTGCCACCATCCACTTCCTGTCCAACTGAGGCCACCCAGGACATGCCACCATTGACTTCCTGTCCAACTGAGGGGCCCTGGAACATGTCACCATTGACTTCCTGTCCAAGTGACACCACCCAGGATGTGCCACCACTGACTTCCTGTCCAACTGAGGCCACCATTGACTTCCTGTCCAACTGAGGCCACCATCAACTTCCTATCCAACTGAGGGGGCACCGGGACGGGCCACCATTGACTTGCTGTCCAACTGAGGCCACCATCGACTTCCTGTCCAACTGAGGGGTCCTGGAACATGTCACCATTGACTTCCTGTCCAAGTGACACCACCCAGGATGTGCCACCACTGACTTCCTGTCCAACTGAGGCCACCATCGACTTGCTGTCCAACTGAGGCCACCACTGACTACCTGTCCAACTGAGGGGGCACCAGGATGGGCCACCATTGACTGCCTGTCCAAGTCACACCACCCAGGATGGGCCACCATCGACTTCCTGTCCAACTGAGGTGGCACCAGGATGGGCCACCATCAACTTTCTGTCCAACTGAGGCCATCATCGACTTCCTGTCCAACTGAGGCCACCATCAACTTCCTATCCAACTGAGGGGGCACCAGGATGGGCCACCATTGACTGCCTGTCCAACTGAGGGGCCTCTGGGATGTGTCACCATCGACTTCTTGTCCAACTGAGGCCACCATCGACTTCCTGTCCAAATGACACCACCCAGGATGTGCCACCATCAACTTCCTGTCCAACTGAGGCCACCACTGACTTCCTGTCCAACTGAGGGGGCACCAGGATGTGCCACCATTGATTTCCCGTCCAACTGAGACCACCATTGACTTCCTGTCCAATTGAGGGGCCTCTGGGATGTGCCACCATCAACTTCCTGTTTGAGTGAGACTACCCAGGACGTGCCACCATCAATTTCTTGTCCAGCTGAGACCTTCCTGGAAATGCCACCATTGACCTCCTGTCCAAGTGAGACCTTCCTGGAGATGCCACCACTGACTTCCTGTCCAACTGAGACCACGCAGGACCTGCCACCATCGACCTCCTGTCCCACTGAGACCTTCCTGGAGATGTCACCATGGATTTCCAGCCCAGCTGAGACCTCCTGTCCAACTGAGACCTTCCTGGAGATGCCACCATCAACTTCCTGTCCAACTGAAGGGCTCCTGGGACATGCCACCATCGACTTCCTGTCCAACTGAGACCATCTAGGATGTGCCACTAACTTCCTGTCCAACTGAGACCACCCAGGATCTGCCACCATCAACCTCCTGTCCAACGGAAACCTTCCTGGAGATGCCACCATGGATTTCCAGCCCAGCTGAGACCTCCTGTCCAACTGAGACCTTCCTGGAGATGCCACCATCAATTTCCTGTCCAACTGAGACCACCCAGGACCTGCCACCATTGACTTCCTGTCCAACTGAGACCTTCCTGGAGATGCCACCATGGATTTCCAGCCCAGCTGAGACCCCCTGCCATTGTGGTGACCACCCCAGGACCCGGCACCATCAATTCCCTCCCAGACTGAGCCCCCCACCCCTCATCCTGGGCACCCCAATCCCTGCCCCCCACCCTCTCCCAGCCCCCCCCCCCCCTTTAACTGGAATTTGCCCCCTGACCCCTCCTCACCCCCCGTCGGGGTTGTCCACCTGGGAATGTCCCCTGTCCCTCTTCGTGGAGGAGGATCTGGGCCACCAAACCCCGTTCCCGGTGGGATTTCCTCCTTCCCGAGGTGGGATTTGAGTTGAACCCCCAAACCCCGTTCCCGGTGGGATTTCCCTCCTTCCCAAGGTGGGATTTGGGACTCGAACCCCCAAACCCCGTTCCTCGTGGCATTTCCCTCCTTCCTGAGGTGAGATTTGGGATTTGAACCCCCAAACCCCGTTCCCGGTGGGATTTCCCTCCTTCCCGAGGTGGGATTTGGGATTTGAACCCCCAAACCCCGTGCCCGGTGGGATTTCCCTCCTTCCCGAGGTGGGATTTGGGACTCGAACCCGCTGGCAGCAGGCATGTAAGATATCTTTGTATTTATATATATATATATATATGTAGGCACATAAAACCTCCTGAAACGGCTGCTGGTCCTTGTACCACGAGGGGGAAAAAATAAACAGAAAGCAAAAAAAAAAAAAGGGAAAAGAGGGGGAAAGAAATAGGAAAAAAAAATCTGAGAAAAACAGAAAAAACTCAAAACACAAAACAAAAACAAAACAAAACAAAACAACAAAAAAAAAAAAAACTGGGAAAAGAAAACAGGAAAAAAACAGGAAAAAAATATCTGATAAAAAGAGGAAAAAAAAAACCCAACCAAAAAACCCCCAAAAAAAGAAAAAAAAAGGGGAAAAGAGGGGGGAAAAATAAACAGGAAAAAAAATCTGAGAAAAACAGAAAAAAACCCAAAACACAAAACAAACAAACAAACAAAAGTGGGAAAAGAAAACAGGGAAAAAAAAAAAAAACAGGAAAAAAAATCTGAGAAAAACAGGAAAAAACTTCCTCAACCAAACAAACCCAAAAAAAAAAAAAGGGAAAAGAGGGGGAAAAAAAACAGGAAAAAAAATCTGAGAAAAACAGGAAAAAAAAATAAACCAAACAACAAAAACAAAACCAAAAACAAAACAAAACCACAAAAACAAAACAAAACAAAACAAAACAAAGAGAAACGGGAAAAGAGGGGGGGAAAAAAACCCAGGAAAAAAATAATGTGAGAAAACCAGAAAAAAAAAACCCAAAAAAACCCAAAAAAAACCAAAAACCCCCCAAAACCCTCCAAAAAAAACCCCAAAAAACCCCAAACCCCCTCCCCAAAAAAAACCCCAAAACCCCCCCAAAAAAGAGGCGCTGGCAGCAACACAAGGACACGGCTTGGGGCGGAGCGGGGAGGGGACGTGACCCCAACCCCAAATGGGGGCGGGGACCCCGCTTGGGGCCAAATTCCTCCCCCACCCCAAAAAAACCCGGGAAAACTCCCACCCCAAAGAGGCACAAATCCCCCAAAACCCGCGCGGGGCGTGAGGGCGAAGCGGCGACAAGCGGGGGGTGAGGATGGCTCCCTCCGCCCGCTTTTAGGGTTGGGGGGGGACCCATCCTATAACTTTGTAGGTTTTGGGGTTTCTTCATCGCCCCCATCCCGGCTCGGGGTGGGGTTTGGGGTCAGTCGAAGCCGGGCCAGTCGCTCTGCTCCGAGTCGTACTCCAGCTCGGCCGCCAGGCACCGCACGCCGTCCAGGAGCATCGGCGTCCCGTGGTGACGGTCTGGGGACAGCGGGGACAGGGGACACGAGGCTCGGGGACAGCTCTGTGTCACTTTTTAGGGGGGGGGGTTGGGGGGCGGGGTTTAGGATCGAGGGGGTTTTAGGATCAAGGGGGTTTTAGGATTGAGGGAGTTTTAGGATCGAGGGGGTTTTAGGATGGCAGGGGTTTTAGGATTGAGGGGCTTTTAGGATTGAGGGGCTTTTAGGATGGCAGGGGGTTTAGGATCGTGGGGGTTTTAGGCTGAGGGGGTATTAGGATCGAGGGGGTTTTAGGATCGAGGGGGTTTCAGGCTCGAGGGATTTTTAGGATAAAGGGATTTTTAGGATCAAGGGGGTTTAAGGATCATGGGGGTTTTAGGATTGAGGAGGTTTTAGGATCGAGGGGGTTTTAGGATCAAAGGGGTTTTAGTCCAGAGGGGGTTTTAGGCTCAAGGGGTTTTAGGATCGAGGCGGTTTTAGGCTCAAGGGGGTTTGTCCGGGTGTGGGATGTGTTTGTCCCTTTTGTCCTCGTGTCACCGCCGTGGTGGCTGCCCCAGGGGTGGTGACAACCTCAGGGGGCACAGCGGGGCTGGGATATGGGGTGGGGGGACACGGGAAGAAAGGGGGTGTTGGGGTTTATAGGGAGGGTGCCAGGGACAGGGGACATCCCAGGGACAGGGGACATCCCAGGGACAGGGGACATCCCAGGGACAGGGGGGACACAGCCAGGGGCAGGGGTCATTGGGGACATTGGGGTCATTGGGGTCACCCCTCACCCCCTCCCTCCACCCCTTCCCAGGGCTCTCCTCATCCCCCCAGGGCTGGGGCATTTTTGGGGATGAAATCACCCATTTTGGGCAATTCCTCAGCACTGGGAGACGGTGCCACGCCCGAACTGGGACAACTGGGCAGAGCGGTGGGTGGGGTGGGACAGGGAAGGACCCCAGAACCCCCCCAAGAGCCCCTTACCCATGACCCGGGCCTGGATGGTGACCCTGACGTGGTCGGGGCCGTGTCCGGCCAGGAGCAGCTCCTCCCTCAGCACGCCCTCCTTGCTGGCCGTGTACTCGCAGCGCACGCTGTGCCCTGGAGCAGGGGGGACGGGGAGAAGCTGCCCGAGCGCTGCCGGTGCCTGCCCGAGCCCTCCGAGCCCTCCGAGCCCTCTGAGCCCTGCCTGAGCCCTGCCTGAGCCCTCTGAGCCCTCCGAGCCCTGCCTGAGCCCTGCCCGAGCCCTGCCCGAGCCCTGCTTGAACCCTTCTCACCCTGTCTGAGCCTTCCTGAGCTCTCCGAGCCCTGCCTGAGCCCTCTGAGCCCTGCCCGAGCGCTGCCGGTGCCTGCCCGAGCCCTCCGAGCCTTCCTGAGCCCTCCGAGCCCTGCCCGAGCCCTCCTGAGCCCTGCCCGAGCCCTCCTCGCCCTCCCTGAGCCCTCCTTGCCCTGCCTGAGCCCTCCTGACCCTGCCTGCACCTTCCTACACCATCCCAGCACCTTCCCTGTCCTGCCTGCACCCTCCTCACCCTTCCTGCACCTTCCCTGTCCTCCTGCACCTTCTGAACCATCCCTGAACCTTCCCTGCCCTCCCTCAACCCTCCCTGCCTTGCCTGCACCTTCCTGAACTTTCCCCATCCCTCCTGAGCCCTCCCTGCCCTGCCTGCACCTTCCCTACCCTCCCCCTGCCATTCCTGGTCCCTCCCTGCCCTTCCCTGCCCTCCCCGGACCCTTCCCATCCCTCCCCCACTGCTGGAATGTTCCCTCCCTGTCCCTTCCCTGCCCTGCAGCTCGCGGGGGTTCCTTTCCCCCAGAGAGGTCCTGATCCCGGCTCCAATCCCAGATCCCGGCTCCAATCCCTGATCCCGGCTCCAATCCCAGGTCCCGGCTCCAATCCCTGATCCCGGCTCCAATCCCAGGTCCCGGCTCCAATCCCAGGTCCCGGCTCCAATCCCAGATCCCGGCTCCAATCCCAGATCCCAGCTCCAATCCTGATCCCGGCTCCAATCCCAGATCCCGGCTCCAATCCCAAATCCCGGCTCCAATCCCAAATCCCGGCTCCAATCCCGATCCCAGTTCCAATCCCAGCTCCAATCCCAATCCCATCTCCAATCCCAAATCCCGGCTCCAATCCCAAATCCCAGCTCCAATCCAGATCCCATCTCCAATCCCAATCCCAACTCCAATCCCAAATCCCGGCTCCAGTCCCAAATCCCGGCTCCAGTCCCGATCCCGGCTCCAATCCCAGTCCCAATCTTGGTCTCAATCCCGGTCCCGTTCCCAATCCTGGTCCTGATTCCCATGCTGGTCCCAATCCTGATCCTGACTTCAATTCCAGTCCTGATCCCAGCTCCCGGCCACAATCCCAGTCCCAATCCTGGTCTTGATCCCAGTCTTGATCTTGGTCCCAACCCCAGCTCCCAGCTCCAATCCCAGTCCCAATGTCGATCCCAACTCCCGGCTCCAATCCTGGTCTTGATCCCGGTCTTGATCCCAGCCCCAATCCCAGCTCTGATCCCAGTCCCAATCCCAGTCCCAATCCCAGCTTTACCCCCAGTCCCAATCCCGATCTCAATCCCAGCCCCAATCCCGGCTCCAATCCTGGTCTTGATCCTGGTCTTGACCCCAGCCCCAATCCCGGTTTTGCCCCCAGTCCCGATCCCAGTCCCAACCCCTGGCCCCAATCCCAATCCTGATCCCAATCCCAGCCCCAGTTGGGAATCCCCAAACCAACCCTAAAGCTCTTTTGGGATGGAGCCAGCAGCGGGTGGGAGAAGCCCCGTCCCCGCCCTGTCCCTGCTGCCGGGAGGTGACACCGACGGCCCCGAGGGGACAGGGACGTGGGGAATGGCACCAGGGGCTGTGGGACAATGGGGGTGGCACCCGGGTGGCCCCGGTGACCTGCGGTGTCCCCAAGGAGCTGCCACCCCACCCCGTCCAGGGTGACACCCCTGCTGTCCCCAGGCACGGCCCCGCCCACAGAGCCCAGGGACGTGGCAGCGCCCAACTGTCCCCAAAGTGGAGGGTGGCACTTCTTGGAGCAAATCCTGTCCCTGTCCCTGTCCCCTGTCCTTGTCCTTGTCCCTGTCCCCATTCCCTGTCCCCATTCCCTGTCCCTGTCCCCATTCCCAGTCTGTCCCCATTCCCTGTCCCCACTCCCTGTCCCCATTCCCTGTCCTTGTCCCTGTCCCTGTCCCCCTGTCCCTGTCCCCCTGTTCCCATTCCCTGTCCCTCTCCCCATTCCCTGTCCCCCTGTCCCTGTCCCCTGTCCCTGTCCCCATTCCCTGTCCTTGTCCCTGTCCCTGTCACCTGTCCCTGTCCCCTGTCCCTGTCCCCATTCCCTGTCCCCCTGTCCATGTCCCCTGTCCCCTGTCCTTGTCCCTGTCCCTGTCCCCATTCCCTGTCCCCATTCCCTGTCCCTGTCCCCTGTCAGGGTCTGGAGCCCCCTCACCCTCAGAGACCCCCCCAGGAAAGGAAAATCCCGACAACAACAAAGCAATGGGATTTGGGGACATTGGGGACATCGGGGACATTGGGGACATCGTGCACCCCGACAACAAGGAATTGTCACCTCCCCGAGACACCAAGGGGACACCGGGGGTGTGGCCTCCCCTCCCCCACCCCACCCACCTTTGGAAAAAAAAGGCCGGATCTGGGATGGGGACATTGGGGACATGGAGGGGACACTTGGGGACATGGAGGGGACACAGAGGGGACACGGAGGGGACACTTGGGGACACAGAGGGGACACAGAGAGGACATGGAAGGGACACGGAAGGGACACAGAGGGGACACGGTACCTTCGGGCAGGGAGGTGACGCTGGTGACGCGCAGGTTGGGGTTGGGGACAGGGAGGGGACAAAGGTCCCTGCCCAGCGCTGGCACCGGGGGCAGCAGGAAGGTGATCTCATACTTGTGCTGGATCCTCAGGAATCCCACCTGGAAAAACCGGGATGTGGGGTGGGGTGGGGTGGGATGGGGGGGGTGACACCGTGGCTGGGGGTGGGGACAGCGTGGGGACACCGCGGGGGACCCGGCTGGGTGGCACCGTGGTGATCCCGGAGGATGGGTGGGGACCGCCGAGGGTCTGATCCCAGAAATCCCAGATCCAAGGGATTCCTTGATCCCAGAAATCCCAGATCCCGCAAATCCCAGATCCCACAAATCCCAGATCCAAGGGATTTCCTGATCCCACAAATCCCTGATCCCACAAATCCCAGATGCAGGGAATTCCCCGATCCCACAAATCCCTGATCCCACAAATCCCAGATCTAAGGGATTCTCCAATCCCTTGTGGAATCTGGGATTTCTGGGATCAAGGAATCCCCTGGATCTGGGATTTGTGGGATCAGGGAATCCCCTGGATCCGAGATTTGTGGGATCTGGGATTTGTGGGATCTGGGATTTGTGGGATTGGGAAATTTCCGGGATCTAGGATTTGTGGGATCTGAGATTTGTGGGATCAGAGAATCTTCTGGATCCGGGATTTCTGGGATCAAGTAATCCCTTGGATCTGGGATTTATGTGATCTGGGATTTGTGAGATTGGAGAATCCCCTGGATCCGGGATTTGTGGGATCTGGGATTTATGGGATCTGGGAATTCCCTGGATCCGGGATTTGTGGGATCAAGAAATCCCTTGGATCCCATTTTATGGTGGGTTTTTTTCTGGTTTTGCCCCCAAAAAAAAACCCAAAAAACACAGGAAAAATAGGGAATTTTGGGCTGAAATTCTGGGAATAACCACCCGGGGATCTCCGGGAAGCGGGCAGAGCTTTTCCAGCTGCTCCCGGCAGAGGCCGGAGCTCCTCCTCCCCTGGAATTTCTCCTCCATCCTTGACAAAAACCAGAGCAGCTCCAGAGCCTCGGGAAAAAAGCCTTTTCGGGAAAGGGAGCGAGCTGGGAACCATCCCTGAGGGAGAATCCCGGGCTCGGATCCAGAGGGTGGAATTCCCAGAATTCCCTTCCGCGGGGTTGGGATCATCGCAAACCGCTGGGAAAAGGATCCAGGGAGAAGCTTCCGGAAGCTAAAGGAGCTCCAGGAGAGCTGGAGAGGGACAAGGGCTGCAGGGAGAGGGGACAGGGAATGGCTTCCCACTGGGAAAAGTGACATTGAGCTGGGATTGGGGCAGGAATTCCTGGATGGGAGGGGCTGGGTTGGATCCATCCCATCCCTGAATCCATCCATCCATCCATCCATCCATTATTCCATTAATCCACCAATGCATTAATCTATTAATCTATCAATCCATTAATCCATCAATCCATCAATGTATCAATCCATTGATCCATCAATCCATTGATCTATCAATCCATCGATCCATCAATGTTGAGTTCATGCATTAATGCATTGATCAATTAATCCATCAATCCATCAATTCTTCAGTCCATTTAATCCATTATTCCATTAATTCATCAACCCATCAATCCATCAGTCCATCCATGGATCCATCCATCAATCCATCAATCCATTAATCCATTGATCTATCAATCCATTAATAAATCAATCCATTATTCCATTAATCCATCAATGCATTCATCTATTAATCCATCAATCCATTAATCCATTCATCAATCCCTCCATCCATGCATCCATCAATCCCTGAATCCCTCCATCCATCCCTGGCTCCATCCCTCCATCCATCCATGGCTGGGTTATCCTGGGAAAAGGATCCTTCCCAGCCCCAAACTGCCGGAGTTTGGGATGTTCTGGAAGGTTGGGAATGGGGGGTGAGCTCAGGGATGGTGGGAGAGCTGGGAATGTTCCCCTGGAGAAGGGAAAACTCCAGGGAATGCTCCGAGTGCCTGCAGGGGCTCCAGGAGAGCTGGAGAGGGGCTGGGGACAAGGGCTGCAGGGACAGGAGACAGGGAATGGCTTCCCACCGGGAAAAGGGAGCTTGGGCTGGGATCTTGGGCAGGAATTCCTGGCTGGGCTGGAATTCCCAGCTTGGCTGGGGCTGCCCCTGGATCCCTGGGAATGTCCAAGGCCGGATTGGATCCACCTGGGATGGTGGGAGGGGGTGGGGCTGGATGGGATTTAAGGTCTCTTCCCACCCAAAGCATTCCATGAACATCCCAACCAGCAATGACTCGGGATTTAGGAGCGTCCAGGGTTGGGTTGGACATTGGGGCTTGGATCCACCTGGGATGGTGGGAGGTGTCCCTGTCCATGGATGGGGTGGGAATGGGATGGGATTGAAGGTCCCTCCCAACCCAAACCATTCCAGGATTCTGGAGCCCCTCTGCTCTGGGAGAGCTGGGAATGTTCCCCTGGAGAAGGGAAAACTCCAGGGAATGCTCCGAGCGCCCAAAGAAGCTCCAGGAGAACTGGCACAGGGATCCCCAGGGGGGGGAAGGGTGACATTGTCCTCCTGTTGTCCCCTCACCTTGACCAGGAAGTGGCCGTCCTTGTCCTGTGTCACCATCACGGCCGAGTCGTGCAGCTGCTCCTGGAAGTGGACGTGGCCGGGGGTCACCGTCCCCTCCTGGGCTTGGGGTTGGTGGTGGCCCCGTGTCCCCTCCTGGGACGGTTGGTGGTGGCCCCGTGTCCTCTCCTGGTGGTGGTGGCCCCCCGGTGTCCCCTCGGAGGAGAAGCGCACCGCTGTCCCCTTCAGCTTGCTGCCTGCAGGTGACGAAGCCACCACCCCGCGGTCACCGGCGGGAGGTGGCCTGGCGTGGTGGCATCAGGAGGGGCTTCCGTGTCACCAACCCTCCCTTTGTGTCCCCGAGTGTCCCCAAGGTGACCTCAAGAGGGTCCCCGAGTGTCCCCAAGTGTCCCTGAGTGTCCCCTTCCTCCTCCTCCTCCTCCTCCTTCCTCCTCTTCTTCCTCCTCCTCCTCCTCCTTCCTCCTCCTCCTTCCTCCTCCTCCTCCATCCTCCTCCTCCTCCTCCTCTTCCTCCTCCTCTTCCTCCTCCTTCCTCCTCCATCCTCCTCCTTCCTCCTCTTCCTCTTCCTCCTTCCTCCATCCTCCTCCTCCTCCTCCTCCTCCTCTTCCTCCTCTTCCTCCTCCTTCCTCCTCCTCTTCCTCCTTCCTCCTCCTCCTCCCCCCGCTCCCAGCTGCCAGCACAGATTGTCACAGATTGTCACCGCCGCCAGCACAGATTGTCGCCTCCCTTGTCGCCGCCTGAAGAGAAAAGGCTCTTTGTGCCCGGGAATGCCGGGCCTTAATGAGCCGGGCCTTAATGAGCCGGGCCTTAATGAGCCGCGGGTTAATGAGCCGCGGGTTAATGAGCCGCGCGGTTTAAGGGCCCCTCCCCGCGCTCCCGGGGTTGGGGACAGCGCGGGGACAGCGCGGGGGGGCCCTGCCGGGGGGCAGCGCGGGGAGCGCCGAGGGGCTGATCCCAGAAATCCCAGATCCCGCAAATCCCAGGTCCCGTAAATCCCAGATCCCATAAATCCCAGATCCTATAAATCCCAGATCCTACAAATCCCAGATCCCAGAAATCCAGTTCCCAGAAATCCCAGATCCTGCAAATCCCAAATCCCACAAATCCCAGGTCCCATAAATCCCAGATCCTAGAAATCCCAGTTACCAGAAATCCCAGATCCCAGAAATCCAGTTCCCAGAAATCCCAGATCCTGCAAATCCCAGATCCCACAAATCCCAGCTCCAAGGGATTCCCTGATCCTACAAATCCCAGATCCAAGGGATTCCTTAATCCCACAAACCCCAGATCCCATAAATCCCACAAATCCCGATCCCAGCTCCCAACCCCCGCCGATCCCGGAGGAGCCGGTGTCACCCCCGGTGTCACCCCCGGTGTCACCCCGGTGGCCCTTGGGGACAGCGCTTGGGCGCCCCCTGCCGGGCAGGGCCCCTCTGGGGAGAGCGGGGTGGGAGCAGCAGGGGAGCGGGGATTTGGGGGATTTGGGATTTGTGGGATCAGGGAATCCCTTGGATTTTGAGATCTGGGATTTGTGGGAGCTGGGATTTGTGGGATCTGGGATTTGGGGGATGTGGGATTTGTGGGATCAGGGGTTTGTGGGATTTGGGGTTTGTGGGATTTGGGATTTTCCCCATCCAGGAAAAAACAAACCTCAAACCCCAAACCCTCGGATCCGGGGATTGGGGGACTCACCCTTGCCGGCCGTCGCCATCTGTCCCCCAGCGCTGTCACTGTCCCCAGGGTGCTGTCACTGTCCCCAGGGTGCTGTCACTGTCCCCCTGGCGCTGTCACTGACCCCAGGGTGCTGTCACTGTCCCCAGGGCGCTGTCACTGTCCCCAGGGACACTGTCACTGTCCCCCTGGCGCTGTCACTGTCCCCGAGCTCAGCGGCCGGGGGGCATCGTCCGGGAATTCTGCGGGAAACGGAGACGGGAATGGGACTGGGATGACACCTCCGTCCCATGGCGGGGACAGCGGCGGTGACACCGGGGTGGTGGCACCAGGGTGGTGACACTGAGGTGGCACCGTGGTGGTGACACCGAGGAGGTGGCACTGAGGTGGTCACAACGCGGTGGTGACACCGAGGAGGTGACACCAAGGAGATGACACCAAAGAGGTGACACCGAGGTGGTGGCACCGGGGTGGTGGCACTGAGGTGGTGGCACCGAGGTGGTGGCACTGAGGTGGTGACACCAAGGAGGTGGCACTGAGGTGGTCACAACGCGGTGGTGACACCGAGGGGGTGGCACCAAGGTGGTGGCACCAAGGTGGTGACACCGAGGTGGCCGCGATCCTGCCCGGGGTTGGGAGGAGCCAGCGCAGGGCCCGGGATGGGGAATTCCCCTCATCCCCAAATCTCCGGGAATTCGGGAATTGGCCGCTCGTGCCTCAGTTTCCCCCCTTTTTTCTTTCCCCACCCCCACCCCAAAAAAATAATAAAAAAAAAAAGTCTGAGGTTTTGGGATTTGTTTGGGTTTTTTTTTTTTTTTTCCAGGAGGATCCCAAAGTCGGAGCTGCCCCCTCCGGGACGAACGGAGATCCTGGGAATTGGGGATGTGACATTCCCAAAAAAAAATTAAAATTAAAATTAAAATTAAAATTAAAATTAAAATTAAAATTAAAATTAAAATTAAAATTAAAAATTAGAAATAAAATTAGAATTAGAATTAGAATTAGAATTAGAATTAGAATTAGAATTAAAATTAAAATTAAAAATTAAAATTAAAAATTAAAATTAAAATTAAAATTAAAATTAAGAATAAGAATAAAAATTAAAAATAAATTAAGATTAAAAAATAAAAATAAAAATAATAATAATAAAAAATAAAATAATAATAAAGATTAAATATTAAAAATTAAAACTAAAATTAAAATCAAAATTAAAATTTAAAACTAAATTTAAAATTAAAATTAAAATTAAAATTAAAAATAAAGTAAAAATAAAAATAAAAATAAAATAAAAATAAAAATAAAAATAAAAATAAAATAAAAATAAAAATAAAAAAAAATAAAAATTAAATATAAATAAAATCAAAAATAGAAATAAAAATAAAAATTAAAATAAAAATTAAAATAAAAATTAAAAATCCTGGATGGAATTGAAGGCTCAAACCTCCTCCTCCTCCTGCTCCTCGCTGGGACGGCCCCGACCGGGAACACCGCCAGGAATTGGGAAGTGGAGACCCCAAAAGGCTGTGAAATTCAGGGGGAAAAAACCCAAAAAATCCCAGAATTTTTTGGGAAAAAAAACCACCCAAATCCCCAAACTCTGTGGGGAAAAAACACCCAAATCCCCAATATTTTGGGGAAAAAAAAAATCCCAAAATTTTTGGGGAAAAAAAAAAACCCAAATTCCAAAATTTCTGGGGAAAAAAAACACCCCAAAAATCCCAAATTTCTGGGAAAAAAAAAATCCCCAAATTTTGGGGGAAAAAAACCCCCAAAATTTCAAAATTTTTAGGGAAAAAAAACCAACCCAAAATCCCGAATTTTTTGAAAAAAAAAAAAAATTCCAAATTTTTTTGAAAAAAAACCAACAACCCAAGTCCCAAATTTTTTGGGGGGGGAAAACCTAAATCCCAAAATTTTTTGGGGGAAAAAAAAAAATCCCAAATTTTTTTTGAAAAAAAAAACCCAAAAATCCCAAAATTTTGGGAAAAAAAAAAAAAAAAATCCCAAAAATTTTTTTTGGGGGCAAAATCGCGACAAAACCAACCCGATCTGGAACGAGGCGGGGGGGAGGAGGGAAAACCCCGGGCTTTGTTTGGGGCGGGGGGGGAGGGGACAGAGCTGTCCCCAAACCCCAGCCCGGGGGAGGTGACAGCGGGACCCCAGCAGGTGACACCGCCGTGGTGGCGTTTGTCCCCTCCCCCCCTCCCCCACCCCGCCCCCTTCTCCCCTCCGCCATCACCCGCGCCACCCCCCCCGCTCCCTTTGCCACCCCTCCCGGGTGTCCCCGGTGTCCCCGCGGTGTCCCCCGATGTCCCCGATGTCCCCCCGCGGTGTCCCCCGGTGTCGCTCACCCCCGGCTCCGCTCCGGCTGCCCGCTTCCCGCTGCGGGGACACGCCCCCTCCGCGCTCCTATTGGTCGTTTCGCCCCCCACCTGGCGCTCCCATTGGTCGGCGCGCACGCCGGTCACGCCTCCCCGCGGGGGCAGCGCTGAAGGGGCGTTGCTAAGGGGCGGGGTGGTTGCTAAGGGGCGGGGTTAAGGGGCGAGGCGGCCAATGGGGAGGGCGCGGGTACCGCTCGGCGCCCCCTTGTGGGCGGCGGGTGGAGGGGAGGGGGGTTGGCATGGTAACGGCGAGGGGGCGGGGCTAAGGGGCCTTCCCTTTCCCTTTCCCTTCCCTTTCCCTTTCCCTTTCCCTTTCCCTTTCCCTTTCCCTTTCCCTTTCCCTTTCCCTTTCCCTTTCCCTTTCCCTTTCCCTTTCCCTTTCCCTTTCCCTTTCCTCTCAGTCCCATTCCATCTCAATTCAATCCCATCCATTTCGTCCCAAAATATCCTAATTTTGTCCCATCCCACCCCATCCCATCCCATCTCATCCCAATCCCATCAGATCCATCTCTTTCCCAATTATCTCAGTTCCTTCTCACCCCACCCCACCCCATCCCATCCCAATTTTTTCCCATCCCTTTTCAATTCCATCCCATCCCATCCCATCCCATCCCATCCCATCCCATCCCATCTCAGCGGAGCTCCATCCCATCCATCCCATCCCAAACAATCCCAAACCCATCCCAATCCCACCCCAATCCATCCCATCCCAATCCCACCCCAATCCCAACCCCAACCCCATCCCAATCCCATCCAATCCCAATCCCAATTCCATCCCAACCCTAATCCCAATCGCAATCCTATCCAATCTCATCCCATCCCAATCCCATCCCACCCCAATCCCATCCCCTCCCCATCCCATTTGCTCCCATCCTGTCTCATCCCAGTCCCATCCCATCCATTTCATCCCAGTTCCTTCCCACCCCATCCGATTCCAGCCCATTGCCTTTCCTCCCCATCCCATCGCATCCCGAATCATCCCAGCTCCTTCCCATCCCAATTCTGTTCCATCCCATCCCCAACCCCAATCCCAATTCCATCCCCAATCCCCATCCCAATCCCATCTCATCCCAAATCATCCCAATTCCTTCCCATTCCCAATCCCAACCCCAACCTCAACCCATCCCAATCTCAGTCCCAATCCCAATCTCCAATCCCCAGTCCCAGTTCCAGTCCCAATCCCATCCCCAATGCCCAATCCCATCCCAACTCCATCCCAACCTCAATCCCATCCTAATCCCAACCTCAACCCCAATCCCAATCCCAATCCCATCCCCAATCCCATCCCAATCTCTATCCCCATCCCAATGCTGATCCCATCCCAACCCCAATCCCAACCCCAACCCCACTCTGGCACCAGGACTGTCCCCAGAGCCACCCCCTGGGTGTGTCCCCGTGGCCAGGGATGTCACCTGGGGGGGGGGGGGGAGGGGACACGGGGGATGTCACCAAGGTGTCCCTACGGTGTCCCCACAATGTCCCCATGGTGTCCTCACGATGTCCCCACGGTGTCCCCAAGGCACTCCCACAATGTCCCCACAGTGTCCCCACAATGTCCCCACAACGTCCCCAAGGTATCCCCACGGTGTCCCCACTCTGTCATCCCCTTGCTGCTGTCCCTCCCCTCGATGTCCCCCCTCCCACTCTGATGTCCCCACGGTGTCCCTACAGTGTCCCCATGGTGATGTCCCCCAGCCCCACCCTGATGTCCCCACCATGTTTTCCCACGGTGTCCCCTCCTTGCTGTCCCCATAGTGTCCCCACAGTGCCACCTCCACCCTGCTGTCCCCACCCTGCTGTCCCCACAGTACCACCTCCCCATGGCTGTCCCCGTGGTGTTGTCCCCAGTGTCCCCACAGTGCCACCTCCACCCTGCTGTCCCCATGGTGTCCCCACCCTGGTGTCCCCACCGCGATGTCTCTGCCCTGGTGTCCTCACATCAGTGTCCCCCACAGTGTCCCCATTGTGTCCCCACAGTGCCACCTCCACCCTGCTGTCACCATCCTGCTGTCCCCACCACGGTGCTCACAGTGCCACCTCCCCACAGCTGTCCCCATGGTGTTGTCCCCACAGTGTCCCCACTGCCAACCCCCCACTGCTGTGTGTCCCCACGCTGCCATCCCCTCTCTGCTGTCCCCACGGTGTCCCCACCGCTGTCCCTCAGTGTCCCCCATGGTGTCCCCACACTGTCCCCACACTGTCCCCATGCTATCCCCTCAGTGTCCCCACATTGTCCTCAGTGTACCCCCAGTGTCCCCACTGCTGTCCCCTCAGTGTCCCCATGGTGTCCCCACAGTGTCCCAAAAGTATCCTCACAGTGTCCCCATATTGTCCCCAGGTGTCCCTCCGGTGCCCCAAAAGTGTCCCCACACTGTCCCCTCAGTGCCCCCAGTGTCCCCACTGCTGTCCCCACGGTGTCCCCACATTGTCCCCCCAGTTGTCCCCACGATGTCCCAAAAGTGTCCCCACAGTGTCCCCAGTGTCCTCACGGTGCCCCCTCAGTGTCCCCACACTGTCCCCTCAGTGCTCCCACAGTGTCCCCACTGCTGTCCCCACATTGTCCCCAGGTGTCCCCCTGGTGTCTCCTCAGTGTCCCCACCGCTGTCCCCACGGTGTCCCCCCAGTTGTCCCCACGGTGCCCCAAAATTGTCCCCGCAGTGTCCCCAGTGTCACCATAGTGTCCCCACACTGTCCCCTCAGTGCCCCCCCCAGTGTCCCCCATGGTGTCCCCACAGTGTCCCCAAAGTGCCCCCCCAGTCTTCCCGCGCTGTCCCTGCGCTGTCCCCACAGTGTCCCCTCAGTGTCCCCTCAGTGTCCCCTCAGTGTCCCCGCGCTGTCCCCTCACCGCCGCTCTCACCCCGCCCAACTCCAACACTTTTATTCCAACTGGGAGCCACTGGGAGCCACTGGGAGCCACCCGCGCTGTCCCCGCGCTGTCCCCGGTGCCACCCGCGGTGTCGCTGTCCCGGTGCCACCCGCGGTGTCGCTGTCGCTGTCACCGGCGCGGGCGCTGCTGCAGCCGCCGGCTGAGGTCGTCGATGCGCAGGTTCTTGAGGAGCAGCAGCTGCTCCAGGCGCCCCACCTTGGCCTGCAGGACCTGAGACGGGACCCCAAATACCGGATCCTAAATCCCAAATCCTGAACCCTAAATCCCAAATTCCAAACTCCAAATCCCAAATCCTCACATCCCAAACCCCAAATTCCGAATCCCAAACCCCAAATCCCAAACCCCAAGCCCTGACATCCCAAATCCCAAATTCCAAATCCTAAATCCCAAACCGCGAATCCCAAACCCCAAATCTCAAATCCCAAACCCCAAATCCCAAATCCTGAACCCCAAACCCCAAATCCCCAATCCCAAAACCCCAAATCCTGACATCCCAAATTCCAAATCCTGACAACCCAAACCCCAAACCCCAAATCCCAAATCTCAAATCCCAAACCCCAGATCCCAAAATCCCAAACCTCAAATCCCAAACCACAAATCCCAAATCCCGAACCCCAAACCCCAGATCCCAAACCCCAAATCCCAAACAACCGGGGAAAGAACCGGAAAATCCGGAAAAAGTCGGGAAGCAGGACAAGGGAAAAACCGGGAAAAAACCGGGAAAAAACCGGGGAAAAAAACGGGAAAAGCCAGGAAAAAGCGGGAAGAGCCGGGAAAAGAACCGGGAAAAAGTGGGAAAAAAAACAGGAAAAATCAGGAAAAAGCCGGGAAAAAAAAAAAAAAAAAAACCGGGAAAAAAAAAAAAAACCTGGGAAAAGCGGGGAAAACCAGGAAGGGGGGGGCAGGGAAAACCCGGGCAAGCCGGGGAAAATCGGGAAGAGGGGGAAGAGAAAAGCCGGGAAAAGCTGAGGAAAACCGGGAAAACGGGAAAAAGTCGGGAAGGGGGGACCGGGAAAATCTGGGAAAAGCCAGGAAAAACCAGGGAGTAGGTGGGAAGCGGGGGGAAAAAAACCCGGGAAAAACTGGGGGGAAAAAAACCGGGAAAAGCCGGGAAAAACGGGAAAAAGTCGGGAGGAGGGGACAGGGAAAAACCGGGGAAAAAAAACCGGGGGGAAAAAAAAAAAAAAAACCACCGGGAAAACCCAGGAGAAACTGGGAAAACCGGGAAAAACCGGGAAAAACCGGGAAAAACCGGGAAAAACCGGGAAAAACCGGGAAAAGCGGGGAAGAGCCGAGCCGAGCCGGGAAGAGAACGGGGAAAAGCGGGAAAAGTCGGGAAGAGGGGACAAGGAAAAGCTGGGAAAAGCCGGGAAAATTCGGGAAAATTCGGGAAAAATCGGGAAAAGTCGGGAAGAAGGGACAGGGAAAAGCTGGGAAAAATTGAGAAAAAACCGGGAAAAACCGGGAAGCGGGGGAAGGGAAAAACTGGGAAAAACCCGGGAAGAGCCGGGAAGAGCCGAGCCGTGTCCCCGTGTCCCTGTGTCCCCGTGTCCCCCCCGCTGTCCCCGCTCACCTGGATCGAGTCCCGCGCCAGCTCCAGCGCCCGGTCCCGCTCGGCCAGGAGGGCTCGGGGGTCCGGGGGGTCCGGAACCCGAACCGGACCCGGCACCAGAACCGGCCTGGGGACAGGGACACGGGGGGGGGGAGGGGACATGAGGTGAGACCCCCCCCGTGACCCCCCCCGTGACACCCCAGAGCCCCGCAGTGTCCCCAGGGCCCGCGGGACACGCGGGGACACCCAAAGCCAGCGGTGACCCCTGGACAGCCCCGCAGTGACCCCCTGACCCCGCAGTGACCCCACAGTGACCCCTGACCCCACAAAGACACCCCCCGACCCCAAGAGGGTCCCGCCCCCTGCCCAGCCCCCTTGACCCCACAGTGACCCCTTGACCCTGCAGTGACCCCTTGACCCCACCAGCATCCTCCCGACCCCACAGTGACCCCTTGACCCTCACAGTGACCCAGTGACCCCCTGACCCCACAGTGACCCCATAAAAACCCCCCTGACCCCGCCATGACCCCGCCGTGACCCTGCAGTGACCCTCCCTGACCCCCCAATGACCCCTGACCCCACCGTGACCCCGCAGTGACCCCTTGACCCCCACCTGGACGTGCCCTCCTGGCCGGTGCCCGATCCCGAATCCCTGTGGAGCTCTGGGCGGCCTGGGAATGGGGGGAGGGGAGGGGAGCGGGGTCACCTGGGGGTCACCGGAGGGTCACCTGCCCAGGGACCCCAAAAATCCCAGCCGAGGGTGGGGGGGGGGGTGTTTAGGATCCCCCCCCTCCCCTCCCCCACCCCCAGAACCCCCTCACCTGTGTCCAGGTAATCGGGGGCGGCCGGCGCGGCGGGGAGCTGGGGGGAGAGGGACAGTGAGGGACACACCTGGGACAGGTGAGGGACACACCTGGGAACACACCTGGGACACACCTGGGACACACCTGGGGACAGGTGAGGGACACCTGGGGACACCTGGGACACACCTGGGACAGGTGAGGGACACACCTGGGGACACCTGGGGACACACCTGGGGACACCTGGGACAGTGAGGGACACACCTGGGGACACACCTGGGGACACCTGGGACAGTGAGGGACACCTGGGGACACACCTGGGACACACCTGGGACAGTGAGGGACACACCTGGGACAGGTGAGGGACACACCTGGGGACACACCTGGGACACACCTGGGACACACCTGGGCCACCAGAATCCGGGAATTGTTCGTGTCGGGAGCCACCTCCACCCCCACCCATTCCCCCCTTTCCTCTCTCCCGGTTTTTTTTTCCCTCCTCCCCGGCATTCCCTCATTCCCGGGATTTCCCGTTCCTCATTCCCGTTATTCCCGGGGATTCCCCCATTCCCGGCATTCCCGGGTCCCCTCACCTGGCCCCTCCTCCCCCGGCGCTCCCTCTCCCGGATCCGCTCCCGCAGCAGCCGCAGGAGCCGCTCGGCCGCGCCGGGCTGGGAGCGAACCAGAGCCGCGATCTGATCCTCGGGAAGGCGGAGCCGCAGCTTGGAAAGGACCTTCCTGGGATTGGGATGGGAATTTGGGATTTGGGGGATGTGGGATTGGGGATTTGGGATTTGGGATTTGGGGATTTGGGGATTGGGGAATTTGGGAGATTTAGGATTTGGGATTTGGGATCTGGGAGATCCAGCTTGGAAAGGACCTTCCTGGGATTGTGATTGGGGATTTGGGATTGGGGATTTGGGGGATTTGGGATTTGGGGGATTGGGGATTTGGGATTTGGGGATTTGAGATTTGGGGGATTGGGGATTTGGGAGATCCAGCTTGGAAAGGAAATTCCCGGGATTTGGGATTTGGGGAAATTGGGATTTGGGATTTGGGGATTTGGGATTTGGGGATTTGGGGATTTGGGATTTGGGAGATCCAGCTTGGACGGGACCGTCCTGGGATATTGGGATGGGAATTGATGGGGATTTGGGATTTGGGGAATTTGGGAGATTTGGGATTTGGGATCTGGGAGATCCAGCTTGGAAAGGACCTTCCTGGGATATTGGGGATTTGGGATTTGGGATTGGGGATTTGGGATTTGGGATTTATGGGGATTTGGGGATTTGGGGATTGGGGATTGGGGGATTTGGGATTTGGGGATTTGGGAATTTGGGGATTGGGGGATTTGGGATTTGGGGATTTGGGAATTTGGGGATTGGGGATTTGGGGATTTGGGGATTTGGGAATTTGGGAATTGGGAATTTGGGATTGGGGATTTGGGATTTGGGATTTGGGGATTTGGGGATTTGGGGGATTGGGGATTTGGGGGATTGGGAATTTGGGATTGGGATTTGGGATTTGGGGATTTGGGGGATTTGGGATTTGGGGGATCCAGCTTGGACAGCACCTTCCTGGGATTGGGATGGGGATTTATTGGGATTTGGGATTTGGGGGTCAAGGGGGCTGGGCAGAGAGGGACAGCGAGGGGACAGTGAGGGGACAGAGGGACACAGAGGGGGACACAGAGGGGACACCAATCCCCGCCCGCAGCAGCCACGGTGGCTCTGCGGTCACACGCGTGTGACAAACAGGGGGACACACCCCCCGCCCCCACCCCCCAGGACACCCTGGGGACACCCCCGGGCTGTGACACGGCGCTGGTGGCCCCCGTCCCCTCCCACCTGTTGAGGTGGCCCCAGTTGGCGACTTTCTGCGCCGTGGAGCAGGAGGGCACGAAGCTGTGCAGCTCCACCAGCGACGGGAAGAAGAATTTCACCACCTCGGCCACCAGCACTGCGAGGACACCGCGGGGGACACGCTGAGGGTGGCACCGCCGGGGACAGCCCGGCCCGGCCCGGCCCGGCCCGGCCCGGCCACCCCCCGCCCGTGTCCCCTCAATGCAAGGCCGACCCCCGTCGCTGAAGTCGCGGGCGAGGTTCTTGCGAGGTCGCGACAGTGGCACCGTGTCCAGCCAGCGGTACAGGGACACCAGCGACTCGTCCGGGTCCGGTCCCGGCTCCGGTCCCGGCTCCGGTCCCGGCTCCGGTTCCGGCCGCTCGGCCGCCATCAGGGTTCGGCCAGAGCGTCTCGGTGCCATGGCAACGGGGGCGTGGCTTGCGGGAAGAGTCGCGGTGCCATGGCAACGGGGGCGGGGCTTGCGGGGAAGCGTCGCGGTGCCATGGCAACGGGGGCGGGGCTTGCGGGGAAGCGTCGCGGCGCCATGGCAACGGGGCTGGTTTAATGGGAGCGTCTCTATTGCCATGGCAACGGCGCGGGGATATGGGATATGGACACTGGGGTATGGACACTGGGATATGGGATATGGGATATGGACATTGGGACATCGGGATATGGACACTGGGGTGGGATAAGGACACCATGGATGGGATATGGACACTGGGGTGGGATAAGGACACCATGGATGAGATACGGATACTAGGGTGGGACACGGACATCATGGGTGGGATATGGACACCACAGGTGGGATATGGACATTGGGATGGGATATGGACACCGTGGGTGGGATATGGAAACCATAGATGGTATATGGACAGCGGGGTGGGATATGAACAATGGACACCAGGATAGATATGGAAACTTGGATAGGATATGGACACCATGGATGGGGTATGGACAGTGGAGGTGGGATATGGAGACCAGCACAGGGATATGGACATTAGAATGAGATATGGACACCATGGATGGGATATGGACAATGGACATCAGGATGGGATATGGAAACTTGGATAGACTATGGACAGTAGAGGTGGGATATGGACACTGGGATGGGATATGGACACCGGGATATGGACACCGTGGGTGGGATATGGACACTGCCACAACCCCAGGAGGTGCCATTGACCCCCCCCCAGTGTCACTGCTTGGTCCTTCCGGTGGTGACACGGGACCCCCGCCCCCAGCCTCACCTGCACTTCGGGGGGGTTCTCACCTCCCACCCCCTCCTCGTCCTTTCCCCAGCCACGCCCCCCGCCCCGGCCAGGCCGTGTCCCCAAAATCCCCGCTCAAATGTCCCCAACCCGGTATCCCCTTCCCTTCCCGCCCTGCAAGCCACGCCCCTTTATTTGACCCCGCCTCTTGACTCTATTCCCGCCGTCAATTGGCTGCAACACCCGTCAATCACCCGGCACCGCCCACCTCCCTTTCCCCGCCTCCAGTACTTCCGCACTATCCCCGGCTCCACCCTCACCGCTCTTCTATTGGTTAAACCTCCCGCCAATCTTGTTTTGACCAATCAGCATCCGCTTTTCTTGCTGTCCCCGCCCACCGCGCGCTCCCATTGGCTGCCACCCTCCATAGCACTGAATAGAAGGGGCGGTGCGGGGTGTTGGCGCCCCCCGGCGGATGCGGCGCGGCCCGGGGGTGACAGGCGACAGCGCGCGCGCCCTGTCGCGACATGGCTGCGTCTGAGGGGGGGGGGGGGCTGGGGACACCCTGGGGACACCGAGCCCAACCCCCCCACGGGTCGCCCCAAAGCGCCCGCGCGGGTTTTGTCACCCGCGTGCCCCCCACGGCAGCCGGTGACGTCACCGCGCAAGCCCGGGATTCCCTTTGGGGGTTTCCCCCGGAATTTTGGGAGGAATTTTGGGGTTTTTTTTTGTGGGAAAAATTTAGGATTTTTGGGGCGAAATTTTGGGATTTTTTGGGGAAAATTTGGGGATTTTTGCGGGAAAGTTTTGGGATTTTTTGGGGAAAATTTGGGGATTTTGGGGATTTTTTGGGGGAACTTTGTGATTTTAGGGGAAAAATTTTGGGATTTTTGGGGGAAAGTTTTGGGATTTTTTGTGGGAAATTTTGGGATTTGTTGGGGAAAATTTTGGGATTTTTATAGGAAAGTTTGGGATTTTTGGGAGGAGTTTTGGGATTTTTGGGAGGAGTTTTGGGGTTTTTTGTGGGAAAAATTTGGGATTTTTTGGAGAGAAATTTTGGGATTTTGGGGGGAGCTTTGGGTTCTTTTGTAGGAGAGATTTGGGGTTTTGGGGGAGAAGTTTTAGGATTTTTTGCTGGAAATTTTTGCGATTTTTTGGGCGAAATTTTGGGATTTGGGGGGAAAATTTTGAGATTTTTGGGAGGAGTTTTGGGGTTTTTTGTGGGAAAAAAATTGGGATTCTTTGGGGGAAGTTTGGGGCTTTTTGCTGGAAATTTTTTGGGGGAAATTTTGGAATTTTTGGGAGGAGTTTTGGGGTTTTTTGTGGGAAAAAATTTGGGATTCTTTGGGGGAAGTTTGGGGCTTTTTTGCTGGAAATTTTTGGGATTTTTGGGGGGAATTTTTTTTTGTTTTTTGGGGAAGTTTTGGGATGCTTGGGAGGAGCTTTTTCTGGAAATTTTTGGGATTTTTGCAGGAAAGTTTTGGGATTTTTAGGGGGAAATTTTGGGATTTTTTGGGAGGAGTTTTGGGTTCTTTTGTGGGAATCTTTGGGGATTTTTGTGGGAAAGTTTTGGGATTTTGGGGAAATTTTGGGATTTTTGGGGGAAATTTTTGGGATTTTTGGGGAATTTTGGGATTTTTGGGGGGAAATTTTTTGTATTTTAGGGAAGAGTTTTCGGATTTTTGGCAGGAGTTTTGGGATTTTTTTAGGGAAAGTTTTGGGATTTTTTGGGTGGAGTTTTCGGGTTTTTTTGTGGGAAAAATTTGGGATTTTTGGGGGGGGGAAGTTTTGGTATTTTTGTGGGAATTTTTGGGGTTTTTTTTGGGGGGAACATTTTGGGATTTTTGGGAGGAATTTTAGGATTTTTTCATGGGATGGATTTGGAATTTTTGTGGGAAAGTTTTGGGATTTTTGGGGGGAAAGTTTTGGGATCCTCAATTCCCGGGGATTTTCTTGGCTCTTATCCCAGGATTTCCCATCCTTTCCCCCCCCCCAAGATTTTTCACCCTCAATTCCCAGAATTTTTGGGGGGAAAAAAAATGGGAAAAATCAGGAATTTTTTTGGTAAAAAATGGGAGAAATCAGGAATTTTTTTTTTTAATTTGAGAAAAAAAAATCAGAATTTTTAAAAAAAAAAAATCTGGGAAAAAAAATCAGGAATTTTTTACAAAAAATCTGGAAAAAATCAGATTGTTCAGAGAAATCTGGGAAAAAATGGGGATTTGAAAAAAAAAATCTGGAGAAAAAAACAGGAAATTTTTTTGGGGAAAAATTTGGGGAAAAAATCAGGAATTTCCAAAAAAAATCTGGAGAAAAGCAGGGTTTTTTTTAATTTGAGAAAAAAAAACAGATTTTTTTTTTTTTTTCTTTAATCTGGGAGGAAAATCAGGGATTTTTTTTTAAAAAATCTGGAAAAATCAAGATATTTTTCAGAAAAATCTGGGAAAAAATCAGGATTAAAAAAAAAAATCTGGAGAAAAATCACGATTTTTTTTCCTGGAAAAATCTGGGGGAAAATCAGGATTTTTTAAAAAAAAATCTGGAAAAAATCAGGAACTTTAGGAAAAAATCTGTAAAAATTTAGGAAATTATTCAGACAAATCTGGGGAAAAAAAGATTTAAAAATAAAATCTGGAGGAAAAATCAGGAATTTTTTTCTGGAAAAATTTGGGGGGAAATCAGGATTTTTAAAAAAAAATCAGGAGAAAAATGAGGAAAATTTTTTTGAAAAATTGGGAAAAATCAGGATTTTTTGGGGGGAAAAAAAAGGAAAAAATCAGAAATTTTTTGAGAAAAAAAATGGAAAAAATCAGGAATTTTTTTTTTAAATATCTGGGGGAAAAATCAGGAATTTTTTTAAAAATCTGGAAAAATCAGGAAATCAAAAAAAATCTGAGAAAAATCAGAAACTGTTTCAAAAAATCAGGAAAAATGAGGAAATTTTCTAGAAAAAATGGAAAAAAATCAGTTTTTTGGGGGGAAAGATCTGGGAAAAATCAGGAATTTTGGGGGGAAAATTTGGGAAAAATCAGGGAAAAATCAGGAATTATTTTAGATAAAAAATGGAACAATCAGGAATTTTTGTGGAAAAAATGGAAAAAAATCAGGAATTTTTTTTTAAAAATCGGGAAAAATTCAGGATTTTTTTGGAAAAAAATGGAAAAAAATCAGGAATTCTTTTAGAAAATAATGGGAAAAATCAGGAATTTTTTTGAAAAAAACCTGGAGAAAATCAGGAATTTCAACAAAGATCAACTCTGGAATCATCTGGATGAATCTTAATTTTTTTTTATTAATTAATTCACATCTTCATAGAAATCACCCCCCAAAAATCCCCCCCCCAAAAAAATATTTCGGCTCCTCCCGGCCCAAAGTTTTCCAAGGAAAAAACCCCCGAGGAGTGTCCAAAATTCCAGGAATTCCCGGCGAATTCCCGAATTTCCTGCAGGAGAATCCTCGAATTCCCGACTTCCCGGCTCCTTTGGGCTGAATTCTCCCGGAATTTTCCAGCATTTTCTGGGATCTTCTGGAATTTTCTGGAATCTTCTGGAATTTCCCGGAATTTTCTTGGGATTTTCCGGATTTTTTTCTCGGGATTTTCTGGAATTATCTGGGTTTCCCCAAATTTTCCCAAATTATCCGGGGTCTTCCAGAATTTTGCTGGAATTTTCCGGAATTTCCTAGTATCTTCCAGAATTTTTCAGCATTTTCCCGGAATTTTCTGGAATCTTCTGTAATTTTTCTGGGATTTTCTGGAATTTTCCCGGAATTACCCCAGAATTTTCCTGGAAATTTCCAGAATTTTCCAAAATTTTCTGGGATTTTTCCAGAATTTCCCAGAATTTTCCCAAAATTCCCCAGAACTTTCTGGAATTTTCTGGTTTCTTTTCAGGAATTTCTGGGATTTTTCAGGATTTTCCTGGAATTTCCTGGGATTTCCCCAGAATTTTCTGGAATTTTCCTGGAATTTTCTGGATTTTTTTTTATTATTATTTTCTGGGATTTTCCGGAATTTTCCAGGATTTCCCAGAATTTTCTGGAATTTTCCCAGATTTTACCGGAATTTCCCAGAATTTCCCGGGATTTTCCAGAATTTCCCCAGAATTTTCTGGATTTTTCGGGATTTTCCCCTTTTTTCCGGAATTTTCTGGGATTTTCCAGAATTTCCCCAGAATTTTCTGGAATTTTCTGGTTTCTTTTCAGGATTTTCTGGGATCTTCCAGGATTTTCCCAGAATTTTCTGGATTTTTCAGGATTTTCTGGGATTTTTCCGGAATTTTATGGGATTTTACCGGAATTTTCCAGAATTTCCTGGAATTTTCTGGAATTTTTTCTCGGGATTTTCTGGAATTTTCTGGAATTTTCCAGAATTTTCCGGGATCTTTCCGGGATTTTCCAGAACTTCCCCAGAATTTCCTGGAATTTTTTTCATTATTTTCCCGGGATTTTCCAGGATTTTCCGGGCTTTTCCGGAATTTTCCGGCCTCTCAGGGCCGTCAGTAGATTTTCTGCCGGCTGGGCAGGACGGCTTCCTTGACGAAGGAGAAAATCTGCAGAATCCCCGAGCGCTTCCCGCGTTTGCCTTTGGTGAAATAATTGGAGACGACGTCGTCTGCGGGACGGGAGAGAAATGGGAATTAAAACGGGATTGGGGTGGGGGGAAATAAAATATAAAATAAAATAAAATAAAATAAAATAAAATAAAATAAAATAAAATAAAACAAAATAAAATAAAACTAAAATAAAATACATAAAATGAAATAAAATAAAAATAAAATAAAGTGAAATTAAATTAAATAAAGTTAAAAAAAATTGAGTAAAATAAAACAAACACAGATACAATAAAGTAAAAGAAAGTAAAATAATTGTTTATCCCATTTATCCCATGGTTTATCCCATTGTTTATCCCGTTGTTTATCCCATTGTTTACCCCATTGATCCCATTATTTATCCCGTGGTTTATCCCATTTATCCCATTGTTTATCCCATTTATCCCATTGCTTATCCCATTTATCCCATTGTTTATCCCATTGCTTATCCCATTTATCCCATTGTTTATCCCGTTGTTTATCCCATTGTTTATCCCGTGGTTTCTCCTGTGGTTTATCCCATTTATCCCATTGTTTATCCCATTTATCCCATTGTTTATCCCATTATTTATCCCATGGTTTATCCCGTGGTTTCTCCCGTGGTTTATCCCATGGTTTATCCCATTGTTTATCCCGTGGTTTATCCCATTTATCCCATTGTTTATCCTATGGTTTATCCCGTGGTTTATCCCATTTATCCCATGATTTATCCCATTTATCCCATTGTTTATCCCGTTGTTTATCCCGTTGTTTATCCTGTTGTTTATCCCATTTATCCCATTGTTTATCCCATTGTTTATTCCATTTATCCCATTGTTTATCCCACTGTTTATCCCGTTGTTTATCCTGTTGTTTATCCCATTGTTTATCCCATTGTTTATCCCATTGATTATCCCATGGTTTATCCCGTTTATCCCATGGTTTATCCCGTGGTTTATCCCATTTATCCCGTGGTTTCTCCCGTGGTTTATCCCATTTATCCCATGGTTTATCCCGTTTATCCCATTGTTTATCCCACTTATCCCATGGTTTATCCCATTTATCCCGTGGTTTCTCCCGTGGTTTATCCCATTGCTTATCCCATTTATCCCGTGGTTTATCCCATTTATCCCATTGTTTATCCCATTGTTTATCCCATGGTTTATCCTGTGGTTTATCCCATTTATTCCGTGGTTTATCCCATTTATCCCATGGTTTATCCCGTGGTTTCTCCCGTGGTTTATCCCATGGTTTATCCCGTGGTTTATCCCATTTATCCTGTGGTTTATCCCATTTATCCCATGGTTTATCCATGGTTTATCCCATGGTTTATCCCATGGTTTATCCCGTGGTTTCTCCCGTGGTTTCTCCCGTGGTTTATCCCATTTATCCCATGGTTTCTCCCTCACCGCCGGCGGGCGCGGTGCAGGGCAGGACGTTCTCTCCGGCCGACAGCGACACGAAGAAGGCGAAGGGGATCAGCCACAGGCAGAAGGTGAAATAGGCCAGGACCTGGAAAATCCCCAAATCCAGAGGGAATTCCCGGAATTCCAGCCCCAAATCCCCAAATTCCCAGTGGAAATCACAAAATTCCAGCCCCAAATCCCCAAATTCCAGCCCGAAATCCCAAAATTCCCACCCAGAATTCCCAGATTTTCCAAAATTCCCAAATTTCCAGCCCAGGATTCCCAAAATTTCTGAAATTCCAGCCCCAAATCCCAACAGTCCCGTCCCAGAATTCCCAAAATTCCAGAATTCCCGCCCAGAATTCCCAAAATTCCAGAATTCCCGCCCAGAATTCCCAAAATTCCAGAAATCCCAAAATTCCAGCCCAGAATGGCCAAAATCCCAGAATTCCCAAATTTCCAGCCCACAACTCCCGAAATTCCCACTCAGAATTCCCAAAATTTCCACCCAGAATTCCCCAAATTCCAGAATTCCTACAATTCCAGACTTCCTGAGTTTCCAGCCCAGAATTTCCAAAATTCCCACCCAGAATTCCCAAAATTCCAGGCCAGAAATCCCAAATTCCCAAAATTCCAGAAATTCCAGCCCAGAATTCCCAAATTTCCCAAAACTTCCACCCGGAATTCCCAAAAAACCAGCACAGAAATCCCAAAAAATTCCCAAAATTTCCACCCGGAATTCCCACCCAGAATTCCCAAAATTCCCCAAATTTCCACCCGGAATTCCCAAAAACCCAGCCCAGAAATCCCAAAAAATTCCCAAAATTCCAGAAATTCCCACCCAGAATTCCCAAAATTCTCAAAATTTCCAGCCCAGAATTCCCAAAACCCAGCCCAGAAATCCCAAAAAATTCCCAAAATTCCAGAAATTCCCACCCATAATTCCCAAAATTCCCAAAATTTCCAGCCCAGAAATCCTGGAATTCCAGCCCAGAATTCCCAAAATCTCAAAATGCCCAAAATTCCAGAAATTCCCACCCAGAATTCCCAAAATTCCTGCCCAAAAATCCTGGAATCCCCATTTCCCCCCCTTTTTCCTGCCGGGAAAATCGGGAAAAGCCGAAAAATTTTGGGAATTTCGCTTCCCAAAGCCCCAAAAAGCTCTCACCTCGGAGAAGAGGTAGAACTCCTCGGCGAAGTATTGGAAGGCCAGGTAATGGTTGAGCACCACCAGCACTGCGGGGACAGGGGATTAATGGGATCGGGGAATTCCGGAGGGGAAAATCCCAAAAAAAAGCCCGAAATTCCCAAAAAAAAAATTGTCCCAAAATTCCCCCCCAAAAAATCAAAAAATTCCAAAAAAATCCCCCAAAAATCCCCCAAAATTACCCTAAAAAATCGAAAAAAATCTCATGTAATTCTAAAAAAAAATCCCCCAAAAATTGCCCAAAAAATCTCAAAAATCCCAAAAAGAATCCCAAAAAAATTCCCCCAAAAAATCCCAAAAAAATCTCAAAAAAACCCCTAAAAAATCCCTAAAAATCAAAAAAAATCCCTAAAAATCCCCAAAAAATCAAAAAAATCCGTAAAAATCCAAAAAAAATCTCCCAAAATCCCCCCAAAAATCTCAAAAAAAATCCCTAAAAAATCTCTAAAAATCCCCAAAATTCCCCAAAAAAATCTCAAAAAATCCCAAAAAATCCCCAAAAATTAAAAAAAAATCCCAGAAAATCCCTAAAAAATCCCCAAAATTCCACCCAAAAAATCAAAAAAATCTCAAAAAAATCCCGCAAAAAATCTCAAAAAATTAAAAAGAAGATCCCAAGAAATCTCAAAAAATCCCCAGAAAATTCCCCTTAAAAATCACAAAAAATCCCCCAAAATTTAAAAAAATCCCCAAAAAATCTCAAAAAAATACCCCAAAAAAATCTCCCCAGAATTCCCCCAAAAAAATCCCAAAAAATCCCCAAAAATATCCCTAAAAACTCTCAAAAAAGCCCCCAAAAATTCCCCCCCAAAAATCTCAACAAATCCCCAAAAATCCCCCAAAATCCCCCCAAAAAATCTCAAAAAAATCCAAAAAAAATCCCCAAAAAATGTCAAAAAAAAACCCTCAAAAACTCCCCCCAAAAATCCCAAAAAAATCCCAAAATCCCCAAAAAATCCCAAAAAATCCCCCAAATTTAAAAAAAAATCTCTAAAAAATCCCCCAAAATTCCCAAAGAATCCCCAAAAAATTCCAAAAAATCTCCGAAAAATCCCCCAAAATTCCCCCCCAAAAACCCCAAAGATATCACAGAAAATCCCCCCCAAAAATCCCCCCAAAATTAAAAAAAATCCCTAAAAAAATCCCAAAAAAATCCCCCAAAATTCCAAAAGCAAATCCCAAAAAAAACCCCCAAAATTCCAAAAAACTCCAAAAAATCTCAAAAAATTCAAAAAAAAATCCAAAAAAATCCCACAAATTTCTAAAAAAATCCCAAAAAATCTCAAAAAATTCAAAAAAAAAAAATCCCAAAAATCCCACAAATTTCTAAAAAAATCCCCAACATTCCCCCAAATAATCTCAAAAAATTAAAAAAAAATCCCAAAAGATCTCAAAAAATTCCCCAAAAGTCCCCAAAAAATCCCAAAAAGTCCCCCAAAATCCCCAAAAAATCCCCAAAATTCCCCCAAAAGATCCAAAAAAATTAAAAAATCCCAAAAAAATCCCCCAAAAAATCTCAAAAAATTCAAAAAAAATCCCAAAATATCCCCCAAAATTCCAAAACAAATCCCCAAAAAATCTCAAAATTCAAAAAAAAATTCCCAAAAAATTACAAAATATCTCCCAAAATTCCAACAAAAAAATCCCAGAAAATCCAAAAAAAATCTCCCCAAATTCCCCCAAAAAATCCAAAAAAATCTCATGAAATTCCAAAAAAATCCCCCCAAAAATTCCCCAAAATTCAAAAAACAAATTCCCAAAAAACCTCAAAAAATTCCTTAACAAGTCCCGGAAAATCCCCCAAAAATCCCCCAAAAAATCCCCAAAAATCTCAAAAAAACCCCCAAAAATCTCAAAAAACTCCAAAAATCCCCCAAAACTCCCCAAAAAATTCCCCCAAATCCTCCGAAATTCAAAATTCCCCAAAAAAAATCTCAAAAAAATCCCCCAAAAAATCCAAAAAAATCCCAAAAATCCCCAAAAAATCCAAAAAAATCCCAAAAATCCCCAAAAAATCCAAAAAATTCCCAATAAACTCTCAAAATAGAATCCCAAAAAATCCCTGAAAATTCAGAAAAAAATCCCCCCCAAATCCCCAAAAAATCCCCCCAAAATCAAAAAAATCCAAAAAAATTCCCCTTAAAATCCCTAAAAAATCTCAAAAATTTCCAAAAAAACTAAAAAAATTCCCAAAAAATTCAAAAAAACCCAAAAAATCCCCCAAAAAATCTCAAAAAAATGCCCAAAAAAATCCAAAAAAATCCCCCAAAATTCCCCAAAAAATTCCAAAAACATCTCAAAAAAATCCAAAAAAATCCCAAAAAAGTCCCCAAAAATTTCAGAAAAAATCTCAAAATACTCCCCCCAAAACTCCCCGAAAATTCCCCAAAATTCCAAAAAAATCCCCCAAAAAATTCCCCAAAAATCCCCCAAAGTTCCGAAAAAATCCATAAAAATAAAAAAAAGCCAAAAAATCCCAGAAAATGCCAAAAAATTCCTAAGAAACTCCCCCAAAAAACCCTAAAAATTTGTCAAAAATAAAAAAAATCCCAAAAATCCCCCAGAATCCCAAAGAATCCCCAAAAAAATCCCAACAAATCTCGGAAAAAAATCCAAAAAAAATCCCCCAAAATTACCCAGAAATTCCCAAAAATTCAAAAAAATCAGGAAAAAAAATAAAAAAAATCCAAAAAATTGCAAAAAACAAATCCCAAAAAAATCTCAAAATATCCCCAAAAATCCCCCCCAAAAATTCCTAAAAGAATCCCAAAAAATCTCTGAAAATGCCAAAAAAAGCCAAAAAAATCCCCAAAAATACAAAAAAAACCAAAAAAACCCCTCCAAAAATACCCCAAAATTTACCAAAACTTCCCCTCAAAAAAATTTCCCAAAAAATTCTCCAAAATTCCTCAAAAATCGCCCCAAATCACCAAAAAAATCTCCAAATCAAAAAAAAATCCCCCAAAAATAAAAAATCCCAAAAAATCCCCCCAAATTGACCCAAAAATCCCCCAAATCCTAAAGAAATCTCAAAAAATCCCAAAAAAAAACCCTCAAAAAATCCCCCCAAAATCCCTAAAAATCCCAAAAAAAAATCTCAAAAAAATCCCAAAAAATCCCCAAAAAAATCGTAAAAAAACCCCAAAAAATCCCAAAAAAAATCTCAAAAAAATCCCTCAAAAAATCCAAAAAATCCCCTCAAATAATCCCCCCAAAAATCTAAAAAAAATCGCAAAAAAACCCCCAAAAAATCCCAAAAAAAATCCCAAAAAAAATCCAAAAAAATCTCAAAAAATCCCCAAAAGAATCCCTAAAAAATCTCGAAAAATCCCCCAAAAATCCCTAAAAATCCCCAAAAAATCCCTAAAAATTCAAAAAAAAATCAAAAAAAATCTCAAAAAAATCCCAAAAAAATCTTGAAAAATCCCCCAAAAATCCCCAAAAAATCTCAAAAAAATCCCAAAAAATTCCCAAAAAATCCCCAAAAAATCCAAAAAAAATCCCGAAAAAACCCAAAAAAAATCTCAGAAAGCTCAAAAAAAATCCCTAAAAAATCCCCCAAAAAAATCCCAAAAAAATCTCAAAAAAATCTCAAACAAATCCAAAAACCCCCTCAAATAATCCCCAAAAACATCTAAAAAAAAATCGCAAAAAATCCCCTAAAAATCCCTAAAAATCCCAAAAAAAATCCCTAAAAAATCTCGAAAAATCCCCTAAAAATCCCCAAAAATCCCCAAAAAAATCCCTAAAAATTCAAAAAAATCCAAAAAAAAATCCCAAAAAAATCCTCAAAAAAACCTTGAAAAATCCCCCAAAAATCCCCAAAAAATCCAAAAAAATCCCCCAAAATCCCCAAAAAATCTCAAAAATATCTCAAAAAACCCCCAAAAAATTCCTCAAAAATTCCCCAAAAAATCCCTCCAAACCCCCCCAGCCCCCCCGTGCCCCCGGGCGGGGCTCTGACCGCAGGAGAGGATGAAGTTGGAGGAGCTGAGGACGATGAAGGGGAAGCTCTGCAGGAGCCCGAAGTGAACCAGGTTGGTGAAGAGCCCCACGGCCACCAGCCACGGCGGGAAGTGCTCAAACAGGTACAGGCCCAGCAGCACGGCCGAGGAGAACTGGAACCCCAAATAAAATCCTAAAGTGAGACCCTAAAACCCCAAATCCCAAACCCTGAGAGCCTCAAATCCCAAACCCTGAGAGCTCCAAACCCTGAGAGCCCCAAACCCTGAGAGCCCCAAATCCCAGAGATCCCAAATCCCATCCATAAAATCTCAAATCCCCACAGGTACAGGCCCAGCAGCACGGCCGAGGAGAACTGGGAATCCAAAAAAATCCCAAAATGAGACCCCAAACCCTGAGAATCCCAAATCCCAAATCCTGAGAATGGAAATCCCAAACCCTGAGAGCCCTAAACCCTGAGGACCCCAAATCCCAAACCCCAAGAGCTCCGAATCCCAAACCCTGAGAACCCCAAACCCCCACAGGTACAGGCCCAGCAGCACGGCCGAGGAGAACTGGGAACCCCAAAATATCCCACTGTGAGACCCCAAATCCCCAAATCCCAAACCCTGAGAGCCCCAAAATCCCAAACCCCGAGAGTCCCAAACCCCAAACCCTGAGAACCCCAAATCCCAAACCCTGAGAGCCCCAAACCCTGAGAACCCCAAATCCCAAACCCTGAGAACCCCAAACCCTGAGAGCCCCAAACCCTGAAAACCCCAAACCCTGAGAACCCCAAACCCTGAGAGCACCAAATCCCAAACCCTGAGAGCCCCAAACCCTGAGAGCCCCAAATCCCAAACCCTGAGAGCCCCAAACCCCCACAGGTTCAGCCCCAGCAGCACGGCCAAGGAGAACTGGGAACCCCACAAAATATCCTAAAGTGAGACCCCAAATCCTGAAAACCCCAAATCCCAAACCCTGAGAGCCCCAAACCCTAAACCCTGAGAGCCCTAAACCCTGAGAACCCCAAATCCCAAACCCTGAGAGCCCCAAATCCCAAACCCTGAGAGCCCCAAACCCCCACAGGTTCAGCCCCAGCAGCATGGCCGAGGAGAACTGGGAACCCCACAGAAAATCCCAAAGTGAGACCCCAAATCCCATCCCTAAAACCCCAAATCCCAAACTCCAAGAACCCCAAACCCCAAACCCCGAGAGCCCCAAACCCTGAGAGCTCCAAACCCCAAACCCTGAAAACCCCAAATCCCAATCCTGAGAATGGAAATCCCAAACCCTGAGAGCCCCAAATCCCAAACCCTGAGAGCCCCAAACCTCAGTTCCGTCCCCATTCCCATTTATCCCGTCCCCATTCCCGTCCCTGTCCCCGTTCCCGTCCCCGTTCATCCCATCCCATTCCCGTTTATCCCGTCCCCGTTCCTGTCCCTGTTCCTGTTTATCCCATTCCCGTTTATCCCATTCCCATTTATCCCATTCCCATTTATCCCATTCCCGTTCATCCCGTTCCTGTTCCCGTCCCGTTCATCCCATCCCCGTTCCTGTTCCCATCCCCGTTCCTGTTCCCATCCCTATTCCCATTTATCCCATCCCCGTCCCCGTTCCCATTCCCGTCCCCGTTCCCGTTCATCCCATCCCCCTTTATCCAGATCCCGTTTATCCCATTCCCGTTTATCCTGTCCCCGTTCCCGTCCCCATTCCCATTTATCCCATCCCCATTCCTGTTCCCATTCATCCCATCCCCATTTACCCCGTCCCCGTTCCTGTCCCTGTCCCCGTCCATCCCGTTTATCCCATTCCCGTCTATCCCATTTATCCCATTCCCGTTTTATCCCGTCCCCATTTATCCCGTTAATCCTGTTAATCCCGTTAATCCCGTCCCTGTCCCCATTATCCCATTTATCCCGTTTATCCCGTCTATCCCATTCCCGTTTATCCCGTTTATCCCGTTCCGGTTTATCCCACTTATCCCATTTATCCCGTTTATCCCGTTTATCGCGGTTATCCCATTCCCGGTTATCCCGGTTATCCCATTCCCGGTTATCCCGGTTATCCCATTCCCGGTTATCCCGGCTATCCCGTTTATCCCATTCCCGGTTATCCCATTCCCGGTTATCCCGGTTATCCCATTCCCGTTTATCCCATTCCCGTTTATCCCATTCCCGTTTATCCCATTCCCGGTTATCCCGGTTATCCCGTTTATCCCATTTATCCCGGTTATCCCATTCCCGGTTATCCCGGTTATCCCATTCCCGGTTATCCCGGTTATCCCATTCCCGGTTATCCCAGTTATCCTGTTTATCCCGGTTATCCCGTTTATCCCATTCCCGGTTATCCCGGTTATCCCATTCCCGGTTATCCCATTTATCCTATTCCCGGTTATCCCGGTTATCCCGTTCCCGGTTATCCCATTTATCCCATTCCCGGTTATCCCGGTTATCCCGTTCCCGGTTATCCCATTTATCCCATTCCCGGTTATCCCGTTCCCGGTTATCCCATTTATCCCATTCCCGGTTATCCCATTCCCGGTTATCCCATTCCCGGTTATCCCGGTTATCCCGTTCCCGGTTATCCCATTTATCCCATTCCCGGTTATCCCGTTCCCGGTTATCCCATTTATCCCATTCCCGGTTATCCCATTCCCGGTTATCCCATTCCCGGTTATCCCGGTTATCCCGTCACTCACCCAGATCAGGTATTTGATGATCCTCCGGGTCAGCACCGTGTACTCCTCGATCAGCTCCGCCAGGTAGTACAGCCCGGCCGCTGGGGACACCGGCACTGTCACCGCCTGTCACCTCCCCTGTCACCCCCTGTCACCTCCCTGTCACCTGTCACTTCCTGTGTCACCTCGCCTGTCACCTTCCCTGTCACCCCCTGTCACCTCTGTCACCTCCTGTGTCACCTGTCACGTCCCTGTCACCTCCTATGTCACCTCCTGTGTCTCCTGTGTCACCTCCCCTGTCACCTCCTGTGTCACCTCCTGTGTCACCTCCTGTGTCACCTCCCCTGTCACCCCTGTGTCACCTCCTGTCACCCCTGTCACTTCCTGTGTCACTTCCTGTGTCACCTCCTGTGTCACCTACCCTGCCACCTCCTCTGCCACCTCCTCTGCCGTCACCTCTGTCACCTCCCTTGTCACCTCCCCTGTCACCTCCCGTGTCACCCCTGTCACATAACAGCTGGGGACAGCAGTGTCACCCCTATCACCTCCTGTGTCACCCCTGTCACATCCCAGCTGGGGCCAGCGGTGTCACCCCTGTCACCTCCCCTGTCACCTGCCCTGTCACCCCTGTCACCTCCCAGCTGGGGACAGCGGTGTCACCCCTGTCACCTCAGGCAGGGGACACTCAGGGACAGGGAACTCGGGGACCCCAATGTTCAGGGACAGCTGGGGGGGACCAGGCTTGGGGACACCTGGGGACACCAGACCTTGGGGACATCCTGAGGGCTTGGGGACACTCAAATCTCAGGGACACTCTGAGGGCCTGGGGACACTCTGGGACCTCCAATCTTGGGGACATCTGAGCCCTTGGGGACACTCAAGGACCCCAAATCTCGGGGACATCCTGAGGGCTCAGGGACACCCAGAGACCCCAAATCTCAGGGACACTCTGGGACCTCCACTCTTGGGGACACTCTGAGCCCTTGGGGACACCCAGAGACCCCAAACCTTGGGGACACTCTGAGCCCCTGGGGGCACCTGGGGACCCCAAATCTCAGGGGCATCCTGAGGGCCTTGGGGACACCCAGGGGTCCTCAATGCTGGGGACACTCTCAGGGCTTGGGGACACTCAGGGACCCCAAATTTCAGGGACATCCTGAGAGCCTTGGGGACACCAAGAGACTCCAAATCCTTGGGGATACTCTGAGCCTCTGGGGACACTCAAGGACCCCAAATCTCGGGGACATCCTGAGGGCTCAGGGACACCCAGAGACCCCCAAACCTTGGGGACACTCTGACACCTTGGGGACACCCAGGGACCCCAATCTTGGGGACACTGAGGGCTCGGGGACACCCAGGGACCCCAAATCTCAGGGACATCCTGAAGGCCTTGGGGACACCCAGGGACCCCCAGTCCTTGGGACACTCAGGGACCCCAAATCTCAGGGACACTCTGAGCCCTTGGGGACACCCAGAGACCGCAAACCTTGGGGACACTCTGAGGGCTTGGGGACACTCAAGGACCCCAAATCTCAGGGACATCCTGAGGGCCTTGGGGACACCAAGAGACTCCCAGTCTTGGGGACACTCTGAGGGCTCAGGGACACTCAGAGACCTCCAACCTTGGGGACATCCTGAGGGCTTGGGGACATCCAGGGACCCCAAACCTTGGGGACACTCTGAGCCTTTGGGGACACTCAGGGACCCCAAACCTTGGGGACATCCCGAGGGCTCGGGGACACTCAAGGACCTCAAATCTCAGGGACACTCTGAAGGCTCGGGGACATCCAGGGACCCCAAATCTCAGGGACACTCTGGGACCTCCACTCTTGGGGACATCCTGAGCCCTTGGGGACACACAGGGATCCCAAAGCTTTGGGGACATCCTGAGGGCTTGGGGATACTAAGGGGTCCTCAATGCTGGGGACATTCTGAGGGCTTGGGGACATTCAGGGACCCCAAACCTTGGGGACACCCAGAGACCCCAGACCTTGGGGACACTCTGAGGGCTTGGGGACACGCAGGGAACCCCAAACCCTGGGGACACCAAGAGACCCCAAACCTTGGGGACACTCTGAGCCCTTGGGGACACGCAGGGATCCCAAAGCTTTGGGGACACTCTGAGGGCTTGGGGACATTCAGGGAACCCCAAACCCTTGGGGACATCCTGAGAGATTGGGGACATCCAGAGACCTCAAATCTCAGGGACACTCTGAGCCCTTGGGGACATTCAGGGACCCCCAAACCCTGGGGCACTCTGAGGGCTCGGGGACATCCAGAGACCCCAGATCTTGGGGACATCCTGAGGGTTTGGGGACACCCAGAGACCCCAAACCTTGGGGACACTCTGAGCCCTTGGGGACACCCAGGGACCCCAAATTTCAGGGACATCCTGAGAGCCTTGGGGACACCAAGAGACTCCCAGTTTTGGGGACACTCTGAGCCCTTGGGGACACCCAGAGACCGCAAACCTTGGGGACACCTCAAATCTCAGGGACACTCTGAGCCCTTGGGGACACCCAGGGACCCCAAATCTCAGGGACATCCTGAAGGCCTTGGGGACACCCAGGGACCCCAAACCTTTGGGGACATCCTGAGGGTTTGGGGACACCCAGAGACCCTAAACCCTGGGGACACTCTGAGCCCTTGGGGACACCTGGGGACCCCGAGCCTTGGGGACACCCAGGGACCCCAAACCCCGAGGACACTCCGAGCCCTCAGCCACCCCCAGCCCCCCCCCAATCCCAGGGGCTCCCCCCCTCCCCTCAGCCCTTCCCCCCCTCCCACCCCGATATATCGCGACACACCCGGAACGGGCCCAACCCCCTTTCCCGCGCTTCCCGGGGCGCTCTCACCGATGGCCAAGGTGACAAAAGCCACCTGCACGAGCAGGGACAGCCAGCTGAGCACGTACATGAACCACATGGCGGGGCCGGGCCGCTCCCGGGGCCGCTCCCGGTCCCGCTCCCGCTCCCGCTCCGGGCCCGGCGACGGAACCAACGAGACGCGGAGAGCGGGGCGGGTGGGGGAGAGAAACACCGGAACAAACGAGACGCGGGGAGGAGGCGGCGCCCTCCCGCCATAGCGCCCCCTGCAGGCTCGGAGGGTTCTGCGTGAGGGGAGCGAAACCCCAAAAACAACCGGGGGACCCCAAAAATAACCAGGGACCCCAAAAACGCCGGAGGACCTCAAAAGGGCGTGAGGGGAGCAAAACCCCAAAAACCCCGGGGGATCCCAAAAACGCTGGGGGACTCCAAAAACAACGGGGACCCCCAAAAGGGCGTGAGGGGAGCAAACGAGACGCAGGGAGGAGGCGGCGCCCTCCCGCCATAGCGCCCCCTGCAGGCTCGGAGGGTTCTGCGTGAGGGGAGCGAAACCCCAAAAACAACCGGGGGACCCCAAAAACGCCGGGGGACCCCAAAAACAACGGGGGATCCCAAAAACAACCGGGGGACCCCAAAAGGGCGTGAGGGGAACCCGGAAAATCCCCAGGGAGGCCCAAAGTGTGAGGGGAAACCCCAAAATTGCACCGTGACCCCAAAATTGCACCACGACCCCAAAAGGTGCAGCGACCCCAAAAGGTACAGAGACCCCAAAACTGCACAGCGACCCCAAAACAAGGGGGGGACTCCGATTTGTAGGGGAAGCCCAAAAGCGCAACGGTTCTAAAGGGTGCGAGGAGCCCCCAAAAAACCCTACAGAGACCTCAAAGGGTGGAGGGACACCCCAAAATCCTGTAGGGCTGCCCTAAAACCATCGAGGGACCCCAAAAACCACTTTGGGGTTTGGGGTTTGGGGTGCAGGTTTGGGGTTTTGGGGTTTGGGGGTTTGGGGGTTGGGGTTTTGGGGGTTTGGAGTTTGGGGTTTTGGGGTTTTGGGGTTTTTGGGGTTTGGGGGTTTGAGGGTTTGGGGGTTTGGAGTTTGGAGTTTTGGGGTTTGAGGGTTTGGGGGGTTGGGGTTTGGGGTTTTGGGGTTTGGAGGTTTGGGGGTCTGGGGTTTTGGGGTTTGGGGCTTTGGGGGTTTTGGGGCTTCATTTTTGGGGTTTGTGGGGCTCATTTTGGGATCGGGACGGTTTCATTTTGGGGTGCCGGTTTTGGGGTTTTGGGGGGGTTCATTTTTGGGGCGGTGGGGAGTTCGTTTTGGGGTTCCATTTTGGGTTTTGGGGTGCGGTGGGGTCATTTTGGGGTCCTGCAGGTTGATTTTTGGGGCGCTGCCTTTGGGGTTTTGGGGGGTTCGTTTTTGGGGTTTCGGAGGGTTCGTTTTGGGGTACAGAGGGGCTCGGTTTGGGGTTTTGGGAGGTTCATTTTGGGGTTTGGGGCTTCATTTTTTGGGGTTCTGGGCGGGGTCATTTTGGGGTTTTGGGGTTTCACGTTGGGGTGCAGAGGGGCTCGTTTGGGGGTTTTTGGGGTTCATTTTTGGGGTGCTGGGGAGTTCGCTTTGGGGTTTTGGGGTGTCGGGGGTTTCATTTTGGGGTCCTGAGCTCATTTTGGGGTGCCGGGGATTTCAGTTTGGGGTCCGAGTGGGTTCATTTTTGGGGCGCTGTGGGGTCATTTTAGGACGCTGGGTGTTTCAGTTTGGGGTCCTGGGCTCATTTTGGGGTTCTGGGGGGTTCGTTTTAGGGTTCTGGGGTTCATTTTGGGGTCTCTGGGGGGTTTCATTTTTGGGGTGCTGAGCTTTCATTTTTGGGGTTCCGGGGCTCATTTTTGGGATTTCGAGGGTTCATTTTTGGGGTCCTTTTGGGGTGCTGCGTGTGCTCCTTTTGGGGTTCTGGGGGGGTTCATTTTGGGGTTTGGGGTTCATTTTTGGGGTCCGAGCGGGCTCATTTTGGGGGCGCCGGTGCCCGCAGCGCCCCGATATCTTCGGGGTTACCCCCCAAACCCCCGGGGGTGGCAGCGCAAAAACGGGGAGGGGACAAAGGGGGGACAATGGGGACAAAGGGGGGGAGGTGCGAAGTGTCCCCGCCCACCGAGGGGACAGAAAGGACACGCGAGGAGGGGACAGAAGGGACACGCAGGGGGAGGGGACAGAGTGTCGCGAGGGGCGCGTGTGACCCCGCGGGGCTCGGTGACCGAGCGGTGACACCGAGCGGGGGGAGGGGAGGGGGGGGGCTGCGGCAGGACAATGTCCCCGTGTCCCCATTGTCCCTGTGTCCCCGTGTCCCTGTGTCCCTCTGTCCCCGTGACCCTCTGTCCCTGTCCCCGTGTCCCCATCCTGTCCCCGTGTCCCCGTGTCCCTCGTTCTGTCCCCGTGTCCCTGCCCCTGTCCCTGTGTCCCCGTGTCCCCATTGTCCCTGTGTCACTGTGTCCCTGTCCCTCTGCCCCGTCCCTGTGTCCCCATCCTGTCCCCGTGTCCCCAATTCTGTCTCTGTGCCCCCCATCCTGTCCCTGTGTCCCCAGTGTGTCCTTGTCCCCGTGTCCCTGTGTCCCTGTGTGCCTGTCCCTGTCCCCGTGTCCCCAGTGTGTCCTTGTCCCCGTGTCCCTGTCCCTGTGTCCCCGTGTCCCCCATTCTGTCCCTGTGTCCCTGTCCCCGTGTCCCCAATCTGTCCCCATTGTCCCTGTGTCCCTGTGTCCCCGTGTCCCCCTGTCCCCGCCCCCAGCTCCTTTTGGGGCCTTGGGGACACCCCTGGATCTGCTCCCCCGCCCCCCAAGTGCCCCCAAATGGATCCCCCCAAAATTGGGGGGTGGATCCCCCAGTGAGTCCGGCTCTGGGGTGGTGGCCCCGTGGATTTGGGGTCCGGAGAACTCGGGGTCACCCCGGATTTGGGATCTGGGGGGAGGTGCCGGGGTCACCCCGGATTTGGGGTCTGGGGGAGAACTCGGGGTCACCCCGGATTTGGGGTCTGGGGCATGGGCCGGGGTCACCCCGGATTTGGGGTCGGGATTTCGGGTCAGGATTTGGGGTCGGGATTTGGGGTCGGGATTTGGGGTGCCCCCATCCCCCCCTGCTCCCTCTCCCGCCCCCCTCCCCATCCCTCTCTGGAGATTCAGGGGGTCCCACTTCCCCTTGGGTGGCATTTTGGGGTTCCCGTCCCCCCTCAGCCGAGATTTGGGGGGCCCGTGTCCCCTCAGCCGGGTTTGGGGTCCCCTCAGTCGGGTTTGGGGGTCCCACTGTCACCCCAGCCGGGTTTTGGGGTCCCCTCGTTCGGGGTTTGGGGTCCCATTGTCACCCCAGCCGGGTTTTGGGGTCCCCCCCCGGTTCTGCCTGGTGGGGACACCGCGGGGACATCCCGGGGTGGCTCCGGCCCGGGACACCCGGTGACACAGCGAGTGCCACCCCCCACCCTGGCCCTGCGGGTGGCTCCGGGGCCACCGCCCCTGGCAGCGGGGACACGGTGACAGCGCCCCGGGGACACGGTGACAGCGGGGACACGGTGACAACACCCCGGGGACACGGTGACAGCACCGCGGGGACACGGTGACAGCGCCTGGGGCTCCTTCCCAGCCCTGGGGAACAGCCCCGCCTGTCGCGACACTGTCGCGACACCAGCCCCGGGGTGTCGCCCGCGGGGGCGGTGCCACCAGCGTGTCCCCAAAGCGCTGCGGTGACATCGCCGCGTGTCCCCGAGCGCGGCCGCCTGTGGGGGGGCACGAGGCGGGGAAACTGAGGCACGGCGGGGGTGGAGGGAGGGGCTCCGGGGGGGGGAGGGGGGCTCCCTCATTAGCGCTAATGAGATCAATTAGCGCTGCAGACAGCGGCTCTAATGAGCAGCGCAGCTGCGCGGCCGCCCCCGGGGGCCACGAACGACCCCAGTGACCCCAATGACCCCAATGACCCCAGTGACCCCGCTGACCTCGCTGACCCCAGTGACCCCAGTGACCCCAATGACCCCGCTGACCCCGCTGACCCCGCTGACCCCACTGGTGGGGATGGGCACCCCACAGGTCAGGCTCTGTCCCTCTGTCCCTGTCCCCATTCCCTGTCCCCGTTCCCGTCCCTGTCCCTGTCCCCATTCCCTGTCCCCATTCCCTGTCCCCATTCCCTGTCCCTGTCCCCATTCCCTGTCCCCTGTCCCCTGTCCCCTGTCCCCATCCCTGTCCCTGTCCCCATTCCCTGTCCCCATTCCCTGTCCCTGTCCCCATTCCCTGTCCCCAGTCCCTGTCCCTGTCCCCATTCCCTGTCCCCTGTCCCCTGTCCCCTGTCCCCATCCCTGTCCCTGTCCCCATCCCTGTCCCTGTCCCCACCCAGCTCAGGGACAGTGTGGGCGGGCGCACCGGGGTCTCCGTGGGTGGCTGTGGGTGACATTCCCGGATGGAAAGGTGACAGTCACATCCCGGTGCCCCGACCCTCGGAGCCGAGGCTGCTCCGTGAGGAACGTGAGAGCTCCCGGGAGGGGCCGGAGCCATCGGTGTCCCCAGTGCCACCAGCCCAGGGCAGCGCGGCCACTGCGCTGTCACCTGCCAGCCCCCTCTGGAATTCACCTGCGAGTCCCCTCCGTGGGAGCAGGAATGTCACCAACAGTGTCCCTGGAAGGGGATGGGATGGATGGATGGAGGGATGGAGGGAGGGATGGAGAGATGGATGGATGGATGGAGAGATGGGATGGATGGAGGGATGGATGGATGGAGGGATGGAGGGATGGATGGATGGATGGATGGATGGATGGAGGGATGGATGGATGGATGGAGAGATGGGATGGATGGAGGGATGGATGGATGGAGGGATGGAGGGATGGATGGAGGGATGGATGGATGGAGGGATGGATGGAGGGATGGATGGATGGAGGGATGGATGGATGGAGGGATGGATGGATGGAGGGATGGATAGATGGATGGATGGATGGATGGATGGATGGATGGAGAGATGGATGGATGGATGGATGGATGGATGGATGGATGGAGGGATGGATGGAGGGATGGAGGGATGGATGGATGGATGGATGGAGGGATGGATGGAGGGATGGATGGAGGGATGGAGGGATGGAGGGATGGATGGAGGGATGGATGGATGGAGGGATGGATGGATGGAGAGATGGATGGATGGATGGATGGATGGATGGATGGATGGAGGGATGGAGGGATGGATGGATGGATGGATGGAGGGATGGATGGAGGGATGGATGGATGGATGGAGGGATGGATGGAGGGATGGATGGATGGAGGGATGGATGGATGGAGGATGGATGGATGGAGGGATGGATAGATGGATGGATGGATGGATGGATGGATGGATGGAGAGATGGATGGATGGATGGATGGATGGATGGATGGATGGAGGGATGGATGGAGGGATGGAGGGATGGATGGATGGATGGATGGAGGGATGGATGGAGGGATGGATGGATGGATGGAGGGATGGATGGAGGGATGGATGGATGGAGAGATGGGATGGATGGAGGGATGGATGGATGGAGGGATGGATGGATGGAGGGATGGATGGAGGGATGGAGGGATGGATGGATGGAGGGATGGATGGATGGATGGATGGAGGGATGGATGGTTGGATGGATGGATGGAGGGATGGAGGGATGGATGGATGGATGGAGAGATGGATGGATGGATGGATGGATGGATGGATGGATGGAGGGATGGATGGATGGATGGAGAGATGGATGGATGGATGGATGGATGGATGGATGGATGGATGGAGGGATGGATGGAGGGATGGAGGGATGGATGGATGGAGGGATGGATGGATGGACAAATAGACAAACAAATGGACTCTGGGCACAGACAGACAGCACTCACCGCACTCCTGGGCTCTCTGTGATTCCGGAGCTGCAGGAAGTTGCCCGGACACAGGGAAGGACACACGGACACTTCCCTGCCCCCCGTCTCTCCTGGCCCATCCCTTGTCCCAGTTCCGGTGGCTCGGATCTGATCCCGAGCGGTGCCAGAGCACCCGGGGCACCAACAGGGGCTCCGGCATCGCCACACTCGGGATGGGGACGGGAGTGGGATCATCCATTTGGGATGGGGGTCAGGATCATCCATTTGGGATGGGGTCAGCTATGGGATCATCCATTTGGGATGGGGTCAGGATCATCCATTTGGGATGGGGTCAGCTGTGGGATTGTCCATTTGGGATGGGGACGGGATCATCCATTTGGGATGGGGTCAGCTGTGGGATCATCCATTTGGGATGGGGTCAGGATCATCCATTTGGGATAGGGTCAGCTGTGGGATCATCCATTTGGGATGGGGGTCAGGATCATCCACTTGGGATGGGGTCAGCTGTGGGATCATCCATTTGGGATGGGGACGGGATCATCTGTTTGGGGATGGGGACAGCTGTGGGATCGTCCATTTGGGATGGGGACGGGATCACCCACTTGGGACAGGTTTGGGATCATCCACTTAGGACGGGTTTGGGATCACCCGCTCGGGCCGGGCACCCCAAATCCAACCCCGGTGGCTGCCCGGCCATGGAGCCGCCGCCCGCCCCCCATCCCCGCCACCGCCCCCATTCCCGTTCCTCCGCTCACCCTCCTCCTCCTCCGGCCGCTGTGTCCCCACCGTGTCCCCACCGTGTCCCCGCAATGTCCCCACCGTGTCCCCACCGTGTCCCCGCGATGTCCCCCGCCACGTCCCCGCTGTGTCCCCGGTGCCCGCTCCCAGCCCGGCTCGGCGGCAGCCGGATGGATCCAAATCCCGGAATTCCACCCAGCCCCTCCAAAAGCAGCGCTGCCGCTGGGAACGGAGCCGTTCCGTTCCCGCCGGGGCCTTCCCCTTCCCTTCCCTTCCCCTTCCCTTCCCTTCCCTTCCCTTCCCTTCCCTTCCCTCCCCTTCCCTTCCCTTCCCTTCCCTTCCCTTCCCTTCCCTTCCCTTCCCTTCCCTTCCCTTCCCTTCCCTTCCCTTCCCTTCCCTTCCCTTCCCTTCCCTTCCCTTCCCTTCCCTTCCCTTCCCTTCCCTTCCCTTCCCTCCTTTCCCAGCGGCAGCCGGCGCGGCCCCGGCACCCCCGGGATGCTCCACGGCCGGAGCAGGGCTGAGCTCGGGAGAAGGGAAAGGGTCTCAGCCCGGATTTGGGGGGGGGGGGGGGGGGTCGGGCCGGGATTTGGGGTCCCAGCCCGGATTTGGGGTCTGAGCCGGGTTTGGAGTCCCAGCCCGGATTTGGGGTCCCAGCCCGGATTTGGGGTCTGAGCCAGGTTTGGGGTCCCAGCCCAGATTTGGGGTCTCAGCCCGGGTTTGGGGTCCCAGCCTGGATTTGGGGTCTCAGCCCGGGTTTGGGGTCTCAGCCCGGATTTGGGGTCTCAGCCAGAATTTGGGGCGCTCAGCCCGGATTTGGGGTCTCAGCCCGGGTTTGGGGTCTCAGCAAGGATTTGGGGTCTCAGCCTGGATTTGGGGTCCCAGCCCAGATTTGGGGTCCCGGATTTGGGGTCCCAGCCCAGGTTTGGGGTCTCAGCCTGGATTTGGGGTCCCAGCCCAGATTTGGGGTCCCGGATTTGGGGTCCCAGCCCGGATTTGGGTCCCAGCCCGGATTTGGGATCTGAGCCTGGATTTGGGGTCCCAGCCGGGATTTGGGGTCCCAGCCCGGGTCCCCCGGTGCCGATGTCCCCTCTCGGTGCCGCTGCCCTCGCTGTCCCTGCGGCACCCACGGGGGTGGCAGCAGCCGGGAATCCCGGGTGGGATCGGGAATCCCAGATGGGATCAGGAATCCCGGGTGGGATCGGGAATCCCGAGTGGGATCGGGAATCCCGGGTGGGATCGGGAATCCCAGATGGGATCAGGAATCCCGGGTGAGATCGGGAATCCCGGGTGTGATCAGGAATCCCGGGTGGGATCGGGAATCCCGGGTAGGATCGGGAATCCCGGGTGTGATCAGGAACCCCGGGTGGGATCAGGAATCCTGGATGGGATCGGGAATCCCGGGTGGGATCAGGAATCCCGGGTGGGACCGGGCCATCCCTGGAGCATCCCGCTCCCCCTTTCCCAGGCTGGGATTCCCTCCCCGCTCACCCCGAGCCCCCCAAAACCTCCGCGTCTCACCCACCCCGCTCCTCCCACCCCGCCAGTGCCACCCGGCTCGGGGCACCCGGGGGACCCCGGGGTGGCAGCGGGGACAGCGCTGTCCCCACCCCGCGGGGCTCCCGGGACCCTCCCGGACTCACCGGCAGCTCCGGGCTCCGCTCCAACCTGGCCCCAAGTCGAGACAAAGGCGGCGGCGCCGTCCCCTGTCCCCCGTTGTCCCCTGTCCCGTGTCGCCGCTGTCCCCTGTCCCGTGTCGCCGTTGTCCCCTGTCCCGTGTCCCCGTTGTCCCCTGTCCCGTGTCGCCGCCGTCCCCTGTCCCGTGTCGCCGCTGTCCCCTGTCCCCTGTCGCCGCTGTCCCCTGTCGCCGTTGTCCCCTGTCCCCTGTCGCCGCTGTCCCCTGTCCCGTGTCGCCGTTGTCCCCTGTCCCGTGTCGCCGTTGTCCCCTGTCCCCTGTGGCCGCTGTCCCATGTCCCGTGTCGCCGCTGTCCCCTGTCCCGTGTTGCCGCTGTCCCGTGTCGCCGCTGTCCCCAGACAGGCTGGTGCCACCACCCGGGGTTCATGAGGGCGGTGGGCTGGGGGGCGTTAACCCTTCCCCTGCCGTTCCCTCCTTCCTCCTGCCCCGGGACCCCCCGGGATGAGCCCGAGGTTCGGGGCGGGGCGGGGACAGCGCCCAGGGGGAGGTGACACAGGGCAGGGAGCGCCACCAGCCCCGGGGACAGTGCCACCAGCCCCGGGGACGGTGCCACCAGCCCCGGGGACAGTGCCACCAGCCCCGGGGACAGTGCCACCAGCCCCGGGACAGCTGTGACCCCATTCCTACTGTGTCCCTGTCCCTGCTGTGTCCCCATCCCAGCTGTGTCCCCATCCTGTGTCCCCATCCTGTGTCCCCATCCCGGCTGTGTCCCTGTCCCAGTGTCCCGGGGTCACAGCAGCCCTGGCAGTGGCGATGTGGCCGTGCCCGGTGTGGGGGGTTGGGGACATTCAGGGTGGCCTGGCCGGTGCTGTCCGGTGGGAAGGAGACCCTGCAGCTGTCCCTGTCACTGTCACTGTCACTGTGTCCCCAGCTGGGGACAGCTGTTCCTGCTGCTCCTGCCCTGCACTGGCACCTTCTCTTTCCATTCTGGTGTGCCCAGACCTCCCCCTGTCTGTCTGTCCCTCCATCCATCCCTGTCCATCCATCCCTCCATCCCTCCATCCATCCATCCATCATCCATCCATCCATCCCTCCATCCATCCCTCCCTCCATCCATCCATCCATCCCTGTCCATCCATCCCTCCATCCCTCCATCCATCCATCCCTCCATCCATCCATCCATCCATCCATCCCTCCATCCATCCCTCCATCCATCCCTCCCTCCATCCATCCATCCATCCCTCCATCCATCCCTCCATCCATCCCTCCATCCATCCCTCCCTCCATCCATCCCTCCCTCCATCCATCCATCCATCCCTCCATCCATCCCTCCATCCATCATCCATCCATCCATCCATCCATCCATCCATGATCCATCCCTCCATCCCTCCATCCATCCCTCCATCCATCCCTCCATCCATCCATCCATCCATCCATCCATCCATCCCTCCATCCCTCCATCCATCCCTCCATCCATCCCTCCATCCATCCATCCATCCATCCCTCCATCCCTCCATCCATCCCTCCATCCATCCCTCCATCCATCCCTCCATCCATCCATCCATCCATGATCCATCCCTCCATCCATCCCTCCATCCATCCATCCATCCCTCCATCCATCCATCATCCATCCATCCGTTCAAGATCCATCCCTCCATCCCTCCATCCATCCATCCATCCATCCATCCATCATCCATCCATCCATCCATGATCCATCCCTCCATCCATCCATCCATCCATCCATCCCTCCCTCCATCCATCCCTCCATCCCTCCATCCATCCATCCATCCATCCCTCCATCCCTCCATCCATCCATCCATCCATCCCTCCATCCCTCCATCCATCCATCCATCCATCCATCCATCCCTCCATCCATCCCTCCATCCCTCCATCCATCCATCCATCCCTCCATCCATCCATCCATCCATCCATCCATCCCCCTCCCTCTCCCCCTGTCCCCAGGGCGGGCTCAGCCGCTGTCACTCTGCCATCACTGTCACCTCTGTCCCCCACCCGCAGCTGTCACCCCCTGCCATCCCTGTCACTGTCACCTCTGTCCCCCGCCGAGTGGGGCCTCAGCTGCAGCCTCGCTGCCCCCGGGGCCAGGGGGACACGGGAGGGACAGAGGGGACAGAGAGGACACGGGAGGGACAGGGGGGACAGAGAGACAGAGGGGACAGGGGGGACAGAGGGGACACGGGAGGGACAGAGGGGACAGGGGGGACAGAGGGGACACGGGAGGGACAGAGGGGACAGAGGGGACAGAGGGGACAGGGGGGACAGAGGGGACACGGGAGGGACAGAGGGGACAGGGGGGACAGAGGGGACACGGGAGGGACAGAGGGACAGAGGGGACAAAGGGGGCAGAGGGGACAGAGGGGACAGAGGGGACAGAGGGGACACGGGAGGGACAGAGGGGACACGGGAGGGACAGAGGGGACAGAGGGGACACGGGAGGGACAGGGGGGACAGAGGGGACAGAGGGGACACGGGTGGGACAGAGGGACAGAGGGGACAAAGGGGACAGAGGGGACAGAGGGGACAGAGGGGACACGGGAGGGACAGAGGGGACAGAGGGGACAGAGAGGACAGAGGGGACAGAGAGCACACGGGTGCCACGGGCGCTGCTGGCCCACGGACACGCCCCCAAGCCCTCTGTGGGGTGGGGGGGGTCTGGGGGGACCCCCAGTGCTCGGGGGGAGCCCGGGAGGGGGGGGCTGGGGGCGAGGGGGGCGCTGTCCCGGGCGGGCACGGGGGGATTTGGGAGGATTTGTCACGGGTGGGGTACAGGGGGATTTGTCACGGGTGGGTACGGATGGTTTTTGGGGGATTTGTCACGGGTGGGGTACAGGGGGGATCTGGGGGATTTGTCACGGGTGGGTTTGGGGGATTTGGGGGATTTGTCACGGGTGGGTTTTGGGTACGGGGGAATTTGGGGGATTTGTCACGGGTGGCTACGGATGGTTTTTGGGGGATTTGTCACGGGTGGGTTTTGGGTACGGGGGGATTTGTGGGATTGATCCCGCTCTGGGGGCCCCCGGCGCTGGGGCCGTGTCCTGGCGTGTCCGTGGGGTCGGTGCCCGGGACCCCCGGAGGGGACAGGGAGGGGACCGGGAGGGGACACCGGGCCCCGGGGCTGGCAGGGGGCGGAGCCAGCTGGGGGGGCGTGGCCACGGCGGGGATACTGACTCTTTACCATATATGGAGATGGGCGTGTCTGAGGGCGGAGCCACGCCCCGAGGGCGCGTCCGTGCGACGTGACCGGCGATGGGCGTGGCCATCAGCGTGGCCCCGCCCCGGGGCGTGTCCGGCCGCGGGGGGCGTGGCCAGGGGCAGCGATGGCGGAGCTGTTCGGCGGCGTGGAGGGGTGAGGGGTCGCGCCGGGGCCGGGGGGCGCTCCCCGGGACCCCCCGCACCCCCATTCCCTGCGGGGGGGTGGGTGGGGCTGCAGCGGGACCCCCACCCTGCCCCCCATCGCCCCGCCCCGCTCGGGGACCCCCATCCCGGGGGGCAGCCGGGGGGTCCCCCGAGCCCGGGGGGGGTCAGGGACCCCCAACCCCGTCCGGGCCCCGGGGGAGCCCGAGGGGAGCGGGGAGGGGGCGCGGAGCGGGGACACCGCACTTCCGGGATGGGGACAGTGGGGCGGTGCCGGCAGTGTCCCCACTCGGGATGGGGACAGTGGGACAGTGGGGCGGTGGTGGCAGTGTCCCCACTTGGGATGGGGGATGGGGACAGTGAGGGGGTGCTGGCAGTGTCCCCACTCGGGATGGGGACAGTGGGGGGGTGCTGGCAGTGTCCCCACTCGGGATGGGGACAGGGGGACAGTGGGGGGGGTGTTGGCAGTGTCCCCACTCAGGATGGGGGATGGGGACAATGGAGGGGTGCTGGCAGTGTCCCCACTCGTGGTGCTGGCAGTGTCCCCACTCGGGATGGGGACAGTGGGACAGTGGGGGGGTGCTGGCAGTGTCCCCACTCCGGATTGGGGACAGTAGGGCGGTGCTGGCAGTGTCCCCACTGGTGGCGCTGGCAGTGTCCCCACCGTCCCCACCCCTCTCTCGGCAGCGGGGGCACCCACTCCAGGGTGGTGCTGGTGTCCGGCGATGGCCAAATCGTGGCCGAGACCGAGGGACCCTGCACCAACCACTGGGTGAGCCGAGGGGACAGCCATGTCCCCAAGCTGGGGCACGGGGAGAGGGGGACAGGACAGGGGAAGGGGGTTTGGGACACGGAGCTGGGTTTGGGACACGGAGCTGGGTGTGGGACACGGAGCTGGGTGTGGGACATGGAGCTGGGTTGGGGACACGGAGCTGGGTTGGGGACACGGAGCTGGGTGTGGGACACGGAGCTGGGTTGGTGACACGGAGCTGGGTTTGGGGCATGGAGCTGGGGGTGGGACACGGAGCTGGGTTTGGGACACGGAGCTGGGGTGGGACACGGAGCTGGGTTGGTGACACGGAGCTGAGTGTGGGACACGGAGCTGGGTTTGGGACACGGAGCTGGGGGTGGGACACGGAGCTGGGTGTGGGACACGGAGCTGGGTGTGGGACGTGGAGCTGGGCGTGGGACGTGGAGCTGGGCGTGGGACACGGAGCTGGGTTGGGGACACGGAGCTGGGTGTGGGACACGGAGCTGGGTTTGAGACACGGAGCTGGGGGTGGGACACGGAGCTGGGGGTGGGACACGGAGCTGGGTGTGGGACACGGAGCTGGGTTGGGGACACGGAGCTGGGTTTGAGACACGGAGCTGGGGGTGGGACACGGAGCTGGGGGTGGGACACGGAGCTGGGTTGGGGACACGGAGCTGGGTGTGGGACACGGAGCTGCGTTGGGGACACGGAGATGGGGGTGGGACACGGAGCTGGGTTGGGGACACGGAGCTGGGTGTGGGACACGGAGCTGGGTTTGGGACACGGAGCTGGGTGTGGGACACGGAGCTGGGTTGGGGACACGGAGCTGGGTTTGGGACACGGAGCTGGGTTGGGGACACGGAGCTGGGTTTGGGACACGGAGCTGGGGGTGGGACACGGAGCTGGGTTGGGGACACGGAGCTGGGTTTGGGACACGGAGCTGGGTTGGGGACACGGAGCTGGGTTTGGGACACGGAGCTGGGGGTGGGACACGGAGCTGGGTTGGGGACACGGAGCTGGGTTTGGGACACGGAGCTGGGGGTGGGACACGGAGCTGGGTTGGGGACACGGAGCTGGGTTTGGGACACGGAGCTGGGTTGGGGACACGGAGCTGGGTTTGGGACACGGAGCTGGGTGTGGGACACGGAGCTGGGTGTGGGACACGGAGCTGGGGGTGGGACACGGAGCTGGGTTGGTGACACGGAGCTGGGTTTGGGACACGGAGCTGGGTTTGGGACACGGAGCTGGGTGTGGGACACGGAGCTGGGGGTGGGACACGGAGCTGGGGGTGGGACACGGAGCTGGGTTGGTGACACGGAGCTGGGTTTGGGACATGGAGCTGGGTGTGGGACATGGAGCTGGGTTGGGGACACGGAGCTGGGTTGGGGACACGGAGCTGGGGGTGGGACACGGAGCTGGGTTTGGGACATGGAGCTGGGTTGGGGATACGGAGCTGGGTTGGGGACACGGAGCTGGGTTGGGGACACGGAGCTGGTGTGGGACGTGGAGCTGGGGGTGAGACACGGAGCTGGGTTGGGGACGTGGAGCTGGGTGTGGGACATGGAGCTGGGGGTGGGACACGGAGCTGGGTTTGGACACGGAGCTGGGTGTGGGACGCGGAGCTGGGTGTGGGACACGGAGCTGGGTGTGGGACACGGAGCTGGGTTGGGGACACGGAGCTGGGTTTGGGACACGGAGCTGGGGGTGGGACACGGAGCTGGGTTGGGGACACGGAGCTGGGTTTGGGACACGGAGCTGGGTTGGGGACACGGAGCTGGGTTTGGGACACGGAGCTGGGTGTGGGACACGGAGCTGGGTGTGGGACACGGAGCTGGGGGTGGGACACGGAGCTGGGTTGGTGACACGGAGCTGGGTTTGGGACACGGAGCTGGGTTTGGGACACGGAGCTGGGTGTGGGACACGGAGCTGGGGGTGGGACACGGAGCTGGGGGTGGGACACGGAGCTGGGTTGGTGACACGGAGCTGGGTTTGGGACATGGAGCTGGGTGTGGGACATGGAGCTGGGTTGGGGACACGGAGCTGGGTTGGGGACACGGAGCTGGGGGTGGGACACGGAGCTGGGGGTGGGACACGGAGCTGGGTTTGGGACATGGAGCTGGGTTGGGGATACGGAGCTGGGTTGGGGACACGGAGCTGGGTTGGGGACACGGAGCTGGTGTGGGACGTGGAGCTGGGGGTGAGACACGGAGCTGGGTTGGGGACGTGGAGCTGGGTGTGGGACATGGAGCTGGGGGTGGGACACGGAGCTGGGTTTGGGACACGGAGCTGGGTGTGGGACGCGGAGCTGGGTGTGGGACACGGAGCTGGGTGTGGGACACGGAGCTGGGTTGGGGACACGGAGCTGGGTGTGGGACACGGAGCTGGGTTGGGGACACGGAGCTGGGTGTGGGACACGGAGCTGGTGTGGGACACGGAGCTGGTGTGGGACACGGAGCTGGGTGTGGGACGCGGAGCTGGGTTTGGGACACGGAGCTGGGCGTGGGACACGGAGCTGGTGTGGGACACGGAGCTGGGTTGGGGACACGGAGCTGGGCGTGGGACACGGAGCTGGGGGTGGGACACAGAGCTGGGTTGGGGACACGGAGCTGGGTTTGGGACACGGAGCTGGGGGTGGGACACGGAGCTGGGCTGTTTCTGGTTGTCCCCAAACTTGGGGACCCTTGGGTGGGACGCAGCCACTGCAGACGGTGCCTCGGTGTCCCCTCACCCAAACGTCCACGTGGGACCCTCGCGATGGAACCTGGGTGGCCTCAGCGTGTCCCCCCACCCAAAAACCCACATGGTACCCCCGGGGTGTGACCTCAAGGTGTCCCCCCACCCAAAAACACTTGTGGGACCCTTGGGATGGAGCCTCAGGGTGTCCCCCCACCCAAAACCCTGCACGGCACCCCCGGGATGGAGGCAGGACATGACCCCAGGGTGCCCCTCACCCAAAACCCCCCAGGGCACCCCCAGGCCATGATCCCAGAGTGTCCCCCCACCCAAAAACCCACATGGGACCCCCGGGCTGTGGTGACCCTGGGGTGCTCCTCACCCAAAAACCCTTGTGGGACCCGCGGGCCATGACCCCAGGGTGTCCCCCACCCAAAAACCTGCATGGGACCCCTAGACTGTGGTGACCTTGGGGTGCCCCCGCTGCCCCTGGGCCGTGGTGACCCTGGGGTGCTCCTCACCCAAAACCCCCCTTGGCACCCCCGGGCCATGGTGGCCCCAGGGTGCCCCCCCAGGCGGTGGTGACCCCGGGGTGCCCCCGCTGCTCCCAGGCCCTGGTGACCCCAGGGTGTCCCCCCAGACCATGGTGACCTCGGGGTGCCCCCCCGGGGGTGCCGTGGTGACCCTGGGGTGCCCCCGCAGCTGATCGGGGCCGAGCAGTGCCTGCAGCGCATCGAGCGCATGGTCAGCGAGGCCAAGAGCCGGGCGGGCGCCGACCCGCGGGAGCCGCTGCGCGCCCTGGTGAGTTTTGGGGTCTTGAGGAGGTTTGGGATGGGTTTTTGGGGGTTCGGGGGGGGTTTGGGATGAGTTTTTGAGGTCTTGAGGGGGTTTGGGATGAGTTTTGGGGGTCTTGAGTAGATTTGGGATGGGTTTTGGGGTCTTGAGTAGATTTGGGATGAGTTTATGGGGTCTTGAGGGGATTTGGGATGGGTTTTGGGGTTTGGAGGAGGTTTGGGATGGGTTTTGGGATTTTGAGGGGGTTTGGGATGAGTTTTGGGGTCTTGAGGGGGTTTGGGATGGGTTTTGGGATCTTGAGGGGGTTTGGGATGCGTTTTGGGGTCTTGAGGAGGCTTGGGATGAGTTTTGGGGTCTTGAGGGGCTTGAGATGGGGTTTTGCAGTCTTGAGGGGATTTGGGATGAGTTTTTGGTGGTTCTTGGGGGGGTTGGGATGGGTTTTTGGAGGTTCTCGATGGGTTTGGGATGGCTTTTGGAGGTTTGGGATGGGTGTTGGGATCTTGAGGCCCCCCCACACCCCATCCCCAAGCCGTGTCACCCCCACCCCGGTGCCACCACCACCATGGAGGTGACAGTGACCCTGGGCGGGCCAGGGGCTGTCGCTGAGCGGAGGGGACCAGCAGGAGGCGGTGGGGAAGCTGAGGGAGGAGCTGCAGCGCCGCTTCCCCCACCTCAGCCAGAGCTACCTGGTGACCACCGACGCACTGGGGGCCATGGCCACCGCCAGCGACCACGGTGGGGACAATCCCCACCCCACCCCACCACCCCGGGATGGGTCTGGAGGGGGTTTGGGATAGGGTTTTGGGGTCTTGGGATGGGTTTTGGGGTTTTGGGATAGGTTTTGGGGTCTTGAGGAGGTTTGGGATGGGTTTTGGGGTCTTGAGGGAGTTTGGGATGGGTTTTTGGGGTTCTGGGGGAGCTTGAGATGAGTTTTTGGGTTCTGGAGGAGGTTTGGGATGGGTTTTTGGGGTCTTGAGGAGGTTTGGGATGGGTTTTGGGGTTTTGAGATGGGTTTTGGGGTCTTGGGATGGGTTTGGGATGGGTTTGGGGGTCTTGGGATGGGTTTTGGGGTCTTGAAGAGGTTTGGGATGGGTTTTTGGGGTTTGAGATGGGTTTGGGGTCTTGAGGAGGTTTTGGATGGGTTTTTGGGTTCTTGAGGAGGTTTGGGATGGGTGTTGGGGTCTTGGGATGGGTTTTGGGGTCTTGAGGAGGTTTGGGATGGGGTTTTGGGGTCTTGGGATGGGTTTGGGATGGGTTTTGGGGTCTTGAGGGGGTTGAGATGGGTTTTTGGGGTTCTGGGGGAGCTTGAGATGAGGTTTGGGGTTCTGGAGGATGGTTGGGATGGGTTTGGGGTCTTGAGGAGGTTTGGGATGGGTTTTTGGGGTTTGGGATGGGTTTGGGGGTCTTGGGATGGGTTTGGGATGGGTTTTGGGGTCTTCAGGTGACTTGGGATGGGTTTTGGAGATTTGGGATGTGTTTTGGGGGTCCTGAGGGGTTTGGGATGGATTTTGGGGTCTTGAGGGGGTTTGGGATGGGTTTTTGGAGTCTTGGGATGGGTTTGGGATGGATTTTGGGGTTTGGGATGGGTTTTGGGGTCTTGAGGAGGTTTGGGATGGGTGTTGGGGTCTTGGGATGGGTTTTTGCGGTCTTGAGGGGCTTTGGGATGGGTTTTTGGGGTTTGAGATGGGTTTTTGAGGTCTTGAGGATGTTTGGGGTGGGTTTTTGGGGTCTTGATGAGGTTTGGGATGGGTGTTGGGGTCTTGGATGGGTTTTGGGGTCTTGAGGAGGTTTGGGATGGGTTTGGGGGCTCTGGAGGAGGTTTGAGATGGGTTTTTGAGGTCTTGAGGATGTTTGGGATGGGTTTTTGGGGTCTTGAGGAGGTTTGGGATGGGTTTGGGGGTCTTGAGGGAGTTTGGGATGGGTGTTGGGGTCTTGAGGGGGTTTGGGATGGATTTTTGGGGTCTTGGGATTGGTTTTTGGGGTCTTGAGGGAGTTTGGGATGGGTTTTGGGGTCCTGAGGGGTTTGGGATGTGTTTTTGGGGTTTGGGATGTGTTTTTGGGGTTCGGGGGCCGGCGCCGGGGACATCGGGGTGACGCCGCCGGTGTCACGGTGGCGCAGGTGGCATCGTGCTGATCTCGGGCACCGGCTCCAACTGCAAACTCATCAACCCCGACGGCTCCGAGAGCGGCTGCGGCGGCTGGGGCCACATGATGGGGGACGAGGGCTCCGGTGAGGGGACAGCCGGGGCGGGGGGGTGGGATTTTGGGGTTCTGGGCGGGGTTGGGATGGGTTTTTGGGGTGTTGAGGGAGTTTTGGGATGGGTTTTTGGGATCTTGAAGGGGTTTGGGATGGGTTCTTTGGGGTCTTGGGATGGGTGTTGGGGTCTTGGGGGGGTTGAGATGGGTTTTTGGGGTCTTGAGAGGCTCTGGGATGAGTTTTTGGGGTTCTGGGGGGGTTTGGGATGGGTTTGGGGGTTCTGGAGGAGGTTTGAGGTGAGTGTTGGGGTCTTAAGGGGGTTTGGGATGGGTTTTTGGGGTTCTAGGGGAGGTTGAAATGGGTTATGGGGTTCTGGGGGGTTTGAGATGGGTTTTTGGGGTCTTGAGGGGGTTTTGGGATGTGTGTTGAGGTCTTGAGAAGGTTTGGGATGAGTTTTTGGGATGTTGAGGGGCTTTGGGATGGGTTTTGGGGTCTTGAGAAGGTTTGGGATGTGTTTGGGGTTCTGGAGGAGGTTTGGGATGGATTTTGGGGTCTTGAGGGAGTTTGGGATGTGTTTTGGGTCTTGAAGGGGTTTTTGGGGTTCTGGAGGAGGTTTGGGATTGGTTTTTGGGGTTCTGGGGGTGTTGGGATGGGTTTTTGGGTTCTGGAGGAGGTTCAGGATGGGTTTTTGGGTTCTGGAGGAGGTTTGGGATGGCTTTTTGGGGTTCTGGAGGAGGTTTGGGATGGGTTTTTGGGGTTCTGGGGGGTTTGAGATGAGTTTTTGCCGTCCCTTCTCCTCCCCAGCGTACTGGATCGCGCACCAGGCGGTGAAGATGGTCTTTGACTGCATGGACAACCTGGAGGTGCCGCCCCACGACGTCGCCTACGTCCGGCAGGCCATGTTCGACTACTTCCAGGTGCTGGCCAGGGGCGGGGGGCGGCTCTGGGGTCTTCGGGGGGGTTTGGGATGGGGTTTTGGGGTTCTGGGGTGGGGTTTTGGGGTCTTGAGGGCGTTTGGGATGGGATTTTGGAGGTTTGGGATGGGTTTTGGCGTTCTGGGGGGTTTGGGATGGGGTTTTGGGGTTCTGGGGTGGGGTTTTGGGATGGGTGTCAGGGTCTGGAGGGGGTTTGGGATGGGATTTTGGGGTTCTGGGGTGGGGTTTTGGGATGGGTGTCAGGGTCTGGGGGGGGTTTGGGATGGGATTTTGGGGTCTTGAGGAGGTTTGGGATGGGTTTTTGGGGTCTTGAGGGGGCTGAGATGGGTTTTTGGGGGTTCTGGGAGGGTTTGGGATGGATGTTGGGATTCTGGGGGGTTGAGATGAGTTTTTGGGGTCCTGGAGGGGTTTTGGGGTGGGTGTCGGGGTCCTGGGAACGGTCTGGAATGGGTGTTGGGGTTCTGGAAGGGCTTTGGGATGGGTCTTGGGGGTCTTGTGGGAATTGGGATGGATTTGGGGTTCTGTGGGGTTTTTGGGATGGATGTCAGGGTCTGGAGGGGGCTTGGGATGGGTTTTGGGGTCTTGAGGGGGCTGAGATGGTTTTTGGGGTTCTGGGGGGGGGTTGGGATGGGTGTTGGGGGTCTTCGGGGAATTGGGATGGGTTTGGGGGTCCTGGAGGAGTTTTGGGATGGATTTTGGAGTTCCCAGAAGGGCTTTGGGATGTGCCTTGGGGTCCTTGAGGGGTTTTGGGATGGATTTTGGGGTCTTGAAGGGGTTGAGATGGGTTTTTGGGGTTCTGGAGGGGTTTTGGGGTGGGTGTGAAGGTCCTGGAGGAGTTTTGGGGTCCCAGAAGGACTGTGGGATGTGTCTTGGGGTCCATAGAGGTTTTGGGATGGATTTTGGGGTCCATAGAGGTTTTGGGATGGATTTCATGGCCCTGGGGTGGCCCCAGGCCGTGTTTTGGGGTCCCGGGCGGCTCAGAGCCGTGTGCCGGGATTTGGGGACGGCCCCAGCCGCGCCCTGGCACCTCGGGGTGCCCCGGGGGGGTCCCCAAACCTCACCCGGGGGTGTCCCTGTTGTCCCCCTGACCCCACAGGTGTCGGACAGGATGGGGCTGCTGACGCACCTCTACCGCTCCTTCCAGAAATCCAAATTCGCCGGCTTCTGCCAGCGCCTGGCCGAGGGTACGGACACAGGGACAGCCTGGCCGGCTGGGGAGTGTCCCCAAACCTGTCCCCTCGGTCCCTGTCCCCTGTGTCCTCGTTGTCCCTGTCCCTCTGTCCCTGTCCCCTTTGTCTCCCCTGTCCCTGTCGCTCTTGTCCCCTTGTCCCTGTCCTGTCCCCTCTGTCCCTGTCCCCCCCCTTTATCACTGTCCCCCTTGTCCATGTCCCCATTGTCCTCGTTGTCCCTGTCCCCACTTTGTCCCCTTTCCCCCTGTCCCTCTCTGTCCCTGTCCCCTTTGTCCCCTCTGTCCCCCCTGTCCCCTCTATCCCTGTCTCCATTGTCCCTGTCCCCATTGTTCTCCTTGTCCCTGTCCCCACTTTGTCCCCCTTGTCCTTGTCCTCCTTGTCTCCCTTGTCCCTGTCCCCTCTGTCCCCTGTCCCCTCTGTCCCTGTCCCCTCTGTCCCCCTTGTCCCTGTCCCCTCTGTCCCTGTCCCCTGTGTCCCTGTCCCTGCCCCCTCTGTCCCCTCTGTCCCTGTCCCCTCTGTCCCCTTTGCCCCCTCTGTCCCCTTTGCCCCCTGTCCCCGCCGCTGCCACTCCCTGCTCTCTGCCCCGGCCGCACCTTTGCCCCCGAGCACCCTCTGCCCTCCCCGGGGGTGGGGACACCCAGGTGCCACCCCCTGAGCTCCGGGGGACACCGAGGGGGGGTGGCCCGTGTCCCCGCGGGTCCCCTGCCCCTGCCGGGTCCCGGTGCCACCCCCTGCCCGTCCCCCCGCAGGTGCCCAGCTCGGGGACCCCCTGTGCTGCCACCTCTTCACCCGGGCGGGCGAGGTGCTGGCGCGCCACGTGGTGGCCGTGCTGCCCAAAACCCACCAGGTGAGGGGCCCGGGGGGGGGACAGCGGGGACAGCGGGGTGTCACCGGCCCCCCTGAGTGTCACCGGGGTGTCACCGTCCCCCCCTGAGTGTCACCAGCCCCTCTGGGGTGTCACCATCCCGTCCTGAGAGTCCCGTCCCCTCCTGACTGTCACCGGGGTGTCACCGTCCCCTCCTGAATGCCACCGTCCCCTGCTGAGTGCCACCGGCCCCCCACTGAGTGCCACTGTCCCGTCCTGAGTGTCTCCGGCCCCTCCTGAGTGTCACTGTCCCCCTCCAAGTGCCACCATCCCCCCCCGAGTGCCACCGTCCCCCCCCGCCGAGTGTCACCGGCCCCTCCCGAGTGCCACCGTCCCCACCTGAGTGTCACCGGGGTGTCACCGTCCCCTGCTGAGTGCCACCAGCCCGTCCTGAGTGTCCCCGTCCCCACCCCGAGTGCCACCGTCCCCTCCTGAGTGTCACCGGCCCCCCGCAAGTGTCCCTGTCCCCTACTGAGTGTCACCGGGGTGTCCCCATCCCCTCCCGAGTGCCACCATGCCCTGCTCAGTGTCCCTGTCCCCTCCCGCTGTCCCTGTCCCCGCAGAGTCTGTTCCAGGGCGAGCTGGGGCTGCCCATCCTCTGCGTGGGCTCCGTGTGGAACAGCTGGGAGCGGCTGCAGGCGGGTGAGCGCGGGGGGGATCGGGGGTTTTTGGGGGGTTTTTTGGGATTTTTTGGGGAGTTTTTTGGGGGGTTTTTGGGGGTTTTTTTTTGCAGGGCGGATGCAGGCGGGTGAGAGCAGGGGCATTCGGGGTGGTGGTTTTTGGGCGTTTTTTTGGGGGTTTTTTGGGTTTTTTTTGGTTTTTTGGGGGGGGGGTTTGGGGGGGGTTTTTTGGGTTTTTTTTTTTATTTTTTGGGGGGTTTTTTGGGGGGTTTTTTGGGGGGTTTTTTTTGGGGGGTTTGGTTCCCCTGACCCCTCCCCCCGATGCTGCCGCAGGGTTCATCCAGGTGCTGGCGCTGGGGTTACAGGGTGGGGTTTTTTGGGGTTTTTTTTTTGGTTTTTTTGGGGTTTTTTTTGGGAGCGGATGCAGGTGGGTGAGTGCAGGGGTTTCGGGGTGGGTTTTTGGGGTTTTTTGGGGGCGTTTTTTGGGGGGTTTTTTGGGGGGGGGTTGGGCTTTTTTGAGGGGGTTTTTTGGGTTTCTTTGGGGTTTTTGGGGGGGTTTTTGGGGTTTTTTTAGGGTCTTTTGGGGGTTCTTTTAGGGTTTTTTGGGGGGGGGGTTTTCAGGGGTTTTTTTGGGGGTTTTTTTGGGGGTTTGTTTCCCCTGACCCCCTCCTCCCCCCGATGCCGCTGCAGGGTTCATTGGGGTGGGTTTTTGGGGTTTTTTAGGGTTTTTTTTTGGGATTTGTTTCCCCTGACCCCCTCCCCAATGCCGCAGGTTTCATCGCGGTGCTGTCGCGGGCGCGGGCCGAGCCCGCGGGCCGGGCGCTGTCCCGGTTCAGCCTCCTGCGGCTGAGGCGCTCCTCGGCGCTGGGCGCGGCGCGCCTGGGAGCGCGCACGGTGGGCGCGGCGCTGCCGCTGGACCGCGCCCAGAACGTCCAGGTCTTCTACACACACCAGTTCTGAGCCCCGGAACGGCGCGGGATGCCCCGGGAGAACCTCAAAAATACCCGGAGACAGCCCCAAAAATACCCGGAGAGAGCCCCAAAAATACCCGGGAGGAGAACCCTGAAAATACCCCGGAGCAGCCCCGGGAATGCCCGGGGGGAACCCGAAAATACCCGGGGGGAGAGCCCTGAAAATACCTGGGGGGAACCCCAAAATACTCGGAGAGAGCCCCAAAAATACCCGGGGGGAACCCAAAAAATACCCCAGAGCAGCCCTGGAAAATACCCGGGGGGAACCCGAAAAATACCCAGGGAGGAGAACCCCAAAAATACCCGGAGAGAGCCTCAAAAATACCCGGGGAGAGCCCTGTAAATGCCCAGGGAGAGCCCGGAAAATACCCGGGGGGAACCCAAAAATACCCAGAGAGAGTGCCCCAAAAATACCTGGGGACAGTGCCCCAAAAATACCCGGGGGGAACCTGAAAATACCCGGGAGGAGAACCCCGAAAACACTCGGGGGGAACCCGAAAAATACCCGGGGGGAGAGCCCCGAAAATACCCTGGAGCAGCCCCGAAAATACCCGGAGAGAGCCCCGGAAATGCCCAGGGAGAGCCTCGAAAATACCTGGGGGGAACCCGAAAATACCCGAGGAGAACCCCAAAAAAACCCGGAGAGGGTGCCCCAAAAATACCCGGGGGAAACCCGAATACCCGGGGGGAAGAACCCCGAAAATTCCTGGGGAGAGTGCCTCAAAAATACCCCGGAGCAGCACCGAAAACACCCGGGGGGAACCCCGAAAATACCCGGGAGAAGAACTCCAGAAATACCCGGGGAGAGAGCCCTGGAAAATGCCCGGGGAGAGCCCCGAGAATGCCCGGGGGGAGCCCCAAGAATGCCCAGGGGGAGCTCTGGAAAATCCCAGAGGAGAGCTCTGGGAATGCCCGGGGGGAGCTCCGGAAAATCCCGGGGGAAGCTCCGGGAAGTCCCGGGAGGAGCCCCGAGGGGAGGCCCCGGGTGAGGGTTCGTGGCTCGGCAATAAAACGGTTGCACTGCCCCGAGGGGATGGGAATGGGGCGGGAATGGGAATGGGAGAGTGGGGATGGGGTGGGAATGAGAATGGGGATGGGAATGGGAGAGTGGGAATGGGGATGGGGATGGGAATGGGGTGGGAATGGGATGGGGATAGCGAAGTGGGAATGGGGATGGGCTGGGATAGGGATGAGAGGGTGAGAATGGGATGGAGATGGGATGGGGGAATGGGAAGGGGGTGATGGGGTGGGAATGGGGCTTGGGATGGGAATAGGAATGGGGATGGGAGAGTGGGGATGGGGTGGGAATGGGAATGAGGCGGGGATGGGAGAGTGGGAATGGGGATGGGGATGGGGAAGTGGGGATGGGAGATGGGAGAGTGGGATGGGGTGGGAATGGGGATGGGGGAGCGGGGATTTGGGAAGGGGGCAATGGGGTGGGAATGGGGCTTGGGATGGGAGTAGGAATGGGGATGGGAGAGTGGGAGTGGAAGAGTGGGAATGGGAGATGGGAATGGGGCAGGATAGGGATGGGAGAGGGAATAGGATGGGGATAGGGAAGCAGGAATGGGGATGGGAGAGTGGGAATGGGATGGGGATTGCAGAGTGGGAGTGGAAGAGTGGGAATGGGAGATGGGAATGGGATGGGACAGTGGGAATGGGGATTGGGCTGGGAGTAGGAATGGGGATGGGAGATGGGAATGGGGCGGGATAGGGATGGGGGAGTGGGAATGGGATGGGGATGAGGTGGGAATGGGGCTTGGGATGGGAGTAGGAATGGGGATGGCAGAGTGGGAATGGGAGATGGGAATGGGCTGGGATAGGGATGGGTGAGTGGGAATGGGGCTGGATGGGGATGGGAGTGGGGTGGGATGGGACTCCGAGGATGGAGAAGGCTGGAGATGGGAATTTGGGGATGGGACAGGATAGGGATGGGAGTGTGGGAATGGGGCAAAGTGGGGCTGGGAATGTGGGGCTGGTAATGTCGGGGTGGGAATATCAGGACGGGAATATCGGGATGGGGCAGTTTGGGAGTGGGGCAGTGGGGCTGGGGCAGGGTGGGAATGGGAGCGCGGGGATGGGATCGGGATGGGGCTGGAGGAATGGGAACGGGAACGGCCCAGAGTGGGATTGGGAACGGGAATGGGACTGGGAGTGGGAATGGGAAGAGGAACAGGATTGGGAATGGGGAATGGGAACAGGACTGGGAGTGGGAACAGGATTGGGAACAGGAATGAGATTGGGAATGGGGAATGGGATTGGGAGTGGGATTGGGAATGGGAATGGGAGCACAGGAATGGGAACAGAATTGGGAGTGGGAATGGGGTTGGGATTGGGAATGGGATTGGGATTGGAATGGGAGTGGGAATGGAATGAGAATGGGAGTGGGATTGGGATGGGAACGGGATTGGGAATGGGATTGGGAACAGGATTGGGATGGGAACAGCAATGGGAACGGGATTGGGATTGGGTTTGAGAATGGGAATTGGAATGGGATTGGGATTGGGAACAGGATTGGAATGGGATTGGGATCGGAATCGGGGCACTGAGCCTGCCAGCAGAGGCAGGGACGGCCCCGCCCCCAAGGAAAAGCAGGAAGAGCAGGAAGGGGCAAATCCCAAGGATTGGGATCGGGGATGTGACATCCACAGCCCGGGCAGGGACCCGGATGGGGCAATTCCCACTTCCCAGGGAGGGAAAAAACCCGGGAAAAATCCCTTTTGGGAAAAGGAAGCACCAGCGATGGAAATTCCCGGGGAGAGCAGCTCCAAGGAGACCCCGCGGTTTTCCCAGGAAAGCTCCGGCCCCGCTCCCTTCCAAGAAGAGTTTATTTGGGATAAATCCCGAAATTTACAGCACGGGAAGGGGGGAGGAGGGAACTGCAGCAGAGAAATCCAAGGAAAAGCGGGAAGAGGAGGAGGGGAGAAGGTGGGATGGATCCCAACCGGGATTGGGGGGGGGAGTTCCATGGGACCGCCGCTCCCACGGGGGCTGGGAAATGCGGGAAGTGCTGGGAGCCGGGAATTCCAGGAGCTGGGGAATTCCATGAGCTCAGGGATTCCATGAGCTGGGAATTCAATTCCATGAGCTCAAGAATTCCATGAACTCAGGAGTTCCATGAACTGGAGAATTCCATGAGCCCAGGAATTCCCTGAGCTCAAGAATTCCATGAGCTCAGGAATTTCATGAACTGGGCAATTCCATGAGCTGGAGAATTCCATGAGCTCAGGATTTCCATGAACTTAGGAATTCCATGAGCTGGAGAATTCCACAAGCTCAGGAATTCCGGGAGCTGGAGAACTCCCTGAGCTCAGGAATTCCTGTGGAATTCAGTTCCATGAGCTCAGGGATTCCACAAGCTCAGGGATTCCATGAGCTGGGCAATTCCATGAACTGGAAAATTCCATGAACTCAGGAATTTCATGAGCTGGAGAATTCCATGAGCTCAGGAATTCCTGTGGAATTCAGTTCCATGAGCTCAGGAATTCCATGAACTCAGGAATTCCATGAACTGGGAATTCCATGAGCTGGAGAATTCAATTCCCTGAGCTCAGAAATTCCATGAACTGAAGAATTCCATGAACCCAGGAATTCCATGAGCTCAGGAATTCCATGAGTTGGAGAACTCAATTCCCTGAGCTCAAGAATTCCATGAGCTCAGGAATTCCATGAGCTGGGCAATTCCATGAGCTCAGGAGTTCCATGAACTGGAGAATTCCCTGAGCTCAGGAATTCCAGGAGCTCAGCCCCATTCAGCTCCCTGACCCCGCTGATCCCAGATTGACCGGAGAACGCAGGAATTTCCCGGGATCTCCCACCGGCCCTGGAAAAGCTCCTGGCGGCTCTGCTTTGGGATTTGTGATCCCAAAGAGTTCCTGATCTCCATGGAGAGGGATTCCCAAAAAGTTCCTGATTCCCTGGATTGGGATTTCTGACCTTGGGAATCTCCTGCATTCCCTGGATGGGGATTCCCAATCCCAAAAAGTTGCTGATTTCCTTGGAGAGGGATTCCCAATTCCAGAAAGTTCCAGATTTTCCTAGAGAGGGATTTCTGACCCCAAGGAGCCCCTGATTTCCCTGGATTGGGATTTCTGACCTTGGGAATCTCCTGCATTCCCTGGATGGGGATTCCCAGTCCCAAAATCCCTGGATGGGGATTCCCAGTTCCAGAAAGTTCCAGATTTCCATGGATAGGGATTCCCGATCCCAAAACACTCCTGATTTCCATGGATATAGGGATTCCCAATCCCCCAAAATTCCCAATTTCCCTGGATATGGGGATTCCCAGTTCCAGAACGTTCCTGATTCCCTGGATGGGGTTTTCTGACCTTGGGAATCTCCCACTTTTCCTGGACAGGGATTCCCAATCCCAAAAAGTTCCCAATTTCCCTGGACAGGGATTCCCAATCCCAAAACACTCCTGATTTCCCTGGATATAGGGATTCCCAATTCCAGAACATTCCTGATTTCCCTGGATGGGGATTTCTGACTTTGGGAATCTCCCACTTTTCCTGGACAGAGATTCCCAATCCCAAAGAGCTCCTGATTCCCTGGATTGGGGTTCCCAATCCCAAAAAGTTCCCAATTTCCCTGCACAGGGATTCCCAATCCCAAGGAGCTCCTGATTTCCCTTGGACAGGGATTCCCAATCCCCAAAAATTCCCAATTTCCCTGGATGGGGATTCCAGAAAGTTCCGGATTCCCTGGATGGGGATTTCTGACCTTGGGAATCTCCCACTTTTCCTGGAGAGGCGTTCCCCATCCCAAAGAGCTCCTGATTTCCTTGGATAAGGATTCCCAATCCCCAAAAATTCCTGATTTCCCTGGATGGGGATTCCCAGTTCCAGAAAGTTCCTGATTTCCCCAGATTGGGATTTCAGCCCTGGAGAAATTCCATTTTTTTTTTTCTTTTTGTCCTGGATTCCCAATTCCCAAAAAATTCCCTGGATTGGGATTCCCCATCCCAAAAAGCTCCTGCTTTCCCCGGCTTGGGATTTCCCAGCTGGAAAATCTCCCCCTTTCCCGGGATTTCCGAGCGCTTTCGATTTCCCTGGATTTCAGAATTTTGGGATTCCAGAAATTTGGGATTTGGGGAAATCCATCTTCCCATGGATGGGGAAGGAATTCCGATGGAATCCCAGGATCCTTGGGAAAAGGGATCAGGACATCCCAAAATATCCCGCAGGGCGGGGCTCCCTCTCCTTTCCCTGGTTTTCCTTGGAATTTCATCCCTCTGGGGGCTGGAATGTTGGATCAGCTTCAGGGGGAAGAGGAATTTGGGGAATCCTAAAAAAAAAAAACCCAAAAATCCCCTCTGGAATTGGCAGGATCCCCCTCCCCCACCCCCCCGGCACGGCTTCCATCGGGAGGAATTTTGGGGGATCCCGAAAAAATCCCACTCCAGAAAAAAGCAGGGATCCCATTCCAGACAAAACAGGGATCCCTAAAATCCCATTCCTGAGAAACCAGGGATCCCTAAAAAATTCCATTCCAGACAAAACAAGGATCCCTAAAAATCCCATTCCAGAAAAATCGGGGATCCCGAAAAATCAGAGATCCTAAAAAATCCCATTCCAGAAATATCAGAGATCCCAAAAAAATCCCGTTCCAGAAAAAACCAGGGATCCCAAAAAATCCTATGCCAGACAAAACAAGGATCCCCAAAAATCCCGTTCCAGAAAAATCAATTCCCATTCCAGAAAGATCAGGGATCCCCAAAAAAATCCCATTCCAGCAAAATCAGGGATCCCCAAAAATCCCATTCCAGACAAAACAAGGATCCAAAAAAATTCCATTCCAGAAAAAATGGGGATCCCATTCCACAAAAATCAGGGATCCCAAAAATCTCATTCCACAAAAATCAGGGATCCCAAAAAATCCCGTTCCAGAAAAAACCAGGGATCCCATTCCAGAAAAAATGGGGATCCAAAAAAATCCCATTCCAGAAAAATCAAGGATCCCCAAAGATCCCATTCCACAAAAACCAGGGATCCCCAAAAACTCCTCCACCAAAAAAGCACCAAACCTCATCCTTTTCCCCATAAATTTTTTTCCCTGGATTTTTTTTTCCCTGGAATTTTTTTTCCCTGGAATTTTTTCCCTGGGATTTTTTTCCCCTGGAATTTTTTCCTGGAATTTTTTTCCCCTGGGACTTTTTTTCCTGGAATTTTTTTCCCCTGGGAATTTTTTCCTGGAATTTTTTTTCCCTGGGAATTTTTTTCCCCCTGGAATTTTTTTTTCCCTGGAATTTTTTTTCCTGGGAATTTCTTTCCCCTGGATTTTTTTCCCTGGAATTTTTTCCCTGGGATTTTTTCCCTGGGATATTTTTCCCTGGGAATTTTTTTCCTGGGAATTTTCCCCTGGGATTTTTTTCCCCTGGGAATTTTTTCCCTGGAATTTTTTTTCCCGGGATTTTTTCCCCTGGGAATTTCTTTCCCCTGGATTTTTTTCCCTGGGATTTTTTTCCCTGAAATTTTTTTCCCTGGAATTTTTTTCCCTGGGATTTTTTTCCCTGGGATTTTTTCCCCAGGATTTTTTTTCCCCTGGGAATTTTTTTCCCTGGGATTTTTTTTTCCCGGAATTTTTTTTCCCTGGAATTTTTTTCCCCTGGGATTTTTTTTCCTGGAATTTTTTCCCTGGGAAATTTTTTCCCTGGGATTTTTTTTCCCTGGAATTTTCCCCCTGGAGCAGGGCTCAGTCTCTGGGCGGCCCCAGGGTCAGTATTTCACTCCGGGCACGAATTCCTTGGCGTCCGGGTTCAAGTTGCTTTTGCTCTGGGGAAAAAGACGGAATTTTGGTGTCGGGAATGGCGGGAATGTTGGGAATTCTCACCTCCCTGGGGTGGGCTGGGCTTTCCCCAAGAGAATTCCCGGGATTCTGGGTTCCCAAGGGAATTCCCGGGATTCTGGGTTCCCAAGGGAATTCCTGGGGTTTGGGGTCCCCAGCCCGGCCCTTTCCCGCTTTTCCAGGTGGATCCAGCTGGGCCTTGGGTGCTCCCGGGGATTCTGGGCCAATCCCAAAGCCGGGACAATCCCAGAAATGGGACAATCCCAAGGACATCCCAATCCCAAAGCCCAATCCCAAGGATATCCCGTTCCCAAGGACAGGACAATCCCAAGGATCGGACAAGCCCCAGCCCAAGCCCCGTTTCCCGGTTCCCAATTCCCAATTCTCCAATTCCTGGTTCCCAATTCCCAATTCCCGGTTCCCATTTCCCCATTCCCAGTTCCCAATTCCCGGTTCCCAATTCCCGGTTCCCGGTTCCCAACCCCTGGTTCCCAATTCCCAATTCCCCATTCCCAGTTCCCCATCCCCAATTCCCAACATTCCAAACATTCCCAATATTCCCTCACCAGGATGTCCCCCTCATTCCCGTTCCCGGTGCCGTTCCCGCTCCCCGGCTTTCCCTGCTCCAGGTTGCGGTTCCAAATCCACCAATTCCCATTCCCAATTCCCCAATTCCCAACTCCCCAATTCCCAATTCCCGTTTCCCAATTCCCGTTTCCCATTTCCCAATTCCCAATTCCCAATTCCCCATTCCCCGTTCCAAATTCTCCATTCCCAATTCCCGGTTCCCATTTTCCGGTTCCCAATTCCTGTTTCCCGGTTCCCAATTCCCGGTTCTTGGTTCCCAACCCCCGGTTCCCAACTCCCCAATTCCCCAATTCACAATTCCCAATTCCCCATTCCCATTTCCCCCATTCCCATTCCCCATTCCCCATTCCCCATTCCCCATTTCCCAATTCCCGTTTCCTGGTTCCCAATTCCCAATCCCCATTCCCCAATTCCCATTCCAATTCCCCAATTCCCCATTCCCCATTCCCCATTCCCAACATTCCCAAGGATCTCTCTCACCAGGATATCCCCGTCCCCGTTCCCGCTGTTCCCGCCGGCCGCCTTTCCCTGCTCCAGGTCCCGGGCCGGGATGAACCAATCCCGCTCCTCCTCCTCCAGCATCTCCTGGAAGCAGCGATCCAGGAACTCCTGCTCCTGCAGCTCCTCCTCCACCTGCACGCCCGAGACATTCCCAGAAACTTCCAGGGAATTCTTCCAGTCGGAAAATCCCAGCGTTTTTTCATCCCTGGGATTTTTTTTCCCTGGGATTGTTTTTTTTTCCTGGATTTTTTTCCTGTTTTTTTTTTTTCCCTGGGATTTTTCTTCCCTGGAAATTTTTTTCCTGGAATTTTTTTCCCAGGATTTTTTTTCCTTGGAAATTTTCTTCCCTGGGAATTTTTTTTCCAGGATTTTTTTCCCCGGGATTTTTTTTCCCAGGATTTTTTTTTCCCGGGATCTTTTTTTTCAGGATTTTTTTTCCCCTGGAATTTTTTCCCTGGAATTTTTTCCCTGGAATTTTTTTCCCTGGGATTTTTTTCCCCTGGGAATTTCTTTCCCCTGGAATTTTTTCCTGGGATTTTTTTTTCCTGGGATTTTTTTCCCCTGGAATTTTTTTCCCTGGAATTTTTTTTTCGTGGAATATTTTTTCCCCGGGAATTTTTTTTTCCTGGATTTTTTCCCAGGATTTTTTTTCCCTGGAATTTTTTTTTTCCCTGGATTTTTTTTTCCAGGATTTTTTTTTCCAGGATTTTTTTCCCCTGCGATTTTTTTTCCCTGGGAATTTTTTTTCCCTGGGAATTTTTTTTCCCAGGTTTTTTTTTCCCAGGATTTTTTTTTCCCTGGAATTTTTTTCCCTGGGATTTTTTTTCCCTGGAATTTTTTCCCTGGAATTTTTTTTCCCAGGATTTTTTTTTTCCCAGGACTTTTTTTTTCCCTGGGAATTTTTTTTCCCTGGGAATTTTTTTCCCTGGAATTTTTTTTCCTGGATTTTTTTTTTCTGGGAATTTTTTCCCTGGGATTTTTTTTTTCTTGGATTTTTTTTTTTCCTGGGATTTTTTTTTCCCGGGATATTTTTTTCCAGGATTTTTTTTCCCTGGAATTTTTTCCCTGGAATTTTTTTCCCTGGGATTTCTTTCCCTGGAATTTTTTTTCCCTGGATTTTTTTTCCCTGGAATTTCTTCCTTGGGAATTTTTTCCCAGGATTTTTTTCCCTGGAATTTTTTTTCCTGGATTTTTTTTCCCTGGGATTTTTTATTCCCTGGAATTTTTTTCTGCAGGGCTGTGGAATCCTGGAATTCTTCAGGTTGGAAAATTCCAGGAATTCCAGGATTTTTCCTTGGACTGTTGGGAGGAGCTGAGGGAATCCTGGAATTCTTTGGGTTGGAAAATCCCAGGAATTCCAGGAATTCCTCACTCCAGGGGTGGTGGCTCTGATCCCAAAGCTTTCCCAGCCTGGAATTCCTGGAGCTGGGATGTGGAAGCCGAGGACGGGGCCGGGGATTTTTCCCGTTTTTCTCTGGATTTTGGGAGACGCCAAGAGGAGCCAATGCTCCAAATCTGGATCCATGAAAATGTTTGGAATCCCAAAAACGGAAAGGGGAATCCCAAAAAGGGAAAGAAGATCCCAAAAAGGGAAGGGAAGGGGAATCCCAAAAAGGGAAGAGGAATCCCAAAAAGGGAAAGAAGATCCTAAAAAGGGAATGGAAGCGGAATCCTAAAAAGGGAAGGGGAATCCCAAAAAAGAAAGGGAAAGGGAATCCCAAAAAGGGAAAGAAGATCCCAAAAAGGGAATGGAAAGGGAATCCCAAAGACGGAAAGAAGATCCCAAAAAGGAAAGGGAAAGCGAATTCCAAAACCTCAGAAGGTGACGCCACCACCCCTCAGGAAGGATCAGAGACTTTTCCCAGCTTTTTTTTCCGGCTTTTCCAGGTCAATCCCACCCCGGGGCAGCTCCTTTCCCTCCGGATCCCGGCGTTCCCGGCCGGTTTCCCGTTCCCAATCCCGGGGTGGCTCCTGTCCCTCCGGATCCCGGCGTTCCCGGCCGGTTTCCCGTTCCCAATCCCGGGGTGGCTCCTTTCCCACCGGATCCCGGCGTTCCCGGCCGGTTTCCCGTTCCCAATCCCGGGCTCTCACCTGCCGGTTGAAATCCTCCTCGTTCTCCATCCACATGTACTCGGCAAAGGGGTTCGGCTCCTTCTCCGGGTGCCCGTTCCCGGCGGGATCCGCCTGGGCTGCGGGGCTGGAGGCCGGGCTGCCGGCCAGCTCCGAGCCATTCATCCTAAAAACTGGGAACAGCGGGGCCTGGGGGTCAGGGAGGCTGGAGAGCCCAAATCCCAAATCCCAAATCCAGCAGGGGATCAGGTGGTGCTGGAGATCCCAAATCCGGCGGGGGTCATGGGGTGCTGGAAATCCCAAATCCCAAATCCAGTGGGGGTCAGGGGGTGCTGGAGATCCCAAATCCAGAGGGGATCAGGGGGTGCTGGAGATCCCAAATCCAGTGGGGATCAGGGGGTGCTGGAGATCCCAAATCCAGTGGGGATCAGGGGGTGCTGGAGATCCCAAATCCCAAATCCAGTGGGGGTCGGGGGGGCTGGAGATCCCAAATCCCAAATCCAGTGGGGGTCAGGGGGTACTGGAGATCCTAAATCCCAAATCCAGTGGGGGTCAGGGGGTGCTGGAGATCCTAAATCCCAAATCCAGTGGGGGTCAGGGGGTGCTGGAGATCCCAAATCCCAAATCCAGTGGGGGTCAGGGGGTACTGGAGATCCTAAATCCCAAATCCAGTGGGGGTCAGGGGGTGCTGGAGATCCCAAATCCCAAATCCCAAATCCAGTGGGGGTCAGGGGGTGCTGGAGATCCCAAATCCCAAATCCAGCAGGGGTCAGGGGGTGCTGGAGATCCCAAATCCCAAATCCCCAATCTGGGCCGGGGTTCCAGCACGGGAAGGGTGGGGTTGGTCCTGGGGGGGATTGGGCAGAGGGAGCGATCCGGGAATGGAGGCCAGGGATTGGGAATGGATCAGAGACCGTTCCATCCATCCATCAATCCATCCATCCATCAATCCATCAATCCATTAATCACTAAATTAAGTAATCCATCAATCTGTTAATCAATCCATCATTCCATAGTCCATCAGTCCATCAATCCATCAATCCATTAATCCATCAATCCATCCATTGATCCATTAATCCATCAGTCCATCCATCCATCAGTCCATCAATCCATTAATCACTAAATTAATTAATCCATCAATCAGTCCATCCATCCATCCATCAATTCATTAATCCATCAATCCATTAATCTGTTAGTCCATCAACACATTAATCTATCAATCCATCAATCCATCAATCCATCCATGGATCCATCCATCAATCCAACAATTCATTAATCTATCAATCCATTATTCCATTAATCCATTAATCCATCAATCCATCAATGTTGAGTTCATGCATTAATGCATTGATCTATTAATCTATCAATCCATCAACTCATCAGTCCATTAATCCATTACTCCATTAATTCATCAATCAATTATTCCATCAGTCCATAAATCCATCAACCCATCCATCAATCCATCAATCAATTAATGTATTGATCCATTAATCCATCAATCCATTAATTCATCATTCCATTAATTCATCATTCCATTAATTCATCAATCCATCAATCCATCAGTCCATCCATGGATCCATCCATCAATCCATTAATCCATCGATCTACCAATCCATTAACATATTGATCCATCAATCCATTACCCCATTAATCTAGCAATCCATCAATCCATCAGTCCATTAATCCATTATTCCATTAATTCATCAATCCATCCATGGATCCATCCATCAATCCATTATTAATCTATCAATCCATTAATAAATCAATCCATTATTCCATTAATCTACCAATCCACCAATCCCTGAATCCCTCCATCCCTGGCTCCATCCCTGCATCCATCCATGGCTGGGTTATCCTGGGAAAAGGATCCTTCCCAGCCCCAAACTGCCGGAGTTTGGGATGTTCTGGAAGGTTGGGAACGGGGGATGAGCTCAGGGATGGTGGGAGAGCTGGGAATGTTCCCCTGGAGAAGGGAAAACTGCAGGGAATGCTCCGAGTGCCTGCAGGGGCTCCAGGAGAGCTGGAGAGGGGCTGGGGACAAGGGCTGCAGGGACAGGAGCCAGGGAATGGCTTCCCACTGGGAAAAGGGAGATTTTAATGGAATATTGGGCAGGAATTCCCGGCTTTGGCAGAGAGGAGCCGGCTGTGTCCCCTCAGTGCTCCAGGAGGAATTCGGGATGAGGTTCCTGAGCGTTCCTCGGATTGTTTGGGGTTTTGTTTTTTATGATTTTATTTTTTTCTGGGAGAATCCGTCAGAGCCGGGCTGGGATTAAAGGAGAAGCGGGATGGGATTATCCGGGATCAGGGAAATAGGGCACGGCCCTTGGGAGCTGGGAGAGCTGGGAATGGGAGAACTCTGGGGAAATGGGAATGCAGAGCTGGGAATGGGGAATGGGAATGCAGGGCTGGGAATGGAAATGGGAATGCAGAGCTGGGAATGGGGAATGGGAATGGGGAATGGGAATGGAAATGGGAATGGGGAATGGGAATGAAGGGCTGGGAATGGGGAATGGGAATGGGGAATGGGAATGCAGGGCTGGGAATGGGGAATGGGAATGCAGAGCTGGGAATGGGGATAAATCCCCACGGCCGGAAGGGAAATCGGGATCAGGAGTGGGATTTGGGACGGTGGATGCCGGGATTTGGTCGGGGAGAGGGGATTGGAGCGCCGGGAATGCGAATTTCCCGGAGTGGGAGGCACCGGGAGATCCTGGATGGGCCGGACCTGTGGGGCTGGGAGTGGGAATGGGAGGATCCAGGGGCGGGATCCATCCCTGGGGAACGGAGCCCGGCCGGGGATTTGGTGCCGTTCCCGCTCCCGAGGAGCTGAGGGGGAGCCTGGGAAGTTTCCCGGCCTCTCCTGCCCGGATTCCTCCGGGGGATCCTGGAATTCGGCTCGGGAAGGGACCTGAAATCCCAGCCCCGTTCCAAGCCCAACCCTTCCCAGTGCTGCTCCAAATCCATCCCGGCCTGGCCTGGCACATTCCAGGGGCAGCCACAGCCAAGCTGGGAATTCCAAAATCCAGGAATTCCTGCCCCAATCCCAGCTCAATGTCACTTTTCCCAGTGGGAAGCCATTCCCTGGCTCCTGTCCCTGCAGCCCTTGTCCCCAGCCCCTCTCCAGCTCTCCTGGAGCCCCTCGGGGCACTCGGAGCATTCCCTGCGGTGCAATTCCCGGGAATTCCAGCGGGATCCCTCCCTGCCCCGAGCTCCTCCAGCCCCTCCGGCTCAGCTCGGGGAGCTCGGAGCCCTTTTTCCCACCCGAATTCCCCAAAATCCCGGCGGAACGGGCGCAGGGGAGGGAGCGGGAGAGGGAATTCCGGGAATGGCCCCGGGAATGGCCCATCCCGCTGGGAATCGGGCTCCGAATTCCTGGGAATTCCCTGGGAAGGGATAACGCCCTTTCCAGGGCAGGGCTGGGCTGGATTGGGGTGGAAACCGGGGAGAAAATTCCCGAAGGGAGAAAATTTCCAAAGGGTTAAACCAGGGAGAAAATTCCAAAGGGAGAAAATTCCCAAGGGAGAAACTGAGGGAAATTCCCAAAGGGTTAAACCGGGGAGAAAATTCCCAAGGGAGAAAATTCCCAAAAGTTTAAACCAGGGAGAAAATTCCCGAAGGGAGAAAATTCCCAAGGGAGAAAATTCCAAAGGGTTAAACCAGGGAGAAAATTCCAAAGGGAGAAAATTCCCAAGGGAGAAAATTCCCAAAGGCTTAAATCCGGGGGAAATTTCCCGAGGGGAAAAAAAAAATCCCCGAAGGAATTTTTGGAATTCCAGGAACATCCCAAAGCCCGGCCGGAGCGGGAACTCAGTGGGGGGGGGGGGGAAGCGACCTGGCCCGAACCCCGCCTGAGGGAGAGAATTTGGGATTGGGATCGGGATTGGGATTGGGAACGGGATTGGGATGGAGGAGCCGATCCCGGCCCACACCGAGGGCACTTTCGGGGCTCTTCCAGCGCCGTTCCCGGCGGTCCCGGGCCAGCAGCCCCGGCGGAGCCCGGCACGGCCTCAGCGCCCCCCGGGCCCGGGCCCGCTCCTCCCGGAGCCCCTCAGGAGCCCGCGGGACAGCGGGGCCTGCCCGGCTCCGGAGCTCCCCCGTGTCCCCGGCGGTACCTCGCGGTCGGCCGGGCTGTGTTGGCCGCGCTGGCCCCGCGGTGTCGCCGCTGTCGCCGCCGTGTCCCTCCCCCCGCCCCGGTGTCCCCTCACGGTACCTGGGGCCGGCCGGACTCCCTCAGCCGCCGCCGCCGCCAGGCCCCGCCCCTCAGCGCTCTGGTTGGACGATACGGAATAAACGCGCGTTGCTATTGCGCCGCTCAGCTGTCGATCAGGCGATTAATCCCACCCACCGAGCGGCGCTCCGGATTGGAGGCGGCCGGCGGCGCTGATTGGATGAGGGCACGCGTCCCCCACGTGGGGCAGCGGGGGGTGGGCGTGGCCACCCGCGATGTAAATAACACGTAACGCCCCGCGCGCCCCGCGCTGCTGGGGGGGATGACTGACAGGCGTTTCACCCAATAGGGAGAGGCCGCACAAACCCCCCCGCCCCGCCGCGAGGCTGCGTTGCTAGAGGGACGCTGATTGGTCGAATCATGTAAACACAGGGAAGGGGGCGGGGGCGGTCACGTGGCCGGCGCGTGGCTTGGGGGCGGGGCCCAACCTGAATTGGGGGGGGCGGGGGACCCGGCTCTGCACCCCCAAAATGGGGACAGCGGGGTGGGGAGCCCAGCCCCGCACCCCCAGTTTTGGGGGATGATTTAGGGGGGTTTTCCCAGCCTTGCACCCCAATTTTGGGGTCAGGAACGGGGGATGACCCTGCCCTGAACCCCCGATTTTGGGGTGGGTTTACCCAGCCGTGCACCCCCATTTTGGGACCAGAAACAAGGGGTGACCTTGCTCTGCACCCCAATTTCGGGACCAGGAACAGGGGGTGACCCATCCCTGCACCCCCAATTTTGGGGTCAGGAAGAGGGGGGGTTCCAGCCCTGCACCCCAATTTCGGGCTTAGGAACGGGGGGTGACTCAGCCCTGAACCCCCAGTTTTGGGGTCGGGTTACCCAGCCCTGCACCCCAATTTTGGGACCAGAAACAAGGGGTGACCCTGCCCTGCACCCCAATTTTGGGGTCAGGAAGAGGGGGTGATCCTGCCCTGCACCCCCAGTTTTGGGGTCACTATTTGGGGGTGTTTATCCTGCCCTGAACCTCAATTTTGGGGTCGGAACAGGAGGTGACCCAACCCTGCACCCCAATTTTGGGCTCAGGAACAGGGGGGTTCCAGCCCCGCACCCCAATTTCGGGGGGAGCCCCGGGGGGGGTCACACACTCGGTTGCTCCCCCGCACTTTTGGGGTCCCCGGGAGCCTCCACCCAGCCGCGCACCCCCAGAGGGATGAGACCCCCCCGGGGCTGCTCCAGCGCCGCCTCCGCGCGGTGACGAACCCGGTGAGCCCGGGGAGCCCGGTGAGCTCGGTGAGCTCGGTGAGCCCGGTGATCCCGGTGAGCCCGCTCCCGGTGAGCCCGGTGCTCCCGCTGAGCCTGATCCCGGTGATCCCGGTGATCCCGGTGAGCCCGGTGAGCCCGGTCCCGATCCCGATCCCGGTGATCCCGCTCCGGCTGATCCCGCTCCCGCTAATCCCGCTCCCGGTGCTCCCGCTGATCTCGCTCCCGGTGATCCCGGTCCCGCTCACGGTGATCCCGAGCCCGGTGAGCCCGAGCCCGCTGATCCCGGTGATCCCGGTGCTCCCGGTCCCGCTGATCCCGCTGATCCCGCTGATCCCGCTGATCCCGCTGATCCCGGTGCTCCCAGTGATCCCGGTCCCGGTGATCCTGGTGATCCTACTCCCGCTGATCCCGCTCCCGGTGCTCCCGCTGATCCCGGTGCTCCCGGTGCTCCCGCTGATCCCGCTCCCGCTGATCCCGGTGCTCCCGCTGATCCCGGTGCTCCCGGTGCTCCCGGTGCTCCCGCTGATCCCGCTCCCGCTGATCCCGGTGCTCCCGCTGATCCCGGTGCTCCCGGTGCCGCTCCCGCTCCCGGTCCTGCGATGCGGGCGGGAGGCGGCGGCGGCTCCTCCGCCTCCCCCCGAACTCGGGGTCCCCGGCCCCCCCCGGCCCCCCCGGATCCGCTCGGACGGTGAGTGCCCCGCACCCCCCGGGGTGTCCCCAACCCCCCGGGGTGTCCCCAAACCCCCCGAGTGTCCCCAACCCCCCCCCGGGTGTCCCCAAACCCCCCCGAGTGTCCCCAAACCCCCCCCGGGTGTCCCCAACCCCCCCCCCCGGCTGTCCCCAAACCCCCCCGAGTGTCCCCAAACCCCCCCCGAGTGTCCCCAAACCCCCCCGGGGGTCCCCAACCCCCCCCGGGTGTCCCCAACCCCCCTCGAGTGTCCCCAACCCCCCCCCGGGGTGTCCCCAACCCCATTTCCCGCTCCGGGCCGGGGTTTTTGGGGTGCGGGGCAGCGCTTTTGGGGGGGGCTCGGGGGATTCCCGGGGGGGCGGTTCGGGGGCACCCCGGGGTGCTGCTGGCACAGGGACACCCCGAGGGTTTGGGGTTTGTGCCCTCCCCGGTGTGGGGTCCTGCAGGGCCCGGTGACCCCGGTTTGGGGTGGGGGGACCCCAGTGTCGCAGTTTGGGGTGACCCCAGCGCCCCCGGTTTGGGGTGACCCTGGTGTCCCCAGGGTCCCAGTTTGGGGTGGGGTGACTTCGGTGCCCCCAGTTTGGGGTGACTGCAGTGTCCCAGTTTGGGGTGACCCCGGTGACCCCAGTTTGGGGTGGGGGGACCCCAGTTTGGGGTGGGGTGACTCCACTTTGGGGTGACCCCGGTGTCCCCAGCGCCCCCAGTTTGGGGTGAGGCGACCCCAGTGTCCCCAGTTTGGGGTGTCCCCAGTGTCCCCAGTTTGGGGTGACCCCGGTGTCGCAATTTGGGGTGGGGTGTCCCCAGTACCCCCAGTTCGGGGTGTCCCCAGTTTGGGGTGGAGTGACCCCGGTGTCCCCAGTTTGGGGTGACCCCAGTGCCCCCAGTTTGGGGTGACCCCAGTGTCCCCAGTTTGGAGTGGGGGGACCCCAGTTTGGGATGACCCCGGTGTCCCCAGTTTGGGGTGACTGCAGTGTCCCAGTTTGGGGTGTCCCCAGTGTCCCCAGTTTGGGGTGGGGTGACTCCAGTTTGGGGTGACCCCGGTGTCCCCAGTGTCCCCAGTCTGGGGTGGGGTGACTTCAGTGTCGCAGTTTGGGGTGTCCCCGGTGTCCCCAGTTTGGGGTGTCCCCAGTTCGGGGTGTCCCCAGTGTCCCCCGCTGGATGGGGACAATTCCCTCTGGGACAAACCACGGCTGGGCACAGAGGGGGGGACGGCCGGAGGGCAGCGTCCCCAAATCTGTCACCGGGGTGGTGGCACCAGGGTCACCGGTGTCCCCAGGAGCCGTTCAAGGGGGGGATGGCCGGAGGGCAGTGTCCCCAAATCTGTCACCGGGGAGGTGCCACCAGGGTCACCGATGTCCCCAAGAGCCGTTCCCAGCCCCGGGCCAGTCCCCAAAACCGAGGGGACAAACACGACCGAGTGTCCCCGACAGGCGGAGGTGACAATCCGCGCTGCCAGGGGACACCTCGGCGACAAATGACCTCCCCCCGCCCCGGGGTGGCCGCCGGCTCCTTCTATGGTTGGGGACAGCGGTGTCACCAGGGGGGGACAAAAATAGCGCGCGGGCCGGCCCGGGACAGGCGGAGGGGACACTCGGGGGGGTTTGGGGACACTCGGGGGGGGGTTGGTGGCACTTGGGGGGGTGGCACCGGGGTGTGGCCTCATGGGGGGGACACGGGGGGGTCACGAATGCGTCGGGGAGCTGGGGGGGAGGGGACAGTGCCACTGCTGGGGACAGGGACAAGGGACAGTGCTGGGGACAGGGACAGTGACAGTGCCTCGCTGTCCCCTCGGGGCTGGCTGTCCCCTCAATGTCCCCTCGCTGTCCCCTCGGGGCTGGCTGTCCCCTCTCTGTCCCCTCGCTGTCCCCTCGCTGTCCCATCTGCTGTCACACCGCGGGGACAGCGCTGAGAGCACCGAGCCCCCCTCCCCGGCCGCTGAGTTAATGAGTCGATGAGTTAATGAGTTGATGAGTTAATGAGTTAATGAGTTAATTGGGGGCAGCAGCTGCCCGCGCTCTCCCGGAGCCGCCAGCCCCGCCATTAGCCCGAGGTCACCACGTGTCCCCAAAGTGCCACCAAGGCCCGCGGGGACGGCGCCTCCAGCCGCGCCCGGGCAGCTGCGGCGGGGCTGGGAAAGCTTGGCCGGGAGGAGAATTCCCCGAATCCCAAATCCCCGAATCCCAAATCCCCAAATCCCAAATCCCCAAATCCCAAATCCCCATTCCCTTTTCTCCCAAACCCCAAATCCCCTTTTCCCCTAAATACCAAATCCCCTTTTCTCCCAAATTCCCTAAACCCCAAATCCCCATTCTCCTTTTCTCCCAAATCCCAAATCTCAATTCCCCACCCCCTTTCTCCCAAATCCCCTTTTCTCCCAAATCCCCTTTTCTCCCAAATCCCAAATCCCCAAATCCCATTTTCTCCCAAATCCCAAATCCCCTTTCCTCCCAAATCCCAAATCCCCCTTTTCTCCCAAATCCCAAATCCCAAATCCCCATTCCCCTTCTCTTCCAAATCCCCAAATCCCCATTCCCCGTTTCTCCCAAATCCCAAATCCCCTTTTCTCCCAAATCCCCTTTTCTCCCAAACCCCCATTCCCCATCCCCTTCTCTCCCAAATCCCAAATCCCCTTTTCTCCCAAATCCCAAATCCCCATTCCCCGTTTCTCCCAAATCCCAATCCCAAATCCCCATCCCCTTCTCTCCCAAATCTCCTTTTCTCCCAAATCCCAAATCCCAAATCCCCTTTTCTCCCAAATCCCAAATCCCCTTCTCTCCCAAATCCCCAAATCCCAAATCCCCATTCCCCTTTTCTCCCAAATCCCCTTCTCTCCCAAATCCCAAATCCCAAACCCCAAATCCCCAAATCCCAAATCCCCTTTTCTCCCAAGTCCCAAATCCCAAATCCCCTTTTCTCCCAAATCCCCAAATCCCAAATCCCCATCCCCTTTTCTCCCAAATCCCAATCCCAATCCCAAATCCCCTTTTCTCCCAAATCCCAATCCCAATCCCAAATCCCCTTTTCTCCCAAATCCCAAATCCTCTTCTCTCCCAAATCCCAAATCCCCTTTTCTCCTAAATCCCAAATCCCCTTTTCTCCCAAATCCCAAATCCCCTTTTCTCCCAAATCCCAAATCCCCTTTTCTCCCAAATCCCAAATCCCCACCCCTGAAATCCCTGCGGGTTCCGGGCCAGGGCTGGGCTCAGCTTTGGGATTTGCTGCCATCTCCAGCTCTTTTGGGGTTTTTTTTTTTGGGATTTATTCGGAGCCCTCAGCACAGCCAGGATGAGCAAAAGCCATCCGGGATCTAAAAGAGCAAAATTCCAAACCCTTTTAATTGAAATATTTATTATAATTCCTTAATTTATTTCAATTATCCCCCATAAAAGAGCAGAATTCCTTGTGCCGGATCCTTTTAATTAAAATATTTAAGATAAAACCTTAATTTCTTTCATTTAGCCCCTAGAAAAGAGCAGAATTCTTTGTGTCCAAATCCTTTTAATAAAAATATTGATGAGAATTCCTCAATTTCTTTCAATTATCCCTATAAAAGAGCAAAATTCCAAATCCTTTTAATTGAAATATTGATGAGAATTCCTTAATTATTCTGATTAAGCCCCTATAAAAGAGCGGAATTCCTTGTGCCAAACCATTTTAATTAAAATATTGATAATTCCTTAATTTCTTTCATTTAGCCCCCATAAAAGAGCAGAATTCCCTGTTCCCAAACCCTTTTAATTAAAATATTGATGAGAATTCCTTAATTTCTTTCATTTATCCCCATAAAATAGCAAAATTCTTTGTGTCCAAATCCTTTTAATTAAAATACTGATAATAATTCCTTAATTTCTTTCATTTATCCCTAAAAAATAGCAAAATTCCAAATCCTTTTAATTAAAATATTGATGATAATTCCTTAATTATTCTAATTCAGCCCCTAGAAAAGAGCAGAATTTCTTGTGCCCGATCCTTTTAAGAGTTTTGAGGGAAATTTGAGGGAAATCTGAGGGAAATTTAAGAGAAAATTGAGGGAAATTTAAGGGATTTTTAGGGATTTTTAAGGGAAATTTGAGGGAAATTGGAGGGACTTTTAAGGGACTTTAAAAGGGATTTTTAAGGGCAAATTGAAGGAAATTTGAGGAAAATTTAAGGGATTTTAAAGGGAAAGAAATTTAAGTTAATTTTTCGAGGGAATTTTTTTGGAAGGCATTTTTTGAGGGAAATCATTTGGAGGGATTTCCTTTCTGAGGGAGCTCTGCAGGTGCTCTCCATGGATCCTCCCCTCCCGGAGGAGTTTTTTGGGGACACCGGGGGGGACTCGGGGACACTCGGCCCCTTCGGGAATTCCAGGGATTGGAATGGAGCCAGGGATGGATCGAGGGATTAAAGGATTCAGGGATTAATAGATTAATGGAATAATGGATTGATTAATGGATGGATTAATGGATTGATAGATTGATGGATTTATGGAATAATGGATTGATTTATTAATGGATTGATAGATTAATAGATTAATGGATTGGTAGGTTAACGGATTGATGGATGGATCCATGGATGGATTGATGGATTAAAGGATTGATAGATTAATAGTTTAATGGATTGGTAGATTAATGCATTGATGGATTAATGGATTGATGGATTGGTAGATTAATGGATTAATGGATTGATGGATGGATTGATGGATCAATGGATTGATAGATTAATAGATTAATGGAATAATGGATGGATGGATGGATTCAGGGATTGATGGATCCATGGATGGATTGATGGATTAATGGATTGGTAGATTAATGGAATAATGGATGGATGGATCCATGGATGGATTGATGGATTAAAGGATTGATAGATTAATAGATTAATGCAATAATGGATTGATGGATGCATGGATGGAGGGATTGATGAATGGATTAATAGACTGATGGATTAATGGAATAATGGATTGATTTTTTAATGGATTGGTAGATTAGTAGATTGGTGGATTAATGGATTAATGGATTGATGGATGGATCAATGGATTGATAGATTAATAGATTAATGGAATAATGGATGGATGGATGGATGGATTCAGGGATTGATGGACGCATGGATGGATTGATGGATTAATGGAATGATGGATTAATAAATTAATGGAATAATGGATTGATTAATGGATGGATGGATGCCAGGATGGAGGGATTTATGAACTGATTGATGGATTAATGGATTGATGGATTGATGGATTGGTAGAGTAACGGAATAATGGATTGATGGATAGATCCATGGATGGATTGATGGATTAATGGAATGAGGGACTGATGGATTAATGGATTGATAGATTAATAGATTAATGCATTGGTGGATTAATGGAATAATGGATGGATGGATGGATGGATGGATGGATCCATGGATGAAGGGATTGATTAATAGATTGATGGATTTATGGAATAATGGATTTATTAATGGATTGATAGATTAATAGATTAATGGATTGGTAGGTTAATGGATTGATGGATGGATCCATGGACGGATTGATGCATTAATGGATTGACAGATTAATAGATTAATGGAATAATGGATGCATGGATGCATGGATGGAGGGATTGATGACCGGATTAATGGATTGATGGATTCATGGAATAATGGAATAATGGATTGATTTATTAATGGATTAATAGATTAAGAGATTAATAGATTGGTAGATTAATGGATTAATGGATTGATGGATGGATCCATGGATGGATTGATGGATTAATGGATTGATAGATTAATAGATTAATGGAATAATGGATTGATTAATGGATGGATGGATGCAGGGATGGAGGGATTTATGAACTGATTGATGGATTAATGGATTGATGGATTGATGGATTGATGGATTGGTAGATTAATGGAATAATGGATTGATGGATGGATCCATGGATGGATTGATGGATTAATGGAATGAGGGACTGATGGATTAATGGATTGATAGATTAATAGATTAATGGAATAATGGATGCATGGATGCATGGATGGAGGGATTGATGACCGGATTAATGGATTGATGGATTCATGGAATAATGGAATAATGGATTGATTTATTAATGGATTGATAGATGAATAGATTAATGGATTGGTAGATTAATGGATTAATGGATTGATGGATGGATCCATGGATGGATGGATGGATGGATTAATGGATTGATGGATTGATAGATTAATGGAATAATGGATGGATGGATCCAGGGATGGATTGATAGATTAATAGATTACTGGATTGATGGATTAATGGATTGATAGATTAAGAGATTAATGGATTGATGGATGGATGGATCCATCATCCCAGCCCGGTTTGGGTGGGCAAGTCCCTTCAATCCCATCCCATTCCCACCCCAGCCATGGTCAGGGACACTTTCCCCTCTCCCAGGTTGCTCCAATCCCTTTCCAATCTGACTCGGGAACGATTCCAAGGACAGAGAATTCACCCAGCAGCACCTCAGGGTTTTTTGGGGTTTTTTTTCCCCCTGGAATTACCGGGGTAATTCCGTCTCTCCGTGGAACCCAGCAGAGCTTGAAGGGAAATTTGGGATAAATCCACATTTCCAGCAGGGTTCCAAAAATCCAGAGCATTCCAAAAGATCTCGGTGCTGCTGAGGTGGAAACCCAACCTGAGGGTTTATTTAGGGCCGATTTGTACCCAAAATTGCAATTCCCACCAGTCGGGTTCCATTGTTTTAATCACTGAGAAATCCCCTGAAAAATCAGCTTTGGAACCCCAAAATCCCAATTAAAAAAAACCTACAAAAATAATCCCAAATTTGTCCCCAAATTGCCGCAAAAATCACCCCAAATGACACCAAAAATACCCCCAACATCGCCTCGAACGTCACCTCAAAATCAGCCCGAAATGGGCATCGGCCTCCCCAAATCCTCTCTAAATCGCCTTTAAAAATCACCCCGAGGTGAGTAAGGCCTTTAAGGTAAAAAATGCTGCAATTTATGGATTTAAAGCCCTGAGTAAGGATGAAATGAAGGCTCGAAGTTGTAATTGACGGGCAGGGGAATGAAAACAGCTCCCGGTCCCTCACCAGTTGATTTTGAGGGGTTTTGGTCCCTCACCGTTCCAGGGACAGGCTGGACTCGGCACACAGCAGCCCTGAGGCAGGGAAACGAGGGCACCACAAGGAGCAGGATCAGTAACTGAGAGCAGCACAGGCTGGGGAAATTACAAAAATAACCGCAGAAAGGGCTAAAAGCGGCAATAACGGAAGGACGCTCCACAACCGAAACTCTCGGAGTCCAGCGCCGCTCTGAGGCAGCGCGCGCCGCCGCCGCTCTTTTATAGGAGGGCGACTCCCAGCATGCCCCGCGGCAGGGGTCGGCCCGCCCCCCCTCCCGCCTTTGCACACGGCTCTGACCCCGCGCTGCCTCCGCGCAGCCGCAGAACGCCCGGCTCGCCGCGTCTCCCTCCGCGTGCCGCTTCCCGGCCGCTCCGCCCGCCGCCGCCGCCGCCGCTCCCGGGGCTTTCCCCGCCGCTTTTTCGGGGCTTCTTCCCGGCTCTTCCCGGTTCGTCCCGGCGGCGGGGGACGCGGGGAGAGCGGTGGTTGAGCTCCGGCGGAGGTAGGAGGCGAGAGGCGGCCGCTCTCTCCCCCCCTCACACCCGGAGCGGTGGGGGCTGAGGGGGACGCGTGTAATGGCGGCTCTGAGGGGAGGGGGGGGGAGGGCGGCTGAGGGGCCCCTCATGAGGAGCCCTCATGAGGAGCTTCGGGCTGCTCTTGGCCGTTTATTCTTTAATATTTTTTTTTATCTCTTCTCCTCTATTCCTGATCTTTTTTGTTTGTTTGTTTGTTTCTTTATCGTTAATCCTTTATCCTTTTTCTAAAGCCGCCCCCGTAACCACCGATCTGCAGCGCAGCCGCGACGGATTTTCGCTACGTTTTTATACCCAGCACGGATTTAAATCGCTTTTTTTTTTTAAACGTTTCAATCTGGGCTTTACGCGGTTTTTAAAGCGAGGGAAAGGCTGCCCTGCTCCTCCCTCCGTTCCCCTGCACGTCGAACAAAGCTCCGAGCTTTGATTTAATCCTTAATCGGGCCTTCAGATCTATAAATTCTGCGTTTTTGCGTTAAAAGTTGTGGGGTTTTGGGGTTCAAAGTGACCCCGAATAGAGCGATACCCGCCTCACGTTGGGTTTCCACCTGACCTCAGGCACTTCCTCGTAGTTTTGGGGTTCTAAACGCGGCTTTTTCCCTCTTTTATTTTTTTTTTCTTGCTTTGAAACGGGAAGGATCGAGCAGAATTGGGTAAAACACCCCCCAAAAAAAAAGAAAAAAAAAAAAAAAAGAGATTTTTTTTACTTCAGGCCGAGCGTTGTCGCTCCGTAGCATCACGTGGTCGGCAGGAACTTCCTCTTTTGGGGGATTTTAACCTTTTGAAAACTATTTTTTTGGGGGGGATTTAACCTTTTGATTTGGGCTTTTTAGCGTTGTTTTAAAGCAGGAATTTAACTAGGTTGTTATTTTTTTTAGGATCTGTTTTTTTATGGGGTTATTTCTAAGAGTATTGGTGTAAAACTAAACGGGATTTTGGACTCAGAACTGAAACCGAGCCCCCTCCACCCCCCCCAAAATCTCATTCCAGGCCAGAATTGATGTTTAAATATTATTGGTTTGGGTTTTTTTTTTTTTTTTTGCTCCTCTTTCCTGTGGGATCCTTCCCTGAACATCTCCAACTTTAAATCAGCTGCTGGGAGGGTTGGAGAGGGTGGAGCTCACGCTTTTCCTCGGGATAAGATATTCCCTGAGGAAAAGGAATATTCTGAATTTCAGTTTTTTAATTTCTTTTTTTTTTTTTCCCTGATTTAATTCTGTGGGGTTGGAAAGGACCGGCCCAGCCTCTTCTCCTCCAAATTCTGCCAAAATTTAATCCCAGTCCAGAGTTTTCCAAAAACTCTGGATTCCTTCTCTTCCCTCTTTTCCTTCCCCCGCTTTGGGCCTGGGGTTGTTCTTGCTGTCAGACGAGGAGCTGGTCTGGGCCCTTCCCCTTTTCTCTGGAGGTAAATAAAACCCATTTTCCTGCTTCCTTGCCCTCAGTTAAATACTCTCTGGGGAATTTGGGGCTTTTTTTTGGGGAGGAATTTTAGATTTTAGGCAGGGATGGCAGTGATGGTGTCAGGAGTTCACCCACCGCTTGTTGCTGGCGTTTAAATCCATTTCTCAGACTTGTTGCAGCTCTGAAAGTGGAATTTGGGGAAGGTTTCTGGTGTTAAAATGTCTGATTTTGGTCTTGTTTAAGGAATTCCTGATTTTTTTTTCTGTGTCTGGATAGAAACTTCCTGCCTCAAAGGCTGGGATGGGAATTTTGGGGAAAATTTCAGTGGATTCCTGGTGCTGACGTTCTGCCGGGGTAGGGACGGAGTTGGCTTCTCCTGAGAGTTTAATTTGGGATTTTAGGAGCTGGATTTGGTTTTTCCCTGAGCCTGGAGTGGCTGAAGTGCAGATATTTGGTTTCCTCTCATCCCAGGAATTTTCTTCCTCCGGTGCTTCCTTTCCCATCCTGGTCCTGGTTTTTTGGGTTTTTTTTTTGGGATCTGCTTCCTTCAGGCTTTACAGCTTTTGCCAGTCTCTCTCTTTTTTTTTTTTTGTCCCCCACCCTGAGAAATCCAAATTTCCAGGCTGGGATTTGTCCTCTTCCTGTTCTCCAGGTGCTCCAGGACCCTTCCCATCCATCCCACCTTCCTCTTCCTCCTCATCCTCCGGGACAGATCCCCCCCCACCCATCCCTTGTGGGTGTCCTGGCGCGAGTGGAACGTTCCCAGTGCTCCTGGCTGGTGGAATTCCAAAAAATCCACCGATCCCGGGTGAGATCCTGCTGGATCTGGAGCCGCTTTTGCCTCTAAAAAATCCTGGGAATTCTTGCCTGCTGGAATGCCAGAACCTGGAATGCCAGACCAACCTGGATCCTCTTGTGCTGTGCCGGTGGAGCTGGAGGAGCCCGGGATTGCGGGATAATCGGGATGGACGCCACGGATCACCCGGAAAAATCCAGGAGCTCCAGCCGTCCCCACCTGGAGGTGGGGTTGTGCCACCAAGGAGAACTCTGGAGGTGACAATCCCAGAGCTCCAGAGGGTGCTGAACTGCCCAGGGTCATCCAGAATTCCCAAATTCAGGAAAAGGGCTGGGAATGCCGTGCCCAAAGCTCTGACCTTGCTGATGGAACATCTGGGCTGCCGTGGGTGAGGAATCCTCCAGAGGGAAGGACAATGCCACCCTCTGGGTGCCGTCGCGGCGCTGGGCAGCGCAGGAAGGAGGAGGAGAACCCAGCTCTGCCCAAAACGTTCTGAGATTTTTTTGCCATCCAACAGAGGAAGAGCTGGGAATCTCCAGAGGAGCTCCAGGTCTTTGGGACTGGACACGGCTCAGGTCCACGTGGAATGCGGTTGCTTCTGGAGAAGCTCTTGGAAAGGCACGGCAGCATCCCAGGTGTGGCTTTGTTGATCTGCTCCGGAGTTGGGGCAGAGCCAGAAAATTCCGTGCTATTTATAGGGGAGAAATCAGGGAATTCTCCTTTTTGGAATTTCCTTTTGGGTGAACCTTCCGTGGAATGGGAGAAATCCGCCTTCTCCCGACGTTCCTGGAGAACAGGAGGCTCCAGAGGGACCTTGAGGAGCAGAGGGGAACGGCCTCAGGCTGGGCCAGGGGAGGCTCAGCTGGGACTGCAGCAGGAATTTCCTCATGGAAAGGGTGCTCAGGCCATGGAAAGGTTTGGAATCTCCATCCCTGGAGCTGCCCAAGGAATTCTTTATGTGGGCATCGGGCACAGCTCAGACCCAATGATCCCCAAAGGTCTTTTCCATCTGGAATAATCCCAGGATTCTGTGCTGTTCTGGGGGCGTTTCCTTGCCCTTTTGTCTCCATGTGGGAATTTTCAGGTTTTATCTCTTCCCTCAGTGGAGCCTCACAAGAGTTTTAACTCCAGGACTTTTCCGTTTCTCCATCTGTATTGGGAAGGCGGGAAAAACGGAGGCAGGAAGTTGAAGGGAAGGCAAGGAAAGCGTCGTTTGGCTTTTGTGGGGTTTTTTTGGGGGGGAATGGGATGGGATTTAAGGTTCTTTTCCCACCCAAACCAGTCTGGGGTGATGGGAGAGCTGGGAATGTTCCCCTGGAGAAGGGAGAATTCCAGGGAATCCTCCGAGTGCCCAAAGGAGCTCCAGGAGAGCTGGAGAGGGGCTGGGGACAAGGGCTGCAGGGCCAGGAGACAGGGAATGGCTTCCCACTGGGAAAAGTGACATTGAGCTGGGATCTGGGCAGGAATTCTGGATTTTGGGCTGGAATTCCCAGCTTTGCTATGGCTGCCCCTGGATCCCTGGAATGTTCAAGGCCAGGTTGGACATTGGGGCTTGGATCCACCTGGGATCACTGGGAGGTGTCCTTGTCCATGGAAAGAGTGGAGTGGGATGGGATTCGAGGTCTTTTCCCACCCAAACCATTCCGGGATTCTGGAGCTCTTTTGCTCTGGGAGAGCTGGGAATGTTCCCCTGGAGAAGGGAGAACTCCAGGGAATGCTCCGAGTGCCCCAAGGGGCTCCAGGAGAGCTGGAGAGGGGCTGGGGACAAGGGCTGCAGGGACAGGAGACAGGGAATGGCTTCCCACTGGGCAAAGTGACATTGAGCTGGGATTGGGGCAGGAATTCCTGGCTGGGCTGGAATTCCCAGCTTGGCTGGGGCTGCCCCTGGATCCTTGGAATTCTCCAAGCTTGGGTTGGACATTGGGGCTTGGATCCACCTGGGATGGTGGAGGTGTCCCTGCTCTGGGGTTGGCATTGGTTGGGATTTCAGGTCTTTTCCCACCCAAACCATTCCGTGATTCCGGTGCCACCTCAGCCCCGCTGGGAGCTCGGTCCCTGCTGCGCTCTCCCTGTCCCGGCAGCGGCGCTTCCCGGGCTCCGACCTTTCCCACACCGAGCTGCCTGCCAGCGGAAGGTGAGGACCTCCCTGATATCTCCAGAGCATTGTTCCTCCACCTCGGCATTTCCTCAGGAGCATTTCCTTTGGAAAGGTCGCTCAAGCAGCTCCGCAGCCCTTCCTCCAATCCCGGAGCGGTTCGGGTGGGAAGAGACCTCAAACCCCATCCAGTGCCACGCCCGGGGACGTTTTCCATAAACCGGGAGAGTTTTGCTCCAAGTCTTTCCCAGCCTGGCTCCCATCCCTGGCCAGGCTGCTGAGCTGAGGTTGGCAGAGGTGAGTTCTTATTCCCCATCCTGTCCCTGTGGAAATAACCCTGGAGAGGTAACAACTCATCCTGTGGGAATTTTTTCCCCTCTTTCCGGGAGATTCCTGATCCGTGGAATTGAGGTCGGTGACGTTTCAAATCCGCTCTGCTGATCCCTTCGCGGTGGCTTTTGACAGAGTTCCTTCTCCGAGTGCTTCCCAGAGGGAATTATTGTCCTCCAGTGCTGGGAATTCCAGAGGAAATGCAAACACAGAGGCAGGAGGTGGCTCGGGGAATGTTGGTCCCCGTTGGTTTGGAAACCCTCTGGAGCAAACTTGGCTTTCGCGTGCAGCTCCTGTTGAAATCTGATTTAATTGCTGGAGAATTTGGGTGAGAGGCTGGAATTTTGGGAATGCTGTCCGGTGGGAATCCGGTTGTTGTTTGCTTGGAGAGGATGAATAGGATTTGTTGTTTTTTTACTGGGCTTGAGCAGTTTGTGCTTGGTTCAAATGAAATAATTCCTCAAAAAAGAACTCAACACCCGGAAGGAGCTCCAGGAATTGTGCTGGGAACTCCTCCTCTCCTACACCCGTGTTGGGTCATTCCCTGTAAAAGGTTTATTCCTTGAGCTGTGATCTCAGTGGGAACCTCCGCTTGTGGAAAAACCTCAACTTCCACGAGCTCGGAAACTGTGACGGCGTCGTCGAGACGAGAACTCCGGAGGAATCCCGCGAGAACTCGGCACGGAGCTTCGGGAACGGCCGGGAAAACTGGAAAACCTCGCGCGTACGGCCGCAAGAAGAGTTCTCCAGTTCTTGGAGATGAGAGATAAGAAGATTTCTTCTCCACTTCTGGGAGATGACAGATGGACGAAGGGAAAACGAGCAATTCCCAGATTTGGAGTTTTGGGATTGGGATTTTTTTCTCCGGCAGTGCCGCGTTTGGGGTTGGGAATGGGGACGCCCTGGTGTTGTGGTGCTGCTTTGTCCTCGCCCTAAATCCCGAGCTCCCGGTGTCCTTGCCGGGTCCCCGAGGAGCTCCACAAGGACTCGGCCTCTCTTGGATGTTTGATTGGTCTCAAGCTCCATCCCTGGCCTGCTTGGGCGGGGCTTGGAACGGCGCTGGGATAACGGGAGGTGTGGAATGGAACGGGATGGGCTTTGAGGTCCCTTCCAGCCCAAAGCCCCGTGTGATCCTCTCTCCACAGAGCTCTGTGGTGTTTCATTTTCCTTCCCCTGGATCTGCACCTCCTTTTCCCACCTCACAGCCCCCAACTCTCAAATGATTTCACCCAAACCGAGCCCCACTTCCCCTTGACCCACGGTGTTTTTCGCGTGGAGATTTTTTCTTTTTTTGGTCGTTCCTGTACGATTTTCCTCCTTGCTCCAAACCCTTCCCGTTTAAACCCTTGGAGAGATGGGATCTTTCCTACCCGCACAGTTCCAGCCTCGTCCTACCCTGCGAATTCTTGCAGGGTTTGCTCTTCACCCACGGGAGCGTCCTCCTGGAAACCGCGCCGGCCTCGGCTCCAGCTCCACCCAGTTGGAACTGGTTTGGAGTTCTCCACCTAAACGGTGTCACTTCCAGCTCATCGGACGGGGTGTGGGGGTTCCACGCTTGGCTTGACCGCTCTTAAAATCGTTAATTGTAATTAAACCCGAGCTCTGTCATCACCAAAACGCCAGGTTTTGAGCCACGCTGTTACGAGCGTCACCGCCGGTCGCGTTCCCCGTGACGTCCAACTCGTTTGGGTTGAGCTTGTTAATCACCTGTTAATCACCGATTAATCACCTGTCCTCTAGATCTAAGAGCTTTAAACAGCGAAAACAAAACGGGGTCGGTTGTTTTGTTTGTTTTGTGTCGATTTGCAGCGCTTTCAACCGCGCGGTGCCAAAACCCCGCTCCCCGTGCCTCGCGGTTTAGCTTTTCTCTCCCCCCCGCCCTGGTCCTAAGCCAGCCGCTGCGAGCAGATGCCGAAAAACCAAGATGACCCATCTAATCCTTGTCTTTTAACTTGCAGCTTTGTGTTGTTCTTGGAAAGTTTCGCACCACTTGTGAATTCCCTGAACCTTGGCCTTGCCAGCCCCTTTGTGTTGGGCCCTCCTCCTCCTCCTTTTCAGCTTGCCCAAATTAAGACCCACTTGGCTCTCCAGCGCTCGGTTGCCGGCGGCGGTGGCGGCGAGCGGGCGCCTCCCCACGCCGGCGTCGCCCGCCGGGCATTGCTGAAAGACGCAATGTTCAGCCCCAGAGGAACCTTGCCTCCCAGGCCCAGAGGACCTAACCCGGCGGGCGCCAAACCCCCGGGAGCTTTCGGGGCCGGAGGCTCGCCGGGGCCGCCCAGGAAAGCCGCGCCCGCCACGCCCCAAGGAGCGCCGCAGAGATTCTCGGGGCAGGAAGCGCTGCAGTGGACGGGCTCGCAGAGGATCAACGTCCGCGTCACTCTGCACAGGGCAGACCCCAGGAAGGTCAAGGAGAAGAGCAACCTGCACCAGGAGCAGAAGGGAGACCCGCGGGCAACGCGTTGGGACGGCGGCCCCTGCACCGCCGGCACCGCCGGGCCCAAACCGCCCGGCCCGGCGCCGCCGCCGGTTTTGGAGCAGAACTCCAACCCTCAGAACCGCTACACGCCCGAGAGCGCCTCCAGCATTTTAGCGAGCTTCGGGTTGTCCAACGAAGACCTGGAGGAGCTGAGCCGCTACCCCGACGACCAGCTGACGCCTGAGAACATGCCGAGGATCCTGCGGGAGATCCGCATCCGGAAGATGGGCCACGCCGTGCCCGTCCTGCGCGCTGCCGGCCGGGGCGAGGAGCCGGCGGGCGAGAGCAGCACCGGCGCCGCCGTCAAAGGCAAAGTGATCGACTACGGCCACGCCAGCAAGTACGGCTACACCGAGGACCCGCTGGAGATCTGCCCCTACAACGCCGAGGCGCTGCCGCCCGAGGAGCCGCTGGAGGCGCGCGTCTACAACGCCGAAACGTCGAGCGCCGAGAACCGGGAGGAGTTCCAGCGGGAGCCCAGCGTGCCGCCGCCGGTGGCCGTCCCGCCGCCCAACGTGCCGTGCAACCCCGTCGTCTTCCCGGCCGAAGACGTCATCAAGCTGCCGGCGTTTCCCGCCGACTCCTCGCCCGCCCCGTCGTTTTTCCCAGCCGAGCCGCCGGCCAAAGTGCCGGTGCTGTGCGGCTCTGCCGCCGCCGCGCCCGCAGTGCTGCCGGTGGTGAAGCCGGTGTCTCAGCCGCCCATGCCGCCGGTGCTGCCGCCCATGCTGCCGGCGCTGCTGCCCACGCCGCTGCCGCAGCCCCTGCTGCCCCCGGTGATGCCGCCGCTGGTCCAGCCGCCCGCCTCCCAGCACGTGTTGCCGCCTTTGAGCACGCCGCCCTTGAGCACGCCGCCCTTCTCGGCCGGGCTCCTGGCCGCCATCAGCCACCACGAGCAGAAGCAACGCAACGCCGCCGGCACCCACGCCGGCCCCGGAACCCATCCTGGAACGCATCCTGGCCCCGGAACGCATCCCGGCCCTGGAACCCATCCCGGCCCTGGAACCCATCCCGGCCCTGGAACTCATTCCGGCCCTGGAACCCATCCTGGCCCTGGATCCCATCCCGGCCCCAGCGCCCATCCCGGCACCGCCGGCGGGGCCTCGTCGGCGGGACACAAACCCTACCACAAACCCTTCCGCTCGTCGGTAGAGGAACCCATCAAATCCCCGTTCGGGGTGGTGAAGGCGTCCTGGTTGCCCGTCTTCTCGGATCCCCAGAAGAGCAAACGCCTGCCCACCCCGTCCATGATGAACGACTACTACGCCACGTCGCCGCGAATATTCCCACATTTGTGTTCTCTGTGTAACCTTGAATGCACTCATATCAAGGTGAGTGGCTTTCCCAGATTATCCCCTAGAGCGTGTGTGTAACTCGGCACCTTTTTCCTGCCGTTGGTTTGTTGGTGTTGGTTTGGTTTTTTTTGGTTGTTTTTTTTGGGTTTTTTTTTGGTTTTTTTGCCCCTGGGAAAAAAAAAATCCCGTGGATTTGGGATGTTTGTTTGGGGTCGCCAAGTTTGGAGCGTTGGGCGTGGTGCTTTAGCAAATGATTGTAACGGGCGTGGTCTCTGCTCCCAGTTTGCTTTCCTTCTTGGTGTTTTTTTTTTAAATTTTATTTTTGAATCTTGAGATTCTGAATCTTGAAATTTTGAATGTTGAGAGTTTGAATCTTGAAAGTTTGAATCTTGAAATTTTGAATATTGAGAGTTTGAATCTTGCAATTTTGAATATTGGAATTCTGAATATTGGAATTTTGAATATTGAGAGTTTGAATCTTGAAAGTTTGAATATTGACATTTTGAATATTGGAATTTTGAATATTGAGAGTTTGAATATTGAAAGTTTGAATATTGGAATTCTGAATATTGGAATTTTGAATATTGAGAGTTTGAATCTTGAAAGTTTGAATCTTGAAAGTTTGAATCTTGAAAGTTTGAATATTGCAATTTTGAATATTGAAATTTTGAATATTGATATTTTGAATATTGGAATTTTAAGCCTTGAAATCTTGAATATTGGAATTCTGAATCTTGGAATTTTGAATCTTGAAACCATTTCTGATTTCCAGCAACGAAACGAACGACAAACGTTAACGTCGCGTGCGCGTAGGGCGGGGACTCAAATCGTGTCTTGGGGTGGGTGAGATGTCTCTGTTTTCATTCCCTGAGCCCGTTCAGAACCCGAAATTTCATTTTCCATACCCCTTCTCTGTGCCCGTGACGACGCCGAACGCTCCGGAGGCCGGGCTCGGTTCCCACCGGGTTCGTCCCGCCGAGCTCTCGGCCTCGCGGCAAATCCCGGTTTCGGCTTTGAAGGGAAAAATCCAGGGAGGAAACGGATATTGGGAGGTTAAAAAAAAACCTTTTGGAAGGGGTTTTCCTGGGAAAGCCCGAGGTTTGATCTGTTAAAAATACGTGATATATATATAAAAAAACCGGAATAATTCAATAATTATTTAATTTGCTGGAATTGCAAAGTGCGGAGAGGCTGTGAGGGAGGGGCTTTTGTAATTTGGCAAAATCTCGGAGATCTGAAGCTCCGTTCGTGCTGTGAATTAAAAAATCTGCCTGAAAATGGAGATTTTGGTGGGGAAAGAACCAACAGAAATTCCCGAACCCTTTTCCTCAGGAAGCGCTGAGGGAGGTGGGCAGCTGGAAATGGGAATTTAAATAGAAACGGGATTTGGGATTGAAAATAAAAAAGGGCAGAATTGAACAGGGAGACAGAGCTGGGGGGGTCGTTAATGAAGGGGAAAAGGAATTAATTGAAATGGGAATTCTTCGCTCGTTCAAGGATGGGAACGTTGTCACTAAAAGTCTGTTGAGGGTTTTGGGGTGAAGTAAAAGTTGTGAAATATTGAGGTTTTTGGGGTGGATTAAAGGTTGTGGGATCTTGAAGGTTTTGGGGTGGATTAAAGGTTCTGAGATCTTGAGGTTTTTGGGGTGAATTGTTGTGAGATCCTGAGGTTTTTGGGGTGGATTAAAGGTTCTGAGATCTTGAGGTTTTTGGGGTGAATTGTTGTGAGATCCTGAGGGTTTTTGGGGTGGATTAAAGGTTGTGAGACCTTGTCCTGGTGGCACCGGGACGGGACGTGTTCCCAGGAATCTCCCAAATCTGCTCCCTGTCCTTCAGCTCCGACCCGGCTTCGCTTCCTTTGGGAAGCGTTGGGTGTTTGTCTCCCAAGGGCACAGGAGACCTCACAGGACCAGCCCTGGTGCAGGAGAAGCAGAAGAATTTGGGAGTTTTTGTCCCAGAAGTGAAGCTTTGAGGAGGAAACGTGCGGCTGGCGTATCTGTGACGAGTCCCTCTGGGTTCCAGCTCTGCCGTTTGATGGATCCGCTTGGTTTGGGGTGGTTGGAGATGACCTGGACATTTGAGATTTGTCCTCCCAGCCACGCCCTGTCCTGTTTTGGGAGAGCTGGGCGGGACCTCAGCGTGGAAGAGGCACCAGATCCGGTGGTTCCTGGTGATTCCCATGGACTTGGGACATCTGCTGCTGTCCCACGTGGCAGCGCCGTCCCCAGCCTGGAGATGTGGATTTCATGGATGGAGCGCTCAGGACACCCAGGTGGGACCGGCCACCGTGGGATTGGGATCGGCGCCGTTCAACGTCGCCGTCGGTGACGAGGACACCAGGATCGGTCACCCTTGGCGCGGTGAAGGTGACACCGAGCTCTGCGCTGGGATCACACCTGGAGGGACCTTCCAGGACAGCCTGGAGAGGTGGGACCATCCCAGCCTGGAGCTCCTGGGGCAGGACAATCCCAGGGCAGCCTGGAGAGGTGGGACCATCCCAACCGGGAGCTGCTGGGGCAGGACAATCCCAGGACAGCCTGGAGAGGTGGGACCAGCACAGCCTGGAGCTCCTGGGACAGGACAATCCCAGCACAGCCTGGAGCTCCTGGGGCAGGACAATCCCAGGACAGATCCAGGATGGGAAGAGAACGATTGGAGCAGCCCTGGGTGAAGGACTTGGGGTGTGTTGGATGAGAAGCTCCAGATGTCCCGGGCAGCTCCCTGTGCCCTGGGCTGATCCCACAGCAGGAAAGGCGGGCATTGTGCCCACGGGAGAGCCTCACCTGCAGAGCTGCCACCAGCAGGAGGAGCTGGAGCTGCTGGAGCAACTCCAGAGGAGACCCCAGAGCTGCTGCCAGGGCTCTGGGAGAGCTGGGAATGTTCCCCTGGAGAAGGGAAAACTCCAGGGAATGCTCCGAGTGCCTGCAGGGGCTCCAGGAGAGCTGGAGAGGGGCTGGGGACAAGGGCTGCAGGGACAGGGGACAGGGAATGGCTTCCCACTGGGCAAAGTGACATTGAGCTGGGATTTGGGCAGGAATTCTGGATTTTGGGCTGGAATTCCCAGCTTGGTTGTGGCTGCCCCTGGATCTCTGGAAATGTCCAAGGCCGGGTTGGACGTCGGAGCTTGGAGCCACCTGGGATGGTGGAGGTGTCCCTGCCATGGATGGGGTGGGGATGGGATGGGATTCGAGGTCTTTTTCCCACCCAAACCATCCCAGGATTCCAGGATAACAGGAACTGACATCAGGTGAAGATGCCAAACGAGGAGGAAAATCTCCATCCCACTCTTGAAGACCCCAAAACCAAAATTCCAGCGCTGGATTCCGAGTTCAGCCTCTTGGTGGATCCTCATCCGCTCTTGGATCGACTCGTTTGGGACCCGACCACACCCGAGGGAAGAGAATTCCATCCCCTGGAGTGTGAAACCCAGAGGAAGCTGAATTTTCCATGAAAAAAAAACCCCAAACCATCCTAAATATCATTTTTATACATTTCTGATCCATTTTAAAGCTTTTTTTTTGGTTTAGAAACCACAAGTTTTTGGTTTTTCCCACCTAAATCCAGAGTTTTTTATGGGAAGTGGTTCATTTGAAGCAGGTCCAAAATATTGGGAATTTGTGGAGATGTGTCCATGGAAGGTGGGGTTGGAGCAGCACCAGGATTCGAGGGATTTGCCCTCATTTTTCTCTCAGGCAGGAAGGGACGTGAGGAGAACCCGGACTCTGATCTCCAGGGGTTTTTCCAACCTCAGGAATTTTGGGAACGTTCCCGTGGGATCCTCAGCGTTGGCTGCCTCACCGTGGTGGATTTTTGGGGCGTTAAAATCAGAATTTTGAGGCCAAAAAAAAAATCGCCGCTTGGGCCAGGTATTCCCAAAAAAATCTTCGTGTCCAGGATGATGTTTTAGGGCAAAATTCCCAATTTTGCTCCGGGATAAGCGGAGTCCGACCCCGCTGCCGTTCCCTTTGGATCCCGATTTCCCCAAATCTTGAAAATCTGGAAGGATTTGGTGGATGTTCCACGGAGCAGCGCGGGATTCGCGTTCCGGACGGAGCGGATTCCTCGGGATCACGACAATTCCTTCCCTCTCAACCCCATCACACCTGGAATGGAGTGGATTTGAAACGTTTCCAGCGCAAATGATGGGATTTATCCTCATTTTTATCAACTTTTATTCCCTAAATCCCTTCAAAATCTCCTCCTCCGACCTCAAATCCGTGAAATCTTTGGGATTTGCGCTTTTCCGTGAAGATCCGCGCTCGGAATTCCTTCATTGGGCTCTTTGCTCCTTCCAGGATTTCTTGGTGGTGATCCACAGGTGAGAGAAGAGGTTGGAATTAGGGGAAGGTGGGAATGGAGGAGTTGGGATGGAATTTTTCCTTCTCCTCAGGATTTCATGGGAAGGGATCCTGAACTTGGAGGGGAAGGATTGCTTGGGATCCATCCCTGGAATGTCCAAAGTCCAGGTTGGATGGAGTTTGGAGCAACCTGGGATCGTCTTTAGGTTCCTTTCCAATCCAACCGTTCCGTGGGCAGTGGAAGATTCCTGAAGAGTTGCAAGGACCAGGAATGAGGCAAAAAGGAGGAAAACCCAAAAATCCGGAAGGGTTTGGAATTTGTGGACAGTGGAATATTCCCAAAGAGTTGGAAGAGCCAGGAATGAGGCAAAAAGTAGGAAAACCCATAAATCCAGAAGGGTTTGGATTTTGTGGACAATGGAATGAGGCAAAAAGGAGGAAAATCCATAAATCTGGAACGGTTTTGGATTTTGTGGACAATGGAAGATTCCCAAAGAGTTTTAAGGACCAGGAATGAGGCAAAAAGGAGGAAAACCCATAAATATGGAAGGGTTTTGGATTTTGTGGACAGTGGAATAATCCCAAAGAGTGGGAAGAACCTGGAATGAGGCAAAAAGGAGGAAAATCCCTAAATTCAGAAGGGTTTTGGATTTTGTGGACAATGGAATGAGGCAAAAAGGAGGAAAATCCCTAAATCCAGAGGGGGTTGGATTTTGTGGACAGTAGAATAATCCCAAAGAGTGGGAAGAGCCAGGAATGAGGCAAAAAGGAGGAAAATCCAAAAATCCGGAAGGGTTTGGATGTTGTGGACAATGGAATGAGGCAAAAAGGAGGAAAATCCCTAAATCTGGAAGGGTTTGGATTTTGTGGGCAGTGGAATAATCCCAAAAGGTGGGAAGAGCCAGGAATGAGGCAAAAAGGAGGAAAACCCAAAAATCCAGAAGGGTTTGGAATTTGTAGACAATGGAATGAGGCAAAAAGGAGGAAAACCCAAAAATCCAGAAGGGTTTGGATTTTGTGGACAGTGGAATATTCCCAAAGAGTGGGAAGAGCCAGGAATGAGGCAAAAAGGAGGAAAATCCATAAATCTGGAAGGGTTTTGGATTTTGTGGACAATGGAAAATTCCCAAAGAATTTTAAGGACCAGGAATGAGGCAAAAAGGAGGAAAACCCCAAAATCCAGAGGGGGTTGGATTTTGTGGACAATGGAATAATCCCAAAGAGTGGGAAGAACCTGGAATGAGGCAAGGAGGAGGAAAATCCCTAAATTCGGAAGGGTTTGGATTTTGTGGACAATGGAATGAGGCACAAAGGAGGAAAATCCCTAAATCTGGAAGGGTTTTGGATTTTGTGGACAGTGGAATAATCCCAAAGAGTTTTAAGGACCAGGAATGAGGCAAAAAGGAAGAAAACCCCAAAATCCAGAGGGGTTTGGATTTTGTGGACAATGGAATGAGGCAAAAAGGAGGAAAATCCGTAAATCTGGAAGGGTTTTGGATTTTGTGGGCAGTGGAATAATCCCAAAGAGTTTTAAGGACCAGGAATGAGGCAAAAAGGAGGAAAATCCCTACATTCAGAAGGGTTTGGATTTTGTGGACAGTGGAATAATCCCAAAGAGTGGGAAAAACCTGGAATGAGGCAAAAAGGAGGAAAACCCAAAAATTCAGAGGGGTTTGGATTTTGTGGACAGTGGAATGAGGCAAAAAGGAGGAAAACCCATAAATTCGGAAGGGTTTGGATTTTATGGACAATGAAATGAGACAAAAAGGAGGAAAATCCATAAATCTGGAAGGGTTTTGGATTTTGTGGACAATGAAATGAGACAAAAAGGAGGAAAATCCATAAATCTGGAAGGGTTTTGGATTTTGTGGACAGTGGAATAATCCCAAAAGTGGGAAGAGCCAGGAATGAGGCAAAAAGGAGGAAAATCCAGGAGAAAGAGATTCCCAAAAGTTCAAGATCAACAGCTGGAGGGATTTGGGAGCCAAAACCCCTCCTTGGAATAGGTGGATTTGGAATTTTGGGATTTCAATTCCTCTCCGGCACCGTGGATTTGGAATTCTGGGAGCCAAATTATAGGAATTATTCCATCTTTTATTGGATTTGATGCCCTGAGAGCAGCTGGGAGTTGATTTTTTTTTTCTCCCCCCACCCGAGGGTATTTAATATAATTTATTAAATGTAATAGAATGAATATAATTTATATAGAATAATAAATATAATTTTATTTAATAATAAATGTGATTTATGTGTAATTCTAAGTGTAGATTATATATTATAATAAATATAATTTCTATCTAGTAATGTAATTTCTATCTAATAATAAGTATGATTTATATATAATAATCTAATTTATTTAATATATTTAATTTTTAATCATTTAATCTTTTCGTGATGTTCCACCAAGAAGAATTCCGGCGTTTTCCAAGGAATATCCCTTCCCCACAGCAAACATATCCCAGCTCCCTGCCAATCTTCCCAATTAAACCCCAATTAACTGAATCCCAATCTTCCCAATTAACCCCAATTAATTGAGGGATTTTTCCATGGAATTCAATCTTATTTTCATCTGATTTTTATTTTTTTTCCTTAAAAGAGCCTAAGAAACATTCCCGAGGCTCTTTGAGTCGTGACACGATGGGAACTGAAACATTCCCAGGAAATTCCGGGCTGGGAATGAGATCGGAGGCGGAGCTGGAATTGCTCACGGATGTGAAAGCAAATCCTGCATTTCTTCCTTTTAATTCCCTTTTTTATTTAATTAATTTAATTTAATTTAATTAACGGTGATCCCATGCGGTGCTGCCATCCCCAGGGTGAATCGATTGGATTCATTGAATTAATTGGGTTGATTAATCGAGTTGATTAATTGATTTGATTAATGGATTTGATTCATTAATTCAATTCGTGGAGCTGATTGGTTGAGTTGGTTAATGGATTTAATTAATGGATTTAATGAGTTGATTGGATGGAGCCTTTTGTTCTGCTGAGCAGCTTTTTATCTCCTGCCGGAATTCCGTGGAAATTTGGTTTTTCCTGGGGAAAAATGGGAAAAAATGGGGAAAAAAACCCCCAAACCTGACAGCTCTTGAGGGGTTGGGGCCGATCCCGATGGATTGGGGCCGATCCCGATGGAAGGGGCCGATCCCAGGGATGGGTCTGATCCCGATGGATGGGGCCGATCCCGATGGATGGGGCCGATCCCGGTGGATTGGGGCCGATCCCCATGGATTGGGGCCGATCCCCATGGATTGGGGCCGATCCCCATGGATTGGGGCCGATCCCGATGGATGGGGCCGATCCCGATGGACGGGGCCGATCCCCATGGATTGGGGCCGATCCCATGGATGGGTCCGATCCCCATGGATTGGGGCCGATCCCGATGGATCGGGGCCGATCCCGATGATTGGGGCCGATCCCCATGGATTGGGGCCGATCCCGATGGGATGGGGCCGATCCCGATGGGATTGGGGCCGATCCCGATGGGATGGGGCCGATCCCGATGGATGGGGCCGATCCCGATGGATGGGGCCGATCCCGATGGATGGGGCTGATCCCAAGAATGGGGCAGATCCCGATGGATGGGGCCGATCCCAGGGATGGGGCCGATCCCGATGGACGGGGCCGATCCTGATGGATTGGGGCCGATCCCGACGAATGGGGCCGATCCCGACGAATGGGGCCGATCCCGATGTTTGGGGCCGATCCCGATGGACTGGGGCCGATCCCGATGGTTGGGGCCGATCCCGATGGGATGGGGCTGATCCCAGGGTTTCCCACGCCGATCCCGCTTTTCCCAACGTTTGTTTTTCCGTCCCCCCCAGGATTGGATCCTGCACCAGAACAACCCCGCTCACCTGGAGAGCTGCCGCCGGCTGCGCCAACAGTAAGGGATCCGCCGGGATCCGCCGGGAATGCTGGGGAGGGACCTTCCATCCCAACAATTCCACCTCCCGTGATCCCGGCTGGATCCAAATCCGTCCAGTTGGGATTTCCAGGGATCCAGGGGCGGGATCCACCCCTGGGGAATGGAGCCCGCCCGGGGATTTGGTGCCGTTCCCGCTCCCGAGGAGCTGAGGGGGAGCCTGGGAAGTGTCCCGGCCTCTCCTGCCCGGATTCCTCCGGGGGATCCTGGAATTCGGCTCGGGAAGGGACCTGAAATCCCAGCCCCGTTCCAAGCCCGACCCTTCCCAGCGCTGCTCCAAATCCATCCCGGCCTGGCCTGGGACATTCCAGGGATCCACAGCACAGCTGGGAATTCCAGCCCGGCCGGGAATCCAAAAAAATCCCAAAATCCAAGGAAAAAAAAAATCCTCCCCGAGGTGAAATTTGGGTGTTGTGTTCCCTCCCTTCCCTTCCCGTGCTGCTCCGGAGCCTTGGGAAGGAGAGCAGCTGGGAAAACGCTGGGAAGGGGCTCAGAGGTCCCAAAATGCTGAGTCATCCCCAAATCCTGAATGATCCCAAAATTCTGAGTGATCCCAAAATCCTGGCTCATCCCAAATCCTGAATCATCCCAAAATCGTGAATGATCCCAAAATGCTGAATGATCCCAAAATCCTGAATGATCCCAGAATCCTGAGTTATCCCAGATCCTGAATGATCCCAAAATCCTGAATGATTCCAAAATGCTGAGTCATCCCAAAATCCTGAATTATTCCAAAATTCTGAGTGATCCCAAAGTCCTGAATGATCCCAAAATCGTGAGTCATCCCAAAATCCTGAGTCATCCAAAAAATCCTGAATGATCCCAAAATCCTGAATTATTCCAAAATGCTGAGTCATCCCAAAGTCCTGAGTGATCCCAAAATCCTGAATGATTCCAAAATGCTGAGTCATCCCAAAATCCTGAATTATTCCAAAATTCTGAGTGATCCCAAAATCCTGAGTCATCCCCAAAATCCTGAGTCATCCCCAAAATCCTGAGTCATCCCCAAAATCCTGAATGATCCCAAAATCCTGAATGATCCCAAAATGCTGAATTATTCCAAAGTCCTGAGTGATCCCAAAATCCTGGCTCATCCCAAAATCCTGAGTCCTCCCAAAATCCGGAATCATCCCAAAATCCTGAATGATCCCAAATCCTGAATGATTCCAAAATCCTGAGTCATCCCAAAATCCTGAGTCATGCAAAAAATCCTGAGTCATCCCAAATTCTGAATGATCCCAAAATCCCGAGTCATCTCAAAATCCTGAATTATTCCAAAATTCTGAGTGATCCCAAAGTCCTGAATGATCCCAAAATCCTGAATGATCCCCAAATCCTGAATTATTCCAAAATTCTGAATGATCCCAAAGTCCTGAGTCATCCCCAAAATCCTGAGTCATCCCAAACCCTGAACGATCCCAAAATGCTGAGCCATCCCCAAAGTCCTGAATTTTCCCTGGGGAATAAACAAGTTGGGAAATTTGGGGGGGAAAAGGGGAAAAAAAAATCCTTGGAAAAACGGAAAAGAAAAAGTTGGGAAAACGGGAAAATCCGATGGGAAAAAAAAAGTTGGGAATTGGGATGGAAATCCTTGGGGAAATGGGGGAAAAATGGGAAAAATTGGGAAAAAAGTTGGGGAAAATGGGATTGAAAAAGTTGGGAAATTGGGATGAAAATCATTGGGAAAAATGGGGAAAAATTGAAAAAAAAATAAAATAAAATGGGAAAAAATTGGGGAAAAAGTTGGGGAAAATGGGAATTGAAAAAGTTGGGAAATTGGGATGAAAACCCTTGGGGAAATGGGGAAAAAATTGGAAAAAAATAAATTAAAATGGGAAAAAATTGGAAAAATTGGAAAAAATGTTGGGAAAATGGGAATGAAGAAGTTGAGAAAATGGGATGAAAATCATTGGGAAAAATGGGGAAAAATTTGAAAAAATAAAATAAAATGGGAAAAAATTGGAAAAAAAGTTGGGGAAAATGGGAATGAAAAAAGTTGGGAAACTGGGATGAAAATCCTTGGGAAAAATGGGGAAAAAACTGAAAAAAAAAAACTTAAAATGGAAAAAAATTGGAAAAATTGGGGAAAAAAGTTGGGAAAATGGGAATTGAAAAAGTTGGGAATTGGGATGGAAATCCTTGGGAAAAATGGGGAAAAATTGAAAATAAATAAAATAAAATGGGAAAAAATTGGGGAAAATGGGAATTGAAAAAGTTGGGAAATTGGGATGAAAATCTTTGGGGAAAAATGGGAAAAAAAAATTAAAATTTGAAAAAAAAATTTAAAAAAAATTTTAAAAAAGGTTGAAAAATGGGAAAAAAAATGGGGAAATCGGAATCAAATCCCAAAATCAATTCCCAAAATCAAAATTTCCTCTTTTTGGGGTCTCCAATGGGAAGATTCAGCTGGAAAAATCCCTTTTTTTGGTTTTTTTGGGGAATTTGGGGTTTTCCCGCTGATGTTTCCCTGTTATCTTCACAGGTATCCCGACTGGAATCCTGAGGCTCACTCCAACAGGTACCTGGTGCTTTTTAATTGCTTCCCTTAATTAGCCCCGCTAATTAAGCATTCGGTTTAACCCCTCCGAGGTCTCGTTTTTTTATTGGGAGCTTTTGGGGGTTTTTATGGGGTTTTTGTCCCCAATTCCATCGAATCCCCGGCTGTTTTGCCGGGAATAAATATAAAATAAAATTTAAAATAAAAATAAAAAATAAAATTATTAAATTAAAAAAAAAATTAAAATTTAAAAAATAAAATGAAAAATAAAATTCCACGGGTTTTTATCCGGTTTTAATCCAGTTTTCATCAGTTTTAATCCGGTTTTTATCCAGTCTTAATCCATTTTTTCCAGTTTTAAATCCAGTTTTAATCCAGTTTTTATCCAGTTTTTTCAGTTTTTGTCCAGTTTTAATCCAGTTTTTATCCAATTTAATCCAGTTTCAATCCAGTTTCCATCCAGTTTTCACCCGGCACTCCCCGTCTCTCTCTCCCCTGCCCCAGGAATGCCGAGCGCAAGGAGAACCGCACCCCCGATCCAGTTTTGATCCAATTTTTAATCCGGTTTTAGTTCAGTTTCAATCCAGTTTTTATGCAGTTTCCATCCCGTTTTTAATCCAGTTTTCATCCAGTTTTTTATCCCGTTTCATCGAGTTTTTAATCCAGTTTTTTATCCAATTTAATCCAGTTTTAATCCAGTTTCAATCCAGTTTCAATCCAGTTGTTATCCAATTCAATCCAGTTCCAATCCATTTTTTTAATCCAGTTTTAATCCAGTTTCAATCCAGTTTTAATCCCATTTCATCCAGTTTAAATCCAGTTTTAATCCAGTTTTCATCCAGATTTAATCCAGTTTTAATCCACTTTTAATCCAATTTTAATCCAGTTTCAATCCAGTTTTTAATCCAGTTTTTAATCCCATTTCATCCAGTTTAAATCTGGTTTTAATCCAGTTTATAATCCAGTTCAATCCCGTTTCCATCCCGTTTTCACCCGGCACTCCCCTGTGTCTCTCTCTCTCCCCCGCCCCAGGAATGCCGAGCGCATGGAGAACCGCACCCCCAATCCAGTTTCAATCCAGTTTTCAATCCAGTCGCAATCCAGTTTTAATCCAGTTTTAATCTCGTTTCATCCAGTTTAAATCTGTTTTTTATCCAGTTCCAATCCAGTTTTCATCCAGTTTCAATCCAGTTTCCATCCCGTTTTCACCCGGCACTCCCCGTCTCTCTCTCCCCTGCCCCAGGAATGCCGAGCGCAAGGAGAAGCGCACCCCAATCCAGTTTTGATCCAGTTTTTAATCCGGTTTTAGTTCAGTTTCAATCCAGTTTTTATGCAGTTTCCATCCCGTTTTTAATACAGTTTTCATCCAGTTTGTTATCCCGTTTCATCGAGTTTTTAATCCAGTTTTTATCCAATTTAATCCAGCTTTAATCCAGTTTCAATCCAGTTTTAATCTGATTTAATCCAGTTTTAATCCAGTTTCAATCCAGTTTTAATCCAGTTTCAATCCAGTTGTTATCCAATTCAATCCAGTTTCAATCCATTTTTTTTATCCAGTTTTAATCCAGTTTTAATCCAGTTTCAATCCAGTTTTAATCCCATTTCATCCAGTTTAAATCTGGTTTTAATCCAGTTTCAATCCAGTTTTTTTCCAGTTTTTATCCGATTTAATCCCGTTTTCACCCGGCACTCCCCGTCTCTCTCTCCCCTGCCCCAGGAATGCCGAGCGCAAGGAGAACCGCACCCCCGATCCAGTTTATAATCCAGTTTTAATTCAGTTTTTATCCCGTTTTTATCCAGTTTTTTCAGTTTTCATCCAGATTTTATCCAGTTTAATCCAGTTTTTAATCCCATTCTCACCCGGCACTCCCCGTCTCTCCCCCCGTTTCCCCCAGGAATGACGAGTGCAAGGAGAACCGCACCCCCAATCCAATTTAATCCAGTTTTAGTCCAGTTTTTATCCATTTTTTTATCCAATTTAATCCAGTTTTAGTCCAGTTTCAATCCAGTTTTTAATCCAGTTTTAATCCAGTTTATAATCTGGTTTCAATCCAGTTTCAATCCAGTTTTCATCCAGTTTCTATCCATTTTTTATCCAGTTTTTATCCAATTTAATCCAATTTTAATCCCCTTTCCATCCCGTTTTCACCCGGCACTCCTCGTCTCTCTCTCCCCCACCCCAGGAATGCTGAGCGTAAGGAGAACCGCACCCCCGATCCAGTTTTTATCCAATTTAATCCAATTTAATCCAGTTTTAGTCCAGTTTCCATCCTGTTTTTAATCCAGTTTTTATCCAGTTTCATCCAGTTTTTAATCCAGTTTTTATCCAGTTTTTCATCCAGTTCTTATCTAGTTTCAATCCAGTTTTCATCCAGTTTTCATCCAGCTTTAATCCAGTTTTTAATGCAGTTTTCATTCAGTTTTATCCAGTTTTCATCCAGTTTCAATCCAGTTTTAATCCAGTTTTTTATTCTGTTTTTATCCAGTTTTAATCCAGTTTAATCCAGTTTTAGTCCAGTTTTAGTCCAGTTTTCAATCCAGTTTTAATCCGGTTTCATCCAGTTTAAATCTGGTTTTAATCCAGTTTTAGTCCAGTTTCAATCCAGTTTTTATCCATATTTTATCCCGTTTTTATCCAGTTTTTTCAGTTTTCATCCAGTTTTAACCCAGTTTTTATCCCATTGAATCCAGTTTTTTAATCCACTTTCCATCCCCTTCTCCGTTTCCCCCAGGAATGCCGAGCGCAAGGAGAACCGCACCCCCGATCCTGTTTATAATCCAGTTTTAATTCAGTTTTTATCCCATTTTTATCCATTTTTTTCAGTTTTCATCCAGATTTTATCCAGTTTAATCCAGTTTTTAATCCCGTTTTCACCCGGCACTTCCCGTCTCTCTCTCTCTCCGTTTCCCCAGGAATGCCGAGCGCAAGGAGAACCGCACCCCAATCCAGTTTCAATCCAGTTGTCATCCAGTTTAATCCAGTTTCAATCCAGTTTCAATCCCGTTTCATCCAGTTTAAATCTGGTTTCAATCCAGTTTTAATTCAGTTTTAATTCAGGTTTTATCCCGTTTTTATCCAGTTTCAATCCAGTTTTTATCCAATTTAATCCACTTTCAATCCAGTTGTTATCCAATTCAATCCAAGTTTTAGTCCAGTTTCTATCCAGTCTTAAATCCAGTTTTAATCCAGTTTCAATCCAGTTTTAATCCCATTTCATCCAGTTTAAATCTGGTTTTAATCCAGTTTCAACCCAGTTTCCATCCCGTTTTCACCCAGCACTCCCCCGTGTCTCTCTCTTCATTTCCCCAGGAATGCTGAGCGCAAGGAGAACCGCACCCCCGATCCAGTTTCAATCCAGTTTTTATCCAATTAAGTCCACTTTTAGTCCAGTTTTTAATCCAGTTTCAATCCAGATTTAATCCAGCTTTTATCCAGTTATAATCCAGTTTTTAATCCAGTTTTCATCCAATTTAATCCAGTTTTTTATCCAGTTTTAATCCAGTTTTTAATCCAGTTTTTATCCGATTTAATCCAGTTTTCGTCCAGTTTCAATCCAGTTTTTGTCCAATTTAATCCACTTTTAATCCACTTTCAATCCAGTTTCCATCCCGTTTTCACTCGGCACTCCCCTGTGTCTCTCTCTCCCCGTTTCCCCAGGAATGCCGAGCGCAAGGAGAACCGCACCCCCGATCCAGTTTTTAATCCAGTTTTAATCCAATTTAATCCAGTTTTAGTCCAGTTTTCGTCCAGTTTCAATCCAGTTTTTAATCCAGTTTTCAACCAGTTTTAAATCCAGTTGTTATCCAATTCAATCCATTTTTATCCAGTTTTCATCCAGTTTTAATCCAGTTTTTATCCAGTTTCAATCCAGTTTTAGTCCAGTTTCAATCCAGTTTTTAATCCAGTTTTAATCCAGTTTTTAATCCAGTTTTAATCCAGTTTTTATCCAGTTCTAATCCAGTTTTTATCCAATTTAATCCAGTTTTAGTCCAGTTTTTGTCTGGTTTTAATCCAGTTTTTAATCCAGTTTTAGTCCAGTTTCAATCCAGTTTTAATCCCGTTTCATCCAGTTTAAATCTGGTTTTAATCCAGTTTTAATCCAGTTTCAATCCAGTTTTTATCCGATTTAATCCACTTTTATCCACTTTTAATCTACTTTCAATCCAGTTTTTAATCCCATTCTCACTCGGCACTCCCCTGTCTCTCCCCGTTTCCCCAGGAATGCCGAGCGCAAGGAGAACCGCACCCCCAAGCACCGCTCCGGCTCCTGCAGCCCCTCCCGGCGCCGCCCCGGCCCCTCCCGCTCCGGCTCCACCTCCACCTCCGGCTCCGCTCCGCGCCGTTACCGCTCCCGCTCCCGCAGCCCCGGGCGCTTCCGCCGGCCGCGTTCCCGGAGCCCCCGGCACGGGCGGCGCTCCAGCCCCGTCCGGCGCCGCTCCCGCTCGCCGGGGCCGCCGCAGCCGCACCAGCACCACCGGGCCCCGCTGCGGCCCGGCCCCCGCGGGCAGCGCCGCTCACCCAGCGCCGAGCGCGGCTCCGGCTCCTCCGCGTCCTCCGCGTCCTCCTCCCGCCGCTCCAGCCGATCCCAAGGTGGGTGGGGAGAGAGGGATTGGGAGGTGGGAATTTTGGGAATGTTGGGTGGGATTCCTGAAGGTTTTTCCCGATCCAGGCTCCGTTTTTGTGCTTCCAGGAATTTTTTTTTTGAGGTTGGAAATGGGAATTTTGGGAATGTTGGGAGACATTCCTGAAGGTTTTTCCCTGATCCAGGCTCCATTTTCTGCTTCCAGGAGTTTTTTTTGAGGTTAAAAATGGGAATTTTGGAATTCTGAGTGGGATTCCAAAAGGTTTTCCCATTGGTTTTGTGCTTCCAAGAGTTTTTCTTTCAAGATTAGGAAATCCCAGTGGGGAGTTGGGAGGAGATTCCCAGGAGATCTCAAAGTGGAATTTTGGGAATGTTGAGAGAGATTCCTGAAGGTTTCCCCTCATCCGGGTTCCATTTTCTGCTTCCAGGAGTTTTTTTGAGGTTAAAAATGGGAATTTTGGGAATGTTGAATGGGATTCCCATTGGTTTGGTGCCTCCAAGAGTTTGGAGAAGTTTGAAATCCCAATGGGAAACTGGGAGGAGATTCCCAGGAGATCTCAAAGTGGAATTTTGGGAATGTTGGGAGAGATTCCTGAAGGTTTCCCCTCATCCAGGCTCAGTTTTGTGCTTCCAAGAGCTTTTTTTCCAGATCAGAAATGGGAATTTTGGGAATTCTGAGTGGGATTCCTGAAGGTTTTTCCCATTGGTTTGGTGCCTCCAGGAGTTTGGAGAGGTTGGAAATCCCAGTGGGGAGTTGGGAGGAGATTCCCAGGAGATCTCAAATTGGAATTTTGGGAATGTTGAGAGAGATTCCCAAATTTTTTCCCTGATCCAGGCTCCATTTTCTGCTTCCAGGAGCTTTTTTTTTGAGGTTAAAAATGGGAATTTTGGGAATTCTGAGTGGGATTCCCATTGGTTTGGTGCCTTCAAGAGTTTGGAGAGGTTGGAAATCCCAGTGGGGAGTTGGGAGGAGATTCCCAGGAGATCCCAAATGGGAATTTTGGGAATGCTCAGTGGGATTCCCAAAATTTTCCCCTCATCCAGGCTCCATTTTGTGCTTCCAGAACTCTTTTTTGAGGTTAAAAATGGGAATTTTGGGAATGCTGAGTGGGATTCCCAAAGGTTTTCCCCTCATTCGTTCAGGGATGAGCTAAAATGGGGAATGAGCCAATCAGGAAGGAGATTTGAATCCCAACTGGGAATTTTGGGAATGTTGGGAGAGATTCCCAAAGTTTTTCCCTCTTCCAGGCTCCATTTTGTGCTTCCAGGACTTTTTTTTTTGAGGTTAAAAATGGGAATTTTGGGAATTCTGAGTGGGATTCCCAAAGGTTGGTGCCTCCAGGAGTTTGGAGAGGTTGGAAATCCCAGTGGGGAGTTGGGAGGAGATTCCCAGGAGATCCCAACTGGGAATTTTGGGAATGCTGAGGGGGATTCCCGAAGGTTTTCCCCTCATTTTTGTTCAGGAGTGACCTAAAATCGGGAATGAGCCAATCAGGAAGGTGATCTGAATCCCAAATGGGAATTTTGGGAATGTTGAGAGAGATTCCCAAAATTTTTCCCTGATCCAAGCTCCATTTTCTGCTTCCAGGAGTTTTTTTGAGGTTAAAAATTGGAATTTTGGGAATGCTCAGTGGGATTCCCAAAGGTTTTCCCATTGATTTTGTGCTTCCAAGAGTTTTTTTTCAAGATTAGGAATCCCAGTGGGGAGTTGGGAGGAGATTCCCAGGAGATCCCAAAGTGGAATTTTGGGAATGTTGGGAGAGATTCCTGAAGGTTTTCCCTCATCCAGGCTCAGTTTTGTGCTTCCAGGAATTTTTTTTGAGGTTAAAAATTGGAATTTTGGAATTCTGAGTGGGATTCCCATTGGTTTGGTGCCTCCAAGAGTTTGGAAATCCCAGTGGGAAATGGGGAGGAGATTCCCAGGAGATCCCAAATGGGAATTTTGGGAATGTTGGGTGGGATTTGTTCAGGGATGAGCTAAAAATGGGGAATGAGCCAATCAGGAAGGAGATTTGAATCCCAAATGGGAATTTTGGGAATGTTGGGAGAGATTCCTGAAGGTTTTTCCCTCATCCAGGCTCCATTTTGTGCTTCCAGGAATTTTTTTGAGGTTAAAAATGGGAATTTTGGGAATTCTGAGTGGGATTCCCAAAGGTTTTTCCCCTCATTCGTTCAGGGATGAGCTAAAAATGGGGAATGAGCCAATCAGGAAGGTGATTGCAATCCCAAATGGGAATTTTGGGAATGTTGGGAGAGATTCCCAAAGGTTTTCCCTGATCCAGGCTCCGTTTTCTGCTTCCAGGAGCTTTTTTTGAGGTTAAAAATGGGAATTTTGGGAATTCTCAGCGCGATTCCCGGAGTTTTTCCCTCATCCCAGCTCCGTTTCTTGCTCTTTTTTTTAATTGATTTTTTAAAATTAATTAATTTTTAAATTATTTAAAATTAATTTAAAAAAACCCCAAACCCCCCAAAGTCCCGAGGCCGGATGGGGTCGGTATCCAAAGCTCCGGGCTCCCCGCAGCGCTGCAGCAGCCGGGATAATTAATTAAGGACTAAAGGACTAATTAGAGCAGCCCGGGAAGGCAGCAATTAACGGGAGCTGCGAGAGAGGGAGAGGAGCAGGGGCCCGCAGAACGTTCCCAAAATTTCCCCAAAAAATTCCCAAAATTCCTCAAAAAATACCCCAAAAATCCGCCTGAAAATTCCCCCCAAAAAATCCCAAAATTCTCTCCAAAATTCCTGGAATTCCCCAAAACATTCCCCCAAAAATTCCCAAAATTCCCCAAAAAATTCCAAAATTTTTTTAAAAATCCCAAAAAATTCTCCCAAAAAATTCCCCCAAAAATTCCCCAAAAATTAAAAAAAAAAATTCCTAAAAAAATTTCCTGAAAATTCCCCCCAGAATTCCCAAAAGATTCCCAAAATTCCCCCAAAAAATTCCCCTCAAAAATTCCCAAAATTCCCCCCAAGAATTCCCCCAAAACATTCTCAAAATTACCTCAAAAAATTCCCAGAATTCTGCAAAGAATTCCCCAAATTCCCCTAAAAGTGGGCAAAATTCTCCTCAGAAATTCTCAAAAAAACACCCAAAACATTCCCAAAATTCCCCCAAAAATTCCCTTAAACATTCCCAAAAAACCTCCCAAAATCTGAATTTTCCCCATTTATTTCTCCCTCCTCAGTTTGTCCCCTCAGGGCTGCGCTGCAGACGCTGGGCCCGGCCTTCCTGGCCGAGTTCAAGCGGCAGAAAATTCCCCAAAAAAATCCCCAAAATTCCCCCCAAAAATCCCCAAAAAATTCAACCAAAAAATTCCCCTCAAAATCCCCCGAAAATCGCCAAAATTCCCCTCAAAATCGCCAAAAGATCCTCAAAATCCCCCAAATTCCCCCAAAAATTCCCCAAAAAATCCCCCGAAAATTCCAAAAATAATTCCTAAAGAAATCCCCCCAAAAATTACTAAAAATCCAAAAAAAATTCCCAAAAAACCTCCCTAAATCTGAATTTTTCCCTTCCCTTCCCCCCCGCCCCTCATGTCCCCTCAGAGCGGCGCGCGGGGCTGGAGGCGCCGCTTCAGACGCCGGGCCCGGCCTTCCTGGCCGAGTTCAAGCGGCAGAAAATTCCCAAAAAAAATCCCAAAAAAATCCCCTAAATCTGAATTTTCCCCATTTATTTCTCCCTGCTCGGTTTGTCCCCTCAGAGCGGCGCGCGGCGCTGGAGGCGGCGCTGCAGACGCTCGGTCCGGGGTTCCTGGCCGAGTTCAAGCGGCAGCGGCGGCTGCAGGCGGCCGCGCATGCGCACCGCGAGGAGCCCCCGGCGGCCGGCGCAGCTCCCACAGGCAGGAGCGCCCCCCGGCGGAGCGGGAAAGTGCCGAGCAAGGGAACCCGGAGCGAGGCGCCGCCAGGGGGCGCGGCAGGGGGCGGGGCCGGGGGCGGGGCCAGCGCCGAGGCTCAGGCGGAGAGCGGCGAGCGCGAGGAGGCACCGCCCAATCGGGTACGGGGGGGGGCGGGGCTAGGGGCATTTGGGGGCGGGGTTTGGGGAATAATGGGAATTTTTGGGGGGATTTTTTTGGGAATCTTAGGGATTTTTGGGGGGAATTTGGGGGAGAATTTTGGGGGGATTTTTGGGGGAATTTTGGGGATTTTGGGGGAATTTTGGGGAAATTTTGGAAATTTTGGGGGGGAATTTTGGGGGAATTTTGGGGGATTTGGGGGGATTTTAGGGGAATTTGGGGGGGATTTTGGAATTTTTTGGGGGATTTTTGGGGGAATTTGGGGGATTTTTGGGCGAATTTTAGGGGGAATTTTAGGGATTTTTTGGGATTTGGGCAGGAATTTTGGGGGGAAGTGTGGGAATTTTTGGGGGAATTTTGGGGGGAATTTTGGGGGGAAGTTTGGGGGGAAGTTTGGGGATTTTTTGAGGGTTTTGGGGGAATTTGGGGGGGAATTTTGGGGTTTTTTGGGGATTTTTGAGGGGATTTGGGGGGATTTTGGGGGAATTTTGGGGATTTTTTGGGGGAATTTCGGGGATTTTGGGGGGAATTTGGGGTTTTTTTTGGGATTTTTGGGGGAATTTTGGGGATTTTTTGGGGGGGTTTTTGGGGGAATTTTTGGGATTCTTTTGGGATTTTTTGGGGGCAATTTTGGGATTTTTTGGGAGGAAATCTGGGCTTTTTGGGGGGGAATTTTGGGCTTTTTTTGGAGGGAATTTTGGGGGATTTTGGTGGGATTTTTTTTTGAATTTTGGGAATTTTTTGGGGATTTTTAGGGGGATTTTTTGGGATTCTTGGGGGAATTTTTGGGGGGATTTTTGGGGGAATTTCTGGGATTTTTTGGGAGAAATTTTTGGGGGAATTTTTGGATTTTTTTGGGATTTTTGGGGTTTCCCGGTGCAGCTGCTGCGGGAGGAGCTGCTGAGCTGCGGGACGGTGCTGCAGCTCTCGGAGCTGCCCGACTGCGGCTACAGCGACCACGACATCAAACGGCTGGTGCAGCCCTTCGGCAAGGTCAGCGACCTCATCGTGCTGCGCTCCAGGAACGAGGTCAGTGCCCCAAAATATCCCCCAAAAATAGCCCAAAATAGCCCCAAAATATCCCCAAAATAGCCCCAAAATATCCCCCAAAAATCCCCAAAATATCCCATCAAAAATCCCTTCGGCAAGGTCAGCGACCTCATCGTGCTGCGCTCCAGGAACGAGGTCAGTGCCCAAAATATCCCAGAAATATCCATAAAATATTCCCAAAATATCCCAAAAATATCCCCAAAATATCCCCCCAAAAATCCCAGAAATTACCCAAAATCCCGGCCCTTCGGCAAGGTCAGCGACTTCATCGTGCTGCGCTCCAGGAACGAGGTCAGTGCCCCAAAATATCCCCCAAAAATAGCCCAAAATATCCCCAAAAATCCCCCCAAAATCCTCCAAAAAATCCACAAAATTCCCCCAAAAAATCCCCCAAAAATCCCGGCCCTTCGGCAAGGTCAGCGACCTCATCGTGCTGCGCTCCAGGAATGAGGTCAGCAACCCAAAATATCCCCCCAAAAATAGCCCCAAAATATCCCCAAAATATCCCCCAAAAATCCCTGGGATCCCCCAAAAATCCCACCAAAAATCCACAAAATTCCCCCCCAAAAAATCCCCCAAAATCCTGGCCCTTCGGCAAGGTCAGCGACCTCATCGTGCTGCGCTCCCGGAACGAGGTCAGTGCCCCAAAAATCCCCCCAAAATATTCCCAAAATATTCCCAAAAATATCCCAAAAATATCCCCAAAATATCCCCAAAATATCCCCAAAATATCCCCCCAAAAATCCCTTCGGCAAGGTCAGCGACCTCATCGTGCTGCGCTCCCGGAACGAGGTCAGTGCCCCAAAAATGTCCCCAAAAATATCCCCAAAATATCCCAAAATTCCCCAAAAAAATCCCTCAAAAAAATCCCCCCAAAAATCCACAAAATTCCCCCAAAATCCCGGCCCTTCAGCAAGGTCAGCAACCTGATCGTCCTGCGCTCCAGGAACGAGGTCAGCACCCCCAAAATATCCCAAAAATAGCCCAAAAATATCCCAAAAATAGCCCTGGGATCCCCCCAAAATCCCCCAAAATCCCCCAAAAATCCCGGCCCTTCGGCAAGGTCAGCGACCTCATCGTCCTGCGCTCCAGGAATGAGGTCAGTGCCCCAAAAATATCACCCAAAATCCACAAAATTCCCCAAAAAAATCTCCCCAAAATAGCCCCAAAAATATCCCTCTAATTTCCCAAAAATATTTCTGGAATTCCCCCAAAAATCCCCCTGGAATCCGTGGCGATTCCTGCGAATCCCTGGGAATCCCTGGAATTCCTGAAATTCCTAAAATCCCTTGGAATCCCTGGGAATCCCTGGACTCTTGGATATTCCTGGAACCGCTGGAATTGTGGGAATGTCTGGAAATCCTGGGAATCCCTGAAACCCCTGGAATTTTTCCCCAATTTCCCTGGAATTTTTCCCCATTCCCTGGAATTTTTCCCTCAATTTCCCTGGAATTTTCCCCCTTTTCCCTGGAATTTTTCCCTGTTTTTTCTGGAATTTTTGCTCCATTTCCCTGGAATTTTTCCCTCATTTTCCGTGGAATTTTTCCCCCATTTCCGTGGAATTTTTCCCCAATTTTTTCTGGAATTTTCTCCAATTTCTTCTGGAATTTTTCCCCATTTCCCCTGGAATTTTTCCCCATTTCCCCTGGAATTTTTCCCCATTTCCCTGGAATTTTTCCCCGTTTTTTCTGGAATTTTCCCCAATTTCTTCTGGAATTTTTCCCTCATTTCCCTGGAATTTTTCCCTCAATTCTCCTGGAATTTTTGCTCCATTTCCCTGGAATTTTTCCCCATTTTTTCTGGAATTTTTCCCATTTCCCTGGAATTTTTCCCCGTTTTTCTGGAATTTTCCCCAATTTCTTCTGGAATTTTTCCCTCATTTCCCTGGAATTTTTCCCTCAATTCTCCTGGAATTTTTGCTCCATTTCCCTGGAATTTTTCCCTGTTTTTTCTGGAATTTTTTCCATTTCTTCTGGAATTTTTCCTCCATTTCCCTGGAATTTTTCCCTCATTTCCTCGGGAATTTTTTCCCCAATTTTCCTGGAATTTTTTCCAGATCCCTTGAAACCCTGGAATTGTGGGAATCCCTGAAACCCCTGGGAATCCTTGGAATCTTGGGAATTCTGGGAGCCCCCTGGACACTCCTGGAAGTCCCTGGGAAACCCTGGAATTCTGTGGGAATGTTTGGAAATCCTGGGAATCCTGGAATTGCTGAAAACCTGAGAAAATCCCTGGGAATCCCTGAAACCCCTGGGAATTCCTGGCAACCCATGGAATCCTTGGAATTCCTGGGAATCCTGGAAGCCCCGAAATCCCTGGAATTTCTGGGAATCTCGTGGAAACCTTTGAAATCCTTGGGATCCTGGGAATCCGTGGAATTCCTGAAGTTCTTGAAATCCTTGGAATCCTGGGAATTCCGGGAACCCCTGGGACACTCCTGGGATCTCAGGGAATCCCATGGAAACCTTTGGAATCCTTGGAATCCTGGAAATCCCTGAAATCCCTGGAAATCCCTGGGAATCCTTGGGATTCCTGGAATTGCTGAAATTCTGGGAAAATCCCTGGGAATTTCTTGAATCCCTGAAATCCCTAAAATCCTTGGAATCCCTGGGAATGCCATGGAAACCTTTGAAATCCTTGGAATCGTGGAAATCCCTGAAACTCCCGGAAATCCCGGGAAATCCGTAAAATCCCCTGGAACCCCTGGAATTGTGGGAATGTCTGGGAATCCCTAAAATCCCTGGGAATCCTTGGAATTCCTGGGAATCCTGGAATTCCCAGAATCGCCTAAATCCTGAAAAAAATCCCTGGGAATTCCTGAGAATCTCGGGAATCCCTGAAACCTCAGGAATCCCTAAAATCCCTGGGAACCCCTGGAACCCCTGGAATTTTTCCCCATTTCCCTGGAATTTTCTCTCAATTCCCCTGGAATTTTTCCCTGTTTTTTCTGGAATTTTTTCCCATTTCTTCTGGAATTTTCCCCAGTTTCTTCTGGAATTTTTCCCTCATTTCCGTGGAATTTTTCCTCCATTTTTTCTGGAATTTTCCCCCCATTTTTTCTGGAATTTTTTCCCCTTTTCCCTGGAATTTTTCCCTCAATTCCCCTGGAATTTTTCCCCCATTTTTTCTGGAATTTTTCCCTGTTTTTTCTGGAATTTTTTCCCATTTCTTCTGGAATTTTTGCTCCATTTCCCTGGATTTTTTCCCTCATTTTCCCCTGGAATTTTCCCTGTTTTTTTCTGGAATTTTTCCCCATTTCCCCCCCAGATCCTTGAAACCCTGGAATTGTGGGAATCCCTGAAACCCCTGGGAATCCTTGGAATCTTGGAATCCTGGGATTTCTGTGGGAATGTTTGGAAATCCTGGGAATCCTGGAATTCCTGAATTGCTGAAATGCTGAGAAAATCTCTGGGAATCCTGGAAATTCCCGGGAATCCCTGGGAAATCCCTGGGAATCCCATGGAAACTTCTGAAATCCTTGGAATCCTGGAAATCCCGAAAATTCCTGGAAATCCCTGGGAATCCCTAAAGTCCCTTGGAATTCCAGGAATTCCTGGCAACCCCTGAAATCCCTGGGAATTCCGGGATTCCCGGAATCCCTGAAACCCCTGGGAAACTCTGGAGTCGCTGGAAACTCCGCGGAATCCTTGGAATCCTTGGGAATCCTGGAATTCCGGGAATTCCGAGGGATCGGTGCCGTTGCCGTCCCCAGGCGTACCTGGAGATGAATTACCGCGAGGCCGTGCTCGCCGCAGTCAAGTTCGGGGAGACGGCGCCGGTGCTGCTGAACGGGAAACGGATCCGGATCAGCGTGGCCGAGGGGCCGGCGGTGAGGGGGCGGCCGGGAATGGCCACAGGGAATGCTGGGAAATGCTGGGAGGGAATTCTGGGAATTCCAGGAATTCCAACAGGGAATTGTGAATGAGAATTCTGAGAATTGTGAGTGGGAATTCTGGGAGGGAATTCTGGGAATTGTGACAGGGAATGCTGGGAATGCCCACAGGGAATTGTGGGAATTGTGACAGAAATTCTGGGAATGCTGGGTGGGAATTTTGAGCGGGAATTGTGGGAATTCTGAGAGGGAAACGGGAATTGTGAGTGGGAATTTTGGGAATTCTGAGTGGGAATTTTTGGGAATTCCGACAGGAAAATGGGAATTCTGAGAGGGAACTCTGGGAATGATGAGCGGGATTGCTGAGTGGAAATTCTGGAATTGTGACAGGGAATTTTGGGAATTCTGACCAGGAATGCTGAGTGGAATTGTGGGAATTCCCACAGGGAAACGGGAATTGTGAGCGGGAATTCTGGGATGCTGAGAGGGAATTCCCACAGGGAAATGGGAATTCTGAGCAGGAATTGTGGGAATGCTGACGGGGAATTCTGGGAACTCTGAGTGGGAATTTTGGGAATTCCGGGAATTCCAACAGGGAAGTGGGAATTGTGAATGAGAATTCTGAGAATTGTGAGTGGGAATTTTGGGAATTCTGAGAGGGAACTCTGGGAATGCTGAGCGGGAATTCTGGGAATTTTGATAGGGAAATGGGAATGCCGAGCAGGAATTGTGGGAATTCTCAGTGGGAATTCTGGGAATTCTCAGTGGGAATTCTGGGAGGGAATTCTGGGTGGGAATTCTGGCATTCTGATAGGGAATTCTGGGAATGCTGACAGGCAATTGTGGGAATTCCGAGAGGGAAATGGGAATTGTGAGTGGGAATTCTGGGAATTTTGACAGGGAATTTTGGGAATGGCTGAGTGGGAAATGAGAATTCTGACCGGGAATTCTGGGGAGTTCTGAGTGGGAATTGTGGGAATTTGACAGGGAAACGGGAATTCCGACAGGGAATTCTGGGAATTCTGAGCGGGAATTCTGGGAATTTTAATCGGGAAAACGGGAATTCCGACAGGGAATTCTGGGAATGCTGACAGAGAAACGGGAATTGTGAGTGGGAATTCTGGAATGCAGAGTGAGAATTCTGGGAATTCTGAGTGGGAAATGGGAATTCTGAGCAGGAATTTTGAGCGGGAATTCTGGGAATTGTGACAGGGAATTCTGGGAATGCCCACAGGGAAATGGGAATTCTGAGTGGGAATTCTGACAGGGAATTCTGGGAATTGTGAGTGGGAATTCTGGGAATTCTGAGAGGGAATTCTGGAATTGAGAGTGGGAATTCTGGGAATTTTGGGAATTCTGAGCAGGAATTCTGGGAATTTTGACAGGGGATTCTGGGAATGCTGGGTGGGAATTCTGAGCGGGAATTGTGGGAATTGAGGGAAATGGGAATTGTGACAGGGAATTCTGGGAATTCTGACAGGGAAATGGGAATTGTGAGTGGCAGTTGTGGGAATGCTGAGCGGGAATTCTGGGAATTTTGATAGGGAAATGGGAATGCCGAGCAGGAATTGTGGGAATTCTCAGTGGGAATTCTGGGAATTCTCAGTGGGAATTCTGGGAGGGAATTCTGGGTGGGATTCTGGGCATTCTGATAGGGAATTCTGGAATGCTGACAGGCAATTGTGGGAATTCCGAGAGGGAAATGGGAATTGTGAGTGGGAATTCTGGGAATTTTGACAGGGAATTTTGGGAATGGCTGAGTGGGAAATGAGAATTCTGACCGGGAATTCTGGGGAGTTCTGAGTGGGAATTGTGGGAATTTGACAGGGAAACGGGAATTCCGACAGGGAATTCTGGGAATTCTGAGCGGGAATTCTGGGAATTTTAATCGGGAAACGGGAATTCCGACAGGGAATTCTGGGAATGCTGACAGAGAAACGGGAATTGTGAGTGGGAATTCTGGGAATGCAGAGTGAGAATTCTGGAATTCTGAGTGGAAATGGAATTCTGAGCAGGAATTTTGAGCGGGAATTCTGGGAATTGTGACAGGGAATTCTGGGAATGCCCACAGGGAAATGGGAATTCTGAGTGGGAATTCTGACAGGGAATTCTGGGAATTGTGAGTGGGAATTCTGGGAATTCTGAGAGGGAATTCTGGGAATTGAGAGTGGGAATTCTGGGAATTTTGGGAATTCTGAGCAGGAATTCTGGGAATTTTGACAGGGGATTCTGGGAATGCTGGTGGGAATTCTGAGCGGGAATTGTGGGAATTGAGGGAAATGGAATTGTGACAGGGAATTCTGGGAATTCTGACAGGGAAATGGGAATTGTGAGTGGCAGTTGTGGGAATGTTGAGTGGGAATTCTGGGAATTTGAGTGGGAAATGGGAATTCCAACAGGGAATTCTGATAATTCTGAGAGGGAAATGGGAATTGTGAGTGGGAATTCTGGGAATTGTGACAGGGAATGCTGGGAATTCTGAGCAGGAATTCTGGGAATTCTGGCGGGGAAAGGGGAATTCCGACAGGGAATTCTGGGAATGCTGACAGGGAATTCCAAGAATTCTGACAGGGAATGCTGGGAATTCCCACAGGGAAATGGGAATTCTGAGCAGGAATTGTGGGAACTCTGAGTGGGAATTCTGAGAATGCTGACAGAGAAATGGAATTGTGAGTGGGAATTGCAAGCGGGAGTTTTGGAAATTCTGAGTGGGAATTTTGGGAATTACGACAGGGAGACAGGAATTGTGAGTGGCAGTTCTGGGAATGCTGAGCAGGAATTGTGGGAATTGTGACAGGGAATTCTGGGAATGCTGAGTGGGAATTCTGAGTGGGAATTCCAGGAATGGCTGAGTGGGAATTGTGGGAATTCTGGCGGGGAAATGGGAATTCTGAGAGGGAATTCTGGGAATTGCGACAGGGAATTCTGGGAATGCTGACAGGGCTACAGGAATTCTGAGTGGGAATTCTGACGGAATTCTGGGAATTTTGACAGGGAAGTGGGAATTGTGAATGAGAATTCTGAGAATTGTGAGTGGAAATTTTGGGAATTCTGACCGGGAAACGGGAATGCTGAGCAGGAATTGTGGGAATTCTGGGAATTTTGACAGGGAATTCTGGAATGCTGAGTGGGAATTCTGGGAATGTTGATAGGGAAATGGGAATTCCAACAGGGAATTCTGATAATTCTGAGAGGGAAATGGGAATTGTAAGTGGGAATTCTGGGACAGAATTACGGGAATTCTGAGTGGGAATGCTGGGAATTTTAATCGGGAAATGGGAATTCCGACAGGGAATTTTGGGAATTCTGAGTGGGAAATGGGAATTCTGGGAGGGAATTGTGGGAGTTCTGAGTGGGAATTGTGGGAATTTTGATAGGGAAACGGGAATGCTGGGTGAGAACTCTGGAACGCTGACAGGGAACTCTGGGAATTCTGAGCGGGAATTCCGGGAATTTTGATAGGGAGACAGGAATTCCGACAGGGAATTCTAGGAATCCTGGGTGGGAATTCTGGGAATTTCCACAGGGAAATGGAATTCTGAGCGGGAATTCTGGGAATTCTGAGTGGGGATTTTGGGAATTCCAAGAGGGAAACGGAATTGTGAGCAAGAATTCTGGGGATTATGGGTGGGAATTGTGGGAATGCTGACAGGGAATGCTGAGTGGGAATTTTGGTAATTGTGAGTGGGAATTCCTGGAATTCTGAGCGGGAAATGGGAATTCTGTGTGGGAATTTTGGGAATGCTGAGCGGAAATTCCGACAGGGAAATGGGAATTCTGAGCGGGAATTCTGGGAATGCTGACAGGGAATGCTAAGTGGGAATTCTGGGAATTCCGATAGGGAAATGGGAATTCTGAGCAGGAATTTTGGGAATTCCCACAGGGAAAGGGGAATTCCCACGCTGGGGTTCACGAATTAAAACGCCACAGTTTGTTCATTAACACTCTGGGGTTCCTTAATTAAAACCCTGAGGTTCAGTAATTCCAAGGTTGGGTTCGTTAATTTAGATGTTGGGGTTCATTAATTCCAGCACCGGGGTTTGTTAATTAACACTCTGGGGTTCGTTAATTAAAACACCGAGGCTCATTAATTAAATCAAAGCGCTGAGGTTCGTTAACGACGCCGTTCCATCCCCAGGCGAAGAAGCCGGCGAAGAAGCGACTCCTGAACGCCAAGAAAACCCCCGGCAGCGCCAAGTGAGGGCTCGTTAATTAACCCGTTAATTAACCCCCTTAATTACTGCCACCCGGGGCATTAATTGGGAGGTTCATTAGCATTAATTACAATTAAATGAGATTTTTTGGGGTTTTTTTTCTCCTCCCTCTCCGGACAGGAAAGTTCCCAGCAGCAACAGCAAGAGCCCAAAGGCGCGGCAGGTGAGGCTGAGCTTCGTTAGCGCCTTAATTAATCGTCGTTAATTAATTGTTAACGAGCTTTAAGGCGCGGTTGAATTAGTAGGAATGATTAATTAGGGTGTTGTTAATGCTAATTATTAATTATTAGGGTCAGTGGTTTAATTGTTAATTTTTTAATGCGTTTATTATGCTAAATTACAGTAATTGCGTGTTTAATTAGCTGTTAATTAATAGATGATTGATGCCAATTAGTAAAAACCGGTAAATTTGTTTAAAAGCTCAGGAATTTTTTTAGAAAATGCAGATTTTGGGTGAAAATCGTGGATTTTTGGGGGAAAAAAAAAGTGGATTTTCAGCGGGAAAAAGTGAATTTTTGGGGAAAAGGCAAAATTTTTGGGGGGAAAAACGGATTTTTGGGAAAGAAAATGGAGTTTTTTGATGGCAAAACGGAAATTTTAGTGAAAATCCGATTTTTGGTTGGGAAAACGGTGCAATTTTGGGGAAAAAAAGTGAATTTTTGGTGAAAAAAACGGGAATTTTTGATGAAAAATGTCAATTTTTGTTGGGAAAATGGTGAGTTTTTGGTAAAAAACGTGAATTTTTGGGGAAAAATGGGATTTTTTGATGGCAAAATGCAGGTCTTCAGCGAAAATTCTGATTTTTGTCAGGGAAAAATGTGAATTTTTGGTGAAAAAAACGCAGTTTTTTGTTGGGAAAATGCAAATTTTTGCTGGAAAATTAGTGATTTTTTTGCTAAAAATGTGGATTTTTGGTGAAAACTGCAAATTTTTTTTGAAAGTTTTTGCATTTGCGGTGAAAAATGCAAGTTTTTGTTGGGAAAATTGTGATTTTTTTTGGGGAAAAAACGCGGATTTTCGCTGGGGAAAGTGTGAATTTTTGCTGAAAAATGCAGGTTTTTGATGAAAAAGGTGAATTTTTGTTGGGAAAATTGTGGATTTTTGGGAAAAACGCGAATTTTTATTTAAAAACCAGTTTTTTTTGATGAAAAATGCAAATTCAGAATGGAAAAATGTCAATTTTTGGCGGGAAAATGCGAGTTTTTGTTGGGAAATCCGTGAATTTTTGGTAAGAAATGTGAATTTTTGGGGGAAAATTTTGAGTTTTTGGTGAAAAACGCGAGGTTTTGTTGGGAAAATCGTGATATTTTGGTGTGAAAAAATGCAGATTTTTTGACAAAAAAAGGTGAATTTTTGGTGGAAAAACGATTTTTGATGAAAAAGGTGGATTTTTGTTGGAAAATTGTGATTTTTTTTTGTGGAAAAAAGCGGATTTTTAATGGAAAAATGCAAATTTCTGTTGGGAAACTTGGGGAATTTGGGTAAAAAAATGGATTTTTCGTGAAAAGGGATTTTTGTTGGTGAAATGTTAATTTTTATTGGGAAAAACGAATTTTTGATAGCAAAGCTGCAACTTTTTGGTGGAAAATTGCGAATTTTTGGTGGGAAACTCCTGTCATTCTGATGGAAAAATGCAGATTTTGGTGAAAAACACGGATTTTTGCTGGGGATAATGTGAATTTTTGGTGAAAAACGTGAATTTTGATGGGAAAATGCAGATTTTTGGTTAAAAATGCACTTTTTTGGTGAATATTTGTGAGTTTTTGGTGAAAACTCAGGTTTTTGGTAAAAAATGCAAATTTTGGGAGGGAAATTTGTGAATTTTGGGGGAAAACTCAGATTTTTCATAAAAAATGCAAAATTTTTGTGAGTATTTGTGAATTTTTGGTGGAAAATTCAGTTTTTTGAGGGAAAAATGTGAATTTTTTGTGAAAATTTTTGAATTTTTGGTGGAAAACTCAGATTTTGGTAAAAAAATGCGAATTTTTTGTGAATATTTGTGGATTTTTGTTGGGAAAATGCAGATTTTGGGGGAAAAATGCAAATTTTTGTGAATATTTTTGAGTTTTTGATGGAAAAAATCAGTTTTTTGGGGGAAAAATGCAAAGTTTGGGTAACATTTGTGAATTTTTTGGGGAAAAAAAGGTGAATTTTGCTGGGTTCGGGTGCCTTTGGCGGAATTGCAGAATTTTGGGAGTTT
>WQNJ02000069.1:552477-708598 GCA_016584745.2 Phylloscopus trochilus trochilus | reverse complement strand
ATCCAGCCTTGACCTCCTGCATCCCTGGAATTCTGATATTCCCATCAGCCGGAACTTTTCCTGCTCAATCCAGCTTTGGCCTGCTGCTCCCTGGAATTCTGATATTCCCATCAGCCGAGGCAGGGGATTGATAACCCAGCACGGAGCTGAGCCTTTCCCAAAAATCCACCCCGAAACACCTGGAAAAACCCACCCAGGAGGCCAAATCCATCCCACATCCCCGTTTTCCAACCCAGACTGCCTCGCTGCTCCCTGGAATTCTGATATTCCCATCGGTCGGAGCTTTTCCTGCCTCATCCAGCCTTGCCCTCCTGCTCCCTGGAATTCTGATATTCCCATCAGGCGGGGCTTTTCCTGCCCCATCCAGCCTTGACCTTCCACTCCTTGGAATTTGGATATTCCATCAGCCAGAGCTTTTCCTGCCCAATCCAGCCTTGCCCTCCTGCTCCCTGGAATTGTGATATTCCCATTGGTCAGAGCTTTTCCTGCCCCATCCAGCCTTGACCTTCCACTCCCTGGAATTCTGATATTCCCATCAGCCAGAGCTTTTCCTGCCCCATCCAGCCTTGACCTTCCACTCCCTGGAATTCCGATATTCCCATCAGCTGGAGCTTTTCCTGCCCAATCCAGCCTTGCCCTCCTGCATCCCTGGAATTCTGATATTCCCATCAGCCGGAGCTTTTCCTGCCCAATCCAGCCTTGACCTTCCACTCCTTGGAATTCTGATATTCCCATCAGCCGGAGCTTTTCCTGCCCAATCCAGCCTTGCCCTCCTGCTCCCTGGAATTCTGATATTCCCATCAGCTGAGGCTTTTCCTGCCTCATCCAGCCTTGACCTCCCTCTCCCTGGAATTCTGATATTCCCATCAGCTGGAGCATTTCCTACTCAATCCAGCCTTGACCTCCTGCTCCCTGGAATTTGGATATTCCCTTCAGGTAGAGCTTTTCCTGCCCAATCCAGCCTTGACCTCCTGCTCCCTGGAATTCTGATATTCCCATCAGCTGGGGCTTTTCCTGCCCAATCCAGCCTTGACCTCCTGCTCCCTGGAATTCTGATATTCCCATCAGCCGGAGCTTTTCCTGCCCAATCCAGCCTTGACCTCCTGCTCCCTGGAATTCTGATATTCCCATCAGCTGGGGCTTTTCCTGCCCAATCCATCCTTGACCTCCTGCTCCCTGGAATTCTGATATTCCCATCAGCCGGAGCTTTTCCTGCCCAATCCAGCCTTGCCCTCCTGCTCCCTGGAATTTGGATATTCCCATCAGCCGGAGCTTTTCCTGCCCAATCCAGCCTTGACCTCCTGCTCCCTGGAATTTCGATATTCCCATCAGCCAGAGCTTTTCCTGCCCAATCTAGCCTTGACCTTCCACTCCCTGGAATTTCAATATTCCCATCAGCCGGAGTATTTCCTGCCCAATCCAGCCTTGCCCTCCTGCATCCCTGGAATTTCGATATTCCCATCAGCCGGAGTTTTTCTGGCCCAATCCAGCCTTGACCTCCTGCTCCCTGGAATTGTGATATTCCCATCAACTGGAGCTTTTCCAGCCCAATCCATTCCCAATCCGTTCCCAATCCGTTCCCAACCCGTTCCCAATCCATTCCCAATCCGTTCCCAATCCGTTCCCAACCCGTTCCCAATCCGTTCCCAATCCGTTCCCAACCCGTTCCCAATCCGTTCCCAATCCGTTCCCAATCCATTCCCAATCCGTTCCCAATCCGTTCCCAACCCGTTCCCAATCCGTTCCCAATCCGTTCCCAATCCGTTCCCAATCCATTCCCGCTCACCCGGTACCAGACGATCTCCCGCATCTTCCCGTCGGTTTTGAAGTTGCATTTCAGGGTGACGGCGTCTCCCACCACCACCGGGGGCAGGGGCTCGATGCTGACCGTCAGGTAACCTGGGGGGAAAAAAAAGCAGGAAAAAAGTGAAAAAAAAATGCGGGAAAGAACAAAAAAAACCCAACAACAATGACAACAAAGAAACAAAAAAAAGGAAACAGAAACAAAATAAAAATAAAAATAAAAAAAAAACCAGAAAAACCAAACTAACAAAAAAAAAAATCAAAAAAACCAAAAAAAACCCCACAAAAAACCCAAAACAAAACAAAACAAAACACCCCAAAAAAACAAACTAACAAAAAAACCAACAAACACAAAAAAACAAAAAAAACCCCACAAAAAACCCAAAACAAAACACCCAAAACAAACAAAAGAAACCCCCCAAAAACAAAGAAACAAAAAAAAAAAACAGAACAAAAAAAGAAAACAGGCAAACAAAAAAAACCAACCAAACAAAAAACCCCAAAAAAAGCCAAAAAGCCAACCCCCCCCAAAACACAAAAACCCCAAAACAAATAAACAAATAAACAAACAAACAAAATCAAACAAAACAAACAATAAAAAACCTCAAAACAAAAGAAATAAAAAACCCTCAAAAAACACAAAAAACCCAACGCCCCCAAAACCCACAAACCCCCCCAAAACAAATAAACAAACAAACAAAACCAAACAAAACCAACAATGAAAAACCCCAAAATAAAACAAAAAAAAACCAAAAAAACCCCAAAACAAATAAACCCAAATAACCCAACCCCCCCAAAAAACCCCAACAACCCCCAAAACAAACAAACAAACAAAACCAAACAAAACCAACAATAAAAAAACCAAAACAAAACAAATAAAAAAATAAACACAAAAAAACCAAAAAACCCAAAACCCCAAAAAAACCCCAAAAAACCCCAAAAAACCCAGAAAAACCAAAACATACAAGAAACCAAATAAAAACCCCACGAACAAAAAAAAACCAAAAAAAACCCCAAAAACCCAAAACCAAACCAAAACCAAAACCAAACCAAAACAAACCGAAACAAAACCAACAAAAAAAGGGAGAGGTGAGCTCCAGGGAGGTTTGGAATGGGGCTTGGATCGCCATTCCCGAGGAATTCCATGGACTCCTGGCCCTGTTGGATGCCAGGGAAAGCCCTCCCAGGGATGGATTTTGAGCCGCCCCGGACGAGCCCCCCAAAAAAAGTCCAGATCGAAGGGAATCCTCCCTGGATTTGGGAAAATCCTGGCGGATTTTCCACCCCCAAATTCCCACCCCAAATTCCCACCCCAAATTCCCGTCCTGCTGGCTCTGCCTTGGGCTCCATCGTCTCTCCCCATCCCCCCCTGGTGCTTCCAGGAAACTTCCGGAATTCCCCATTCCCGACGGGAACGGCTCCATCCCAGCGGACGCACAACCCCCGCGGTTTTCCAGCGGTTTTCCAGCTCTTTTCCCACCTCCCCACAGCCGGGATCGGGATCCGTCCTCACTCCAGAGGGAAAATCGGAGCCTGGGCAGCTCCGTCCGTGCCTTTTCTGCCTCTTTTCCCTGGATTTGTTGGGAATTCGGGAGAGGGGAGCGGCCCAGGTGGGGGGAAGCAGGGCAGGGAATTGCGTTCCTGGTTGGTTTTCCTGATTTTCCTGCGGCTGCTGGGAATGGGTGGGTTGGCAGAGAGGCCCTGAATAAATTAATATTTGTTTGTTTGTTTATTCCTAAGCTTTCCTTGGCATGTTTTTATATATTTAATATATATTTTATATATATTTAATATATATTAAATATATATTTAATATATATTTAATGTATATTTAATATATATTTGATATATATTTCAAAATATATTTAATATATATTTAACATATATTTATTATATATTTTTATATTTTCAATTTTATTTTGTATATGTATTATATATATATTATATTTATATATATATTTTATAGATATATTTCATATATATTTCATATATTTTGTATATGTATTTTAGATATATTATAGATATTTTTATATAAATTTTTATATATTTATAAATATTTTACACATATTTTAATAGGCATTTTATATTTTTATATACATATTTAAAATATATATTTATTTTTATATATTTATATTTCTATATCTATATAAATATACTTATATTTATATATCTATATATTTAATATATTTTTATATATATTATATATTTTTATATATTATATTTTAATCTATTATATATTTATGTATTTTTATATTTTTCATATATTTTATATATATCCTATATATTTTAATATATATATTATATTTTTAATATATACATATTTCCTCTGTATATTTCCCCGTTCGGCACCGAGAAATCTCCGCCAAAAAATTCCAAAATCCCATTTTTTCTTTTTTTTTTTTTTTTTTCCCAATCACTCCTCACAGCAGGTGGGAAAACAGATTTAAAATAAAATAAAATAAAATAAAATAAAATAAAATAAAATAAAATAAAATAAAATAAAATAAAATAAAAATAAAATAAAATAAAATAAAATAAAAAATTCCAGGAAACAGGATCAGCTTTGAGAAACAGGGGCTGGAAATCAAAGATTCCTTTGTGGAAGATTCCCTGGGAGGGGAGGGGAGGAGGCGAATTCCCGGGATTTTGTTGTTTTTGGTGCCTCCGGGGTGTTCAGCATTCCCGGTAAAAACCAACTCGGAGCCGTAAATCCCAGAACACGCTCCGGGAGCACGTGCCGGCAGGGCAGCCTGGCCTGGAATGCTGAACACCGGGAAAAAAAAACACGGAATAAATCCTGGAATCTGTGCTGATCTTGGAGGAGATGTGGGAATGGCTCTGCACAAGGAAATATGGGGAGGAAAGGGGATTTTGGGGGAAAAAAGTGGATTTTTGTGGAAAAAAGTGGATTTTTGGGAATGTTTTTGGGGGGGTAGGAAAGCATGGCCTGGAATATTGAACACCAGGAAAAAAAAAAAAAGGGGAATAAATCCCAGAATTTGTGCTCAGCTCTTGGGGAGGAGCAGCTCTGAACAAGGAAATATGGGGGAAAAAAAAGTGGATTTTTGGGAAAAAAGTGGATTTTTGGGAATGTTTTGGGGGTAGCAGGGCAGCCTGGCCTGGAATGCTGAACACTGGGAAAAAAAACACGGAATAAATCCTGGAATCTGTGCTGATCTTGGAGGGGCTGCAGGAACAGCTCTGCACAAGGAAATAGGGGAGAGGAAGTGGATTTTTTGGGAAAAAAGTGGATTTTTGGGGAAAAAAGTGGATTTTTGGGGAAAAAAGTGGATTTTTGGGAATGTTTTGGGGTATAGGGCAGCGTGGCCTGGAATGCTGAACACCATGAAAAAAAAAAAAAAAACCTGAATAAATCCCAGAATCTGTGCTCAGCTCTTGGGGAGGAACAACTCTGCACAAGGAAATACAGAGGGGAAAAAGTGGATTTTTGGGAAAAAAGTGGATTTTTGGGAATGTTTGGGGGGGTAGGAAAGCATGGCCTGGAATATTGAACACTGGGAAAAAAACTGGAATAAATCCCGGATTCTGTGCTGATCTTCAAGGGGGCTGAGGGAACGGCTCCGCACAAGGAAATATGGGGGGGAAAAAGTGGATTTTTGGGAAAAAAGTGGATTTTTGGGAATGTTTTTTGGGGGTGGCAGGGCAGCCTGGCCTGGAATGCTGAACACTGGGAAAAAAAACACGGAATAAATCCCAGAATCTGTGCTGATCTTCCAGGGCCCTCAGGAACAGCTCCGCACAAGGAAATATGGGGGGAAAAGTGGATTTTTGGGAAAAAAGTGGATTTTTGGGGAAAAAAGTGGATTTTTGGGAATGTTTTGGGGGGTAGGAAAGCATGGCCTGGAATGTTGAACACCAGGAAAAAAAAATGGAATAAATCCCAGAATCTGTGCAGATCTTGGGGAGGAACAGCTCTGCACAAGGAATTAGAGAGGAAAAAATGGATTTTTGGGAATATTTTGGGGTTTAGGGCTGAGGGTTCAATCCCTTTCCCGCCCCAAACGGCGCTCGGGATGAGGGAATTCTGATTCTGCATCCCGGAATCTGTGCTCAGGTCTTGGGGAGGAACAGCTCTGCACAGGAAAAAACGAGGGGAAAAAGTGGATTTTTGGGAAAAAAAGTGGATTTTTGGGAATGTTTTTGGGGGGTAGGAAAGCATGGCCTGGAATGTTGAACACCGGGAAAAAAAAAAAAACAAAACGGAATAAATCCCAGAATCTGTGCTCAGCTCTTGGGGAGGAGCAGCTCTGCACAAGGAAATATAGAGGGGGAAAAACGTGGATTTTTGGGAAAAAAGTGGATTTTTGGGAATGTTTTTGGGGGGTAGGAAAGCATGGACTGGAATGTTGAACACCAGGAAAAAACTGAAATAAATCCCATTCTGTGCCCAAATAAATCCCGGAATTTTTGCTGTTCTTCGAGGGGCTGCAGGAACGGCTCTGCACAAGGAATTAGAGAGGAAAAAATTGGATTTTTGGGAATATTTTGGGGTTTAGGGCTGAGGGTTCAATCCCTTTCCCGCCCCAAACGGCGCTGGGGATGAGGGAATTCTGATTCTGCATCCCGGAATCTGTGCTCGGGTCTTGGGGAGGAGCAGCTCTGCACAAGGAAATACGGGGGAAAAAGTGGATTTTTGGGAAAAAAGTGGATTTTTGGGAAGGTTTTGGGGGGATAGGGCAGCCTGGCCTGGAATATTGAACGCTGGGAAAAAACTGGAATAAATCCCAGAATCTGTGTTGATCTTGGAGGAGATGTGGGAACGGCTCTGCACAAGGAAATATGGGGGAAAAAGGGGATTTTGGGGGAAAAAAGTGGATTTTTGGGAAAAAAAGTGGATTTTTGGGAATGTTTTGGGGGTAGGAAAGCATGGCCTGGAATGTTGAACACCAGGAAAAAAAAACACGGAATAAATCCCAGAATCTGTGCTGATCTTCAAGGGGGCTGCAGGAATGGCTCTACACAAGGAAATATGGGGGAAAAAAGTGGATTTTTGGGAAAAAAGTGGATTTTTGGGAATGTTTTGGGGGGTAGGAAAGCATGGCCTGGAATGCTGAACACCAGGGAAAAAAAATGGAATAAATCCCAGAATCTGTGCTGATCTTGGGGAGGAGCAGCTCTGCACACGGAAATACAGAGGAAAAAAGTGGATTTTTGGGGATTTTTGGGAATGTTTTGGGGTTTAGAGCTGAGGGTTCAATCCCTTTTCCCGCCTCAAATGGCGCTCGGGATGAGGGAATTCTGATTCTGCATCCCAGAATCTGTGCTCAGTTCTTGGGGAGGAGCAGCTCTGCACAAGGAAATATGAGGGAAAAAAAGTGGATTTTTGGGAAAAAAGTGGATTTTTGGGGATTTTTGGGAATGTTTTGGGGTTTAGGGCTGAGGGTTCAATCCCTTTTCCCGCCCCAAACGGCGCTGGGGATGAGGGAATTCTGATTCCGCATCCCGGATTCCCTGCCGGTGCGGGGTTTATTTTTATTCCTAAAGCGGGGATTAAAAGCCAAGGCTGCGTCAGGAGGAGGAGGCCCCTTGGATTCGGGATCGGCCGATGGAAAAGGCGGGAAGGGGAGGAGGAGGAGGAGGAGGAGGAGGAGGAGGAGGAGGAGGAGGAGGAGGAAGGGCGGCCGAGGTCGCTCCGGCTGCCCCGGTTCCCCTCGCTCGGCTTTTGACATTTTCCCGAGCGCCGGGATGAGCAACAGGCAGAGGGGGGAGGGGGAAAGTAAAAATAAAAATAAAAAAACCCATAAAAATAAAGATAAAAAATAAACAAAAAATAAATGTAAATATAAATATAAATATAAATAAATAAATAAAAATATAAAGATATAAAGATAAAAAGATAAAAAGATAAAAATATAAATATATAAATATATAAATATATAAATATATAAATATATAAATATATAAAAATATAAAATATGAAAATATATAAATATATAAAATAAAATATAAATATAAATAAAAAATAATAAAGAATATAAAAAATATAAAGATATAAAGATAAAAATATAAATATAAAAATAAAATATAAATATATAAATATATAAATATATAAACTAAAACTAAAACTAAAACTAAAAATATAAAAATAAAAATATTAAGATATAAAGATAAAAATATAAATATAAAAATAGAATATATAAATATGTAAATATATAAATATATATAAATATATAAATAAATAAGATAAAAATATAAAAATATAAAAATAAAAATAATTTTTAAAAAAAGCGAATCCTTGGCAGCCGCGATCCGCCCCGAGGAGCCGGGGATGGAGGCTCCGTGCGTCCGGAAAAAAGCTCGGCCTCCCCTCTCATTCCCGGCCTCCCCTCTCATTCCCGGCCTCCCCTCTCTTTCCCGGCCTTCCCTCTCATTCCCGGCCTCCCCTCTCATTCCCAGCCTCCCCTCTCTTTCCGGGCCTCCCCTCTCATTCCCGGCCTCCCCTCTCATTCCCGGCCTCCCCTCTCTTTCCCGGCCTTCCCTCTCATTCCCGGCCTCCCCTCTCTTTCCCGGCCTTCCCTCTCATTCCCGGCCTCCCCTCTCATTCCCGGCCTCCCCTCTCTTTCCCGGCCTCTCCTCTCATTCCCGGCCTCCCCTCTCATTCCCGGCCTCCCCTCTCATTCCCGGCCTCCCTCCCTTTCCCGGCCTCCCTTTCCCGGCCTCCGGGTGGGATCGCAGCCCCTCCCCGCCCGCCCGGCCGCGGATCAGCCGCGGATTAAACCGGGAGCCGGGGAGGAGGAGGGAGCGGCCGAGCCGCGGGAAAAGGTCGGGATTTTCCCTCCTGGTCCGTGTGGGATGGAGAGAGAGACGGGAGGTCCCGGCTCAGCATTCCCGGAGGTTTTCCATCCCTGTTCCCACATCATTCCCTTCCAGACCCTGCTTGGGGACATGGAACCATCCCCATCCCAGTCCAGAGCAAAGGTTGGATTTTCCCCTGGTCCATGGGATCCAGGAGTTCCCAGCTCAGCATTCCCAGAGGTTTTTCACCCCTATTCCTAAGTAATTCCCTTCTAGACCCATGAATTTCCATGGGAAATGGATCCATCCCCATCCCAGTCCAGAGCAAAGGCTGGATTTTCCCCCTGTCCATGGGATCCAGGAGATCCCAGCTCAGCATTCCCAGAGGTTTTCCATCCCTCTTCCCACACCATTCCCTTCCAGACCTGTGCACTTCCATGGGAAGCGGAACCATCCCCATCCCAGTCCAGAGAAAAGGTTGGATTTTTTCCCCTGTCCATGGGATCCAGGAGATCCCAGCTCAGCATTCCCAGAGGTTTTCCATCCTTATTCCCATGTAATTCCCTTCCAGGGCTGTGCACATCCTTGGAAAAGGGATCCATGCCCATCCCAGTCCAACCGCAGTGGGAATTGGATTTTCCCTCTGGCCTGTCGGATCCAGGAGATCCCAGCTCAGCATTCCCAGAGGTTTTCCATCCCTCTTCCCATGTAATTCCCTTCCAGAGCTGTGCAATTCCATAGGAAGAGGATCCATCCCAGTCCAGAGCCAAGATTGGGTTTTCCCCCTGTCCATGGGATCCAGGAATTCCCAGCTCAGCATTCCCAGAACTTTTCCACCCCTATTCCCACATTATTCCCTTCCAGACCCGTGCACTGCCATGGGAAAGGGATCCATCCTCATCCCAGTTCAGCTGCAGAGGGAATTGGATTTTCCCCTTGTCCATGGATCCAGGAGATCCCAGCTCAGCATTTCCGGGTATTTTCCACCCCTATTCCCACACCATTCCCTTCCAGAGCCGTGCATGGCCATGGGAAATGGATCCATCCCCATCCCAGTCCAACCGCAGTGGGAACTGGATTTTCCCTCCGGCTGAGGAGGGCCCAGCTCAGCATTCCCAGAGGTTTTCCACCCCTATTCCCACACCATTCCCTTCCAGGGCCGTGCACTGCCATGGGAAATGGATCCATCCCCATCCCAGTCCAGAGCAAAGGTTGGATTTTTCCCCTTATCCATGGGATCCAGGAAATCCCAGCTCAGCATTCCCGAAGGTTTTCCATCCCTGTTCCCGCGTTATTCCCTTCCAGAGCCTGCTGGGGGAAAGGGTTCCATCCCCATCCCAGTTCAGCTGCAGAGGGAATTGGATTTTCCCCTTGTCCATGGGATCCAGGAGATCCCAGCTCAGCATTCCCAGAGGTTTTCCACCCCTATTCCCAAGTAATTCCCTTCCAGGGCCGTGCACTGCCATGGGAAATGGATCCATCCCCATCCCAGTCCAGAGCAAAGATTGGATTTTTCCCCTGGTCCATGGGATCCAGGAGATCCCAGCTCAGCATTCCCAGAGGTTTTCCATCCCTCTTCCCACATTATTCCCTTCCAGACCCGTGCACTTCCATGGGGAAGGGATCCATCCCAGTCCAACCACAGTGGGAATTGGATTTTCCCCCTGTCCATGGGATCCAGGAACTCCCAGCTCAGCATTCCCAGAAATTTTCACCCCTATTCCCATGTAATTCCCTTCCAGACCCATGCACTTCCATGAGAAATGGAACCATTCCCATCCCAGTCCAGAGCCAAGATTGGATTTTTTCCCTCTGATCCATGGGATCCAGGAGTTCCCATCTCAGCATTCCCAGAGTTTTTCCATCCCTGTTCCCACGTTATTCCCTTCCAGACCCGTGCACTTCCATGGGGAAGGGATCCATCCCCATCCCAGTCCAGCCACAGTGGGAATTGGATTTTCCCTCTGACCCACAGGATCCAGGAGATCCCAGATCAGCATTTCCAGGTATTTTCCACCCCTATTCCCATGTAATTCCCTTCCAGACCCGTGCAGTGCCATGGGGAAGGGATCCATCCCCATCCCAGTCCAACCGCAGTGGGAATTGGATTTTCCCTCTGGCCTGTGGGATCCAGGAGATCCCAGCTCAGCATTCCCAGAGGTTTTCCATCCTGATTCCCACGTCATTCCCTTCCAGACCCTGCCAGGGGACATGGAACCTTCCCCATCCCAGTCCAGAGCCAAGATGGGATTTTTCCTCTGGCCCTTTGGATCCAGGAATTCCCATCTCAGCATTCCCAGAGGTTTTCCATCCCTATTCCCACATTATTCCCTTCCAGACCCGCGCACTGCCATGGGAAAGGGTTCCATCCCCATCTCAGTCCAGCCACAGTGGGAATTGGATTTTCCCCTTGTCCATGGATCCAGGAGATCCCAGCTCAGCATTTCCGGGTATTTTCCACCCCTATTCCCACACAATTCCCTTCCAGAGCTGTGCAATTCCATAGGAAGAGGATCCATCCCAGTCCAGAGCCAAGACTGGATTTACCCACTGTCCATCGGATCCAGGAATTCCCAGCTCAGCATTCCCAGAGGTTTTCCATGCCTATTCCCACATTATTCCCTTCCAGGCCTGTTCACTGCCATGGGAAAGGGTTCCATCCCCATCCCAGTTCAGCTGCAGAGGGAATTGGATTTTCCCCTTGTCCATGGATCCAGGAGATCCCAGCTCAGCATTTCCGGGTGTTTTCCACCCCTATTCCCACGTTATTCCCTTCCAGACCCGCGCACTTCCATGGGAAATGGAACCATTCCCATCCCAGTCCAGAGCCAAGACTGGATTTTTCCCCTGGTCCCTGGGATCCAGGAGTTCCCAGCTCAGCATTTCTGGGTATTTTCCACCCCTATTCCCACACCATTCCCTTCCAGAGCTGTGCAATTCCATAGGAAGAGGAACCATCCCAGTCCAAAGCCAAGATTGGGTTTTCCCCCTGTCCATGGGATCCAGGAGATCCCCACTCAGCATTCCCAGATATTTTCCACCCCTATTTCCACATTATTCCCTTCCAGACCCGTGCACTGCCATGGGAAAGGGATCCATCCCAGTCCAACCACAGTGGGAACTGGATTTTCCCCCTGTCCATGGGATCCAGGAACTCCCAGCTCAGCATTCCCAGAAGTTTTCCACCCCTATTCCCAAGTAATTCCCTTCCAGACCCGTGCACTGCCATGGGAAGCGGAACCATCCCCATCCCAGTCCAGAGAAAAGATTGGATTTTCCCCCTGTCCATGGATCCAGGAGATCCCAGCTCAGCGTTTCCGGGTATTTTCCATCCCTATTCCCATGTAATTCCCTTCCAGGGCCGTGCACTTCCATGGGGAATGGATCCATCCCCATCCCTGTCCAACTACAGTGGGAATTGGATTTTCCCTCTGGCCCATGAAGTCCCGGCTCAGCATTCCCAGAAGTTTTCCACCCCTATTCCCACGTTATTCCCTTCCAGACCTGTGCACTGCCATGGGAAGATGAACTGTTCCCCATCCCAGTCGAACCACGCTGGGAATTGGATTTTCCCTCTGGCCCATGGGATCCAGGAAATCCCAGCTCAGCATTTCCAGAGGTTTTCCATCCTTATTCCCATGCAATTCCCTTCCAGACCCGTGTACTGCCATGGGAAATGGATCCATCCCCATCCCAGTCCAGAGCAAAGATTGGATTTTCCCCCTGTCCATGGGATCCAGGAGATCCCAGCTCAGCATTCCCAGAGGTTTTCCATCCCTCTTCCTACGTCATTCCCTTCCAGACCCTGCCGGGGGACATGGAACCTTCCCCATCCCAGTCCAGAGCCAAGATCGGATTTTTCCCCTGGTCCATGGGGTCCAGGAGTTCCCAGCTCAGCATTCCCAGAAGTTTTCCATGCCTATTCCCATGTTATTCCCTTCCAGACCCGTGCACTTCCATGGGAATGGATCCATCCCCATCCCAGTCCAGAGCCAAGATTGGATTTTCCCTCTGGCCTGTGGGATCCAGGAACTCCCATCTCAGCATTCCCAGAGGTTTTCCATGCCTATTCCCACGTTATTCCCTTCCAGGCCTGTTCACTGCCATGGGAAAGGGATCCATCCCCATCCCAATTCAACTGCAGAGGGATTTGGATTTTCCCTCTGGCCCATGGGATCCAGGAGTTCCCAGCTCAGCATTTCCAGGTATTTTCCACCCCTATTCCCATGTAATTCCCTTGCACTTCCATGGGAAATGGATCCGTCCCCATCCCAGTCCAGAGCAAAGGTTGGATTTTTCCCCTGGTCCATGAGATCCAGGAGATCCCAGCTCAGCATTCCCAGAGGTTTTCCACCCCTATTCCCATGTTATTCCCTTCCAGAGCCGTGCACTTCCATGGGAAATGGAACCATTCCCATCCCAGTCCAACCACAGTGGGAATTGGATTTTCCCTCTGGCCCAGGAATTCCCAGCTCAGCATTCCCAGAGGTTTTCCACCCCTATTCCCACATCATTCCCTTCCAGACTCATGCACTGCCATGGGAAATGGATCCATCCCCATCCCAGTCCAGAGCCAAGGCTGGATTTTCCCCCTGTCCATGGGATCCAGGGGATCCCAGCTCAGTATTCCCAGAGGTTTTCGATCTTTATTCCCATATCATTCCCTTCCAGACCTGTGCACTGCCATGGGAAATGGATCCATCCCCATCCCAGTCCACAGCCAAGATTGGATTTTTCCCCCTGTCCATGGATCCAGGAGATCCCCACTCAGCATTTCCGGGTATTTTCCACCCCTATTCCCAAGTAATTCCCTTCCAGAGCTGTGCAATTCCATAGGAAGAGGATCCATCCCAGTCCAGAGCCAAGATTGGATTTTTCCCCCTGTCCATGGGATCCAGAGAGCTGATGCTGGGGCAGGAAAGGGAAAAAACCCAAATGCTCCCGAGCTTTTCCTGCAGGGAAAAGACAAAACTCCAGGATTCATTGCTCCAGAGCCGTGGGATGAAGATCCCACTGAGAGCTGATGGGGCAGGAAAGGGGGAAAAAGCCCAACCGCTCCCGAGTTTTTCCTGCAGGGAAAAGACAAAGCTCTGTAGCTCCAGGATTTGTTGCTCTGGTGCCATGGGATGAGAATCCCATGGGGAGCTGACGCCAGAGCCCCTGGAAGAGGCAGGAAAGGGGGAAAACTCAAATGCTCCCGAGTTTTTCCTGTAGGGAAAAGACAAAGCTCTGGAGCTCCAGGATTTATTGCTCCAGAGCCGTGGGATGAGAATCCCATGGGGAGCTGATGCCGGAGCCCCTGGAAGAGGCAGAAAAGGGGGAAAACCCAAATGCTCCCGAGCTTTTCCTGCAGGGAAAAGACAAAACTCCAGGATTTGTTGCTCCAGAGCCATGGATCCCTGGGAGAGTTGACGCCAGAACCCCTGGAAGAGGCAGGAAAGGGGAAAAACCCAAATTCTCCTGAGCTTTTCCTGCAGGGAAAAGACAAAACTCCAGGATTTATTTATTGCTCCAGAGCTGGTGGATGAGGATCCCATGGAGAACTGATGCCTGAGTCCCATCCAGGCCTGGAAGGGGCAGAAAAGGGGAAAACCCAAATGTTCCTGAGCTTTTCCTGCAGGGAAAAGACAAAGCTCTGGAGCTCCAGGATTTATTGCTCCAGAGCCGTGGGATGAGGATCCCAGAGCCCCTGGAAGGGGCAGGAAAGGGGGAAAACCCCAAATTCTCCTGAGCTTTTCCTGGAAACCCCTTTTTTTGGGTTTTTTTTTTGTGGGGGGTTTTTTTTCTGTTTGCTTTTTTTGGGGGTTTTTTGTTTGTTTGTGGTGGGTGTTTTTGTGGTTTTGTGTTTTTGTTTTTGTTTTGTTTGGGGGGGTTTTTGTGGTTTTTTTTTGGGTTTTTTTGTTTTTTGGTGTTTTTTTGGTTTTTTTTTTGTTTGTTTGTGGTGGGTGTTTTTGTGTTTTGTGGTTTTGGTTTTTTTGTTTTGTTTTGGGGGGTTTTTTGTGGGTTTTGGGGGTTTTTTTTGTTTGTTTGTGGTGGGTGTTTTTGTGGTTTTGTTTTTGTTTTGTTTTGGGGTTTTTTTTGGTTTGGTTGGTTTTTGGTGGGTTTTTTTGTGTTTTTTTGGATTTTTTTGGGTTTTTGGGTTTCCAGAAGTCGTGGAAAAGGCGGAGAGAAGAAAGGAGGGAAGAGGGAAAACAGATGCTGCCTCCCCGCAGGAGCCGGCCACGGATGGGCGGAGGGGAGAAAAAAAATCCCAAACCAACAAAAAACCGGGAAGAGAACAAAGCCAGGCGCTGGAAAAAAAAAAAAAAAAAAAAAAACAACCATGATGCTGGGGCAAAAAAGGGGAAAATCCCAATGCTCCCGAGCTTTTCCTGCAGGGAAAAGACAAAACTCCAGGATTTGTTGCTCTGGAGCCGTGGGATGTGGATCCCACTGAGAGCTGATGGGGCAGGAAAGGGAAAAACCCAAACTTTTCCTGCTTTTCCTGCAGGGAGAAGACAAAACTCCAGGATTTATTTATTGCTCCAGAGCTGTGGGATGAGGATCCCATGGAGAGCTGATGCCAGAGCCCCATCCGGGCCTGGAAGGGGCAGGAAAGGGGGAAAACCCAAATGCTCCCAAGTTTTTCCTGCAGGGAAAAGACAAAACTCCAGGATTTGTTGCTCCAGAGCTGTGGGATGAGAATCCCATGGGGAGATGATGCCAGAGCCCCTGGAAGAGGCAGAAAAGGGGGAAAACCCCAAATGCTCCCGAGTTTTTCCTGCAGGGAAAAGACAAAACTCTAGAGCTCCAGGATTTATTGCTCCAGAGCTGTGGATCCCACAGAGAGCTGATGCCAGAGTCCCATCCAGGCCTGGAAGGGGCAGGAAAGGGGAAAACCCAAATTCTCCTGAGCTTTTCCTGCAGGGAAAAGACAAAGCTCCAGGATTTATTGCTCCGGTGCCATGGGATGAGAATCCCATGGAGAGCTGATCCCAGAGCCCCAGCTGGGCCTGGAAGAGGCAGGAAAAGGAAAAAACCCAAATGCTCCCGAGCTTTTCCTGCAGGGAAAAGACAAAACTCCAGGATTTATTTATTGCTCCAGAGCTGTGGGATGGGAATCCCATGGAGAGCTGATGCCGGAGCCCCTGGAAGGGGCAGAAAAGGGGGAAAACCCCAAATGTTCCTGAGCTTTTCCTGCAGGGAAAAGACAAAGCTCTGGAGCGGGAATCCCGATGGAGCCGTCCGGGCCCCGCTGCTCCGCTCGGGCCAATCCCGCCCCTCATCCTCCCCCTTTCCCTCTGGATTTTCCAGACCGGGAATAACGGCCTCCCTCGGCTCCCGGGGTTGGGTTTTGGGGTTGGTTGAGTGGGTTTGTTTGTTTGTGGGGTTTTTTGTGGGTTTTTTTTTGGTTTGGTTTGGTTTGGTTTTTTGTGGGGTTTTTTTTTGGGTTTTTTTGGGTTTTTTGGGGTTTTTGGGGGGGGGGTTTGGGGGGTTTTTTTGTGGGGTTTTTTTTGGGTTTTTTTGGGGTTTTTTTTGGTTTTTTTGTGTGTGTGTTTTTTGTTTGTTTGGTTTTTTGCGGGTTTTTTTGGGTTTTTTTGGTTGGTTGGTTTTTTCTTCTTTTTTTTTTTTTGTTGTTTTTGTTTTGTTATGTTTTGGTTTGGTTTGGTTTGGTTTTGGTTTTGGTTTTGGGTTTTTTTGGGTTTTTTTGTTTTTGTTTTTGGTTTTTTGGGGTTTTTTTTGTGGGGCTTTTTGGGTTTTTTTTTGTTTGTGGTTTTTTGGTTTTTTGGGTTTTTTTGGTTTTTTTGGGTTTTTTGGTATTTTTGGGTTTGGTTTTTTTGTTTGTTTGTTTTTGTTTTTGTTTTTTATTTCCATTTTGGGATTAACTGAGGGAGAACAAAGCAGCGCTGACGCCAACAACCAAACTGGGAAGGAAGAGCCCCATCCCCAATTCCTTATCAGCCCTTATCAGCATCCCCCTTATCAGCATCCCCCCTTATCAGCCTCCCCCTTATCAGCCCCCCCCTTCCCAGCCTGCGCTCCCAAAAATTCCCATTTTTTTGCTCTTTTCAATCCCAGATTTTTATATATATATATATTTTTTTTTCCCAGAGAAAGCCGGAGCCTCCCCCACCGGGCTGGGATTCATCCCTCTGGAAACTCATCCCTCTGGAAATTCCTCATCCCTTTGGAAATTCATCCCTCTGATTAGATGGCAACCCTGTGGAGGGGAGGATGGTTTTGGGTTTTTTTGGGTTTTTTTTTTTTGCTGGCGGTTCCTGGGAATTGCGGCGCTGTCTGGCTTAAAAGGGATTTAAAAAAAAATAAAAAGGAAGAAAAAAAGGGGGGGAAAAGGGGGGGGAAAAAGAAAAAAAGGAAAAAAAGGGGGAAAAGGGAAAAAAACGGGAAAAAAGGGAAAAAGGGGGAAAAAAGGGGGGGAAGGGGGAAAAAGGGAAGAAAGGGTGAAAAGGAAAAAAAAGGGGGAAAAAAGGGAAGAAAGGGGGGAAAGGGGAAAAAAGAGAGAAACAGGGGGAGAAGGAGGGAAAAAGGGGAAAAGGGCAAAAAGGAAAAAAAGGGAAGAAAGGGGGGGAAGGGAAAAAGGGGGAAAAAGGGAAAAAGGGGGAAAAAGGGAAAAAAGGGGGAAAAGGGGGGAAAAGGGGGAAAAAGGGAAAAGAGAGGAAAAAGGGAAAAAAGGGGGGGAAAGGGAAAAAAGGGAAAAAGGGAGAAAAGGGGGGGAAAGGGAAAAAGGAAAAAAGGGGGAAAAGCGGAAAAAAGGGAAAAGAGGGAAAAGGGGGAAAAGGGAAAAGAGGGAAAAGGGGAAAAAGGGAAGAAAGAGGGAAAAAAAGGGGAAAAAAGGGAAAAAAGGGGGGAAAAGGGGAAAAATGAGAAAAAGGGGGAAAAGGGACAAAAGGGGGGGAAAGGAAAAAAGGGAAAAAGGGGGGAAAGGGGGGGAAAGGGGAAAAGGGAGAAAAGGGGAGAAAAGGGGAAAAAAGGGAAAAAGGGAAAAAAGGAAAAAAGGGGGAAAAGGGGAAAAAAGGGGAAAAAGGAAAAAAAAAGGGAAGGGGGGAAGGAAAAGGGGGGAAAAGGAGGAAAAGGAAAAAAAGGGAAAAAAGGAGAAAAAGGGGAGGAAAAGGGGAATAAAGGGGGGGGAAAGGAAAAAAGGGAAGAAGGGGGAAAAGGGGAAAAGGGGAAAAAAGAGAGAAAAAAGGGGGAAAAGGAGGGAAAAGGGGGGAAAAGGGGAAAAGGGGGAAAAGGGAAGGAAAGGGAAAAAAGGGGGAAAGGAGAAAAAAGGGAAAAAAGGGGGAAAGGAGAAAAAAGGGAAAAAGGGGGAAAAAGAGAGAAAAAAGGGGGAAAAGGGGAAAAAAGGGAATGGGGAGGCGGAGAGGGGGAAGGGAGGGATGAAGGGAACGTCCTTGGAAATCGGGAGCGACGCCCCCACCAAAGGAGAACATCGGGAGCGGCTCGGCGCTTCCAGTTAGGGAAAATCTCCCAGGGACGAGGCAGAGGGATCGCTCCGGCCCTGGAAGTGCGGGATGCCGGATAAAAAAATCAAAAAAAAACCAAAAAACCCCCCAAAAAAACCCCAAAAAACCCCCCAAAAAACCCCAAAAAAACCCAAAAAAACCCCAAAAAAACCCCAAAAAAACCCCCAAAAAAACCCAAAAAACCCCATCCCGTTTCCAGCTTTTTCCAGCGTTTCCTGGGAATTTCTGCCGGATGTTCCCTGGGGATGGCCGGGGGTGAGGAGGGAAGGGAAGGGAAGGGAAGGGAAGGGAAGGGAAGGGAAGGGAAGGGAAGGGAAGGGAAGGGAAGGGAAGGGAAGGGAAGGGAAGGGAAGGGAAGGGAAGGGAAGGGAAGGGAAGGGAAGGGAAGGGAAGGGAAGGGAAGGGAAGGGAAGGGAAAGGAAAGGAAAGGAAAGGAAAGGAAAGGAAAGGAAAGGAAAGGAAAGGAAAGGAAAGGAAAGGAAAGGAAAGGAAAGGAAAGGAAAGGAAAGGGTGGGAATGTCCCAAGGGAAGGCCTTGGAGCGACGGAGCCTTCCAAGGAATCTCGGCAGCACAGGAGAGCCCCTTCCAGACTTTCCCCTGATTCCCTCCAGCCCGGCTGGAAATTCCAAGATTTATCAATTCGTGGAGATGGCCCAGCGCTCCCGTTCCCGGATTCCTCACATGCTTCCCAAAAAAATCTGACCTCGAACCAACGGAATCCCAGAATTGGACCGGAAGGGACCACGGGCAGGGGCTCCTCCCGTTATCCCAGGTTGCTCCAAGCCCCGTCCAAGAGGATGAGGATGAGGATGGGATGGGATGGGATGGGGTGGGATGGGATGGGATGGGATGGGGATGGGATGGGATGGGATGGGATGGGATGGGATGGGATGGGATGGGATGGGATGGGGATCCATGGGATGGGATGGGATGGGATGGGATGGGATCCATGGGATGGGATGGGATGGGATGGGGATGGGATGGGATCCATGGGGTGGGATGGGATGGGATGGGATGGGATGGGATGGGATGGGATGGGATGGGATGGGATCCATGGGATGGGATGGGATGGGATGGGATGGGATCCATGGGATGGGATGGGATGGAATGGGATGGGATGGGATGGGATCCATGGGATGGGATCCATGGGATGGGATGGGATGGGATGGGATGGGATGGGATGGGATGGGATGGGATGGGATGGGATGGGATGGGATGGGGTGGGATGGGATCCATGGGATGGGATGGGATGGGATGGGATGGGATCCATGGGATGGGATGGGATGGGATGGGATGGGATGGGATGGGATCCATGGGATGGGATGGGATGGGATGGGATGGGATGGGATGGGATGGGATGGGATGGGATGGAATGGGATGGGATCCATGGGATGGGATGGGGTGGGATGGGATGGGATGGGATGGGATGGGATGGGATCCACGGGATGGGATCCACGGGATGGGATCCACGGGATGGGAATGGGATGAGGATGAGGATGAGGATGAGGATGAGGATAGGATGGGTTCCATGGGATGGGATGGGATGGGATGGGATGGGATGGGATGGGATGAGGATGAGGATGAGGATGAGGATGGGATGGGATGGGATGGGATGGGGATGGGATCCATGGGATGGGATGGGATGGGATGGGATGGGATGAGGATGAGGATGAGGATGGGATGGGATGGGATCCATGGGATGGGATGGGATGAGGATGGGATGGGATGGGATGGGATGGGGATGGGATGGGATGGGGATGGGGATGGGATGGGATCCATGGGATGGGATCCATGGGATGGGATGGGATGGGGATGGGGATGGGGATGGGAAAAAACCAGGAAGGAGCAGGAAACCAGACACCCGCACTCCCTGGCGGATATCCCTCCAATTCCCAGCATTTAAGGAGAGCAGGAAACATTTTCCCCCTTCAGGTGGGATCTAAGGGGGATGCAAACCCTGCCCCGCCCCGGAAATATCCGGGATCACTCCGGCAGATTCCCGGCCGGAGGACAAGGAGCCGGGGCGGGAACCCGACCGGCGGCGCTCGGCAACATCTTGCCCATGAAAAATTCAGCGGCTCCAGCTGTTCCTGGGAAGGCAGAGAATTCCTTCCCCCAGCTCCAGCCATGCCTTATTCATGACATTCCAGGACAATCCACCCTGGGAACACCTCTCCTCGTTAACCCGGGAAAGGGAAGAATTCCCAGCTGGCCCCATCTGGGTGGAATTCTGCTGAATCCAGGAGCTTTTTCTCCCAGAAATCTGTGCCGGGGGTTTTATTTTATTTTATTTTATTTTATTTTTATTTTTATTTAATTTTATTTTAATTTAATTTAATTTTATTTTATTTTAATTTTATTTAATTTTTATTTTATTTTAATTTTATTTTATTTTATTATAATTTTATTTTATTTTATTTAAATTTTATTTAATTTAATTTAATTTTTTTATTTTAATTTAATTTAATTTAATTTTATTTTATTTTAATTTTATTTTATTTTATTTTATTTTATTTTATTTTATTTTATTTTATTTTAAACAGGGGAATAAGCGTTTGGCAGGGCTTTAGCAGCAGCCAGGGGAATGGGATGTGACAGCCGGAGCCGGCGCCGCGCTTCCAAGGGGAAAAAAAACCGGGCCTTTGGGAAGCGGGGAAAAAAAACACGGATTGGGGGGGGGAAGCCTCGTGCCGAGCTTTCCTGGGATATTCAGCTCTGCTTCCCGAAAATCCGCCAGCGGGGTTCAACCTCCCCCAGCCCCCTCCGCTGCCTTCCCAAAAAAGTCACCTTGGCTTTTTTGGAAAGCAGGCGCCTTTCCCTAAAAATAAACCTGGGAAAAGTTGGCGTCACCTCCTGGGGGGCGAGGAGGAGCTGGCAGGGCAGAGAACGGCATGAATCCCCGGGAAAAAAAAAAAACGGGATATTAACGAGCCCGAGCAGGCAATTAAGAGCCGGTAATTAAAATTCCTCTTTGCCCCCTCACCAAACGTCTCATTAGGGCGCCCGCTTCCCTCCCTCCTTTCCATGAAATGGGAGGGAACGGATCCGCAGCTGGATCTGGAATCGCTCCCAGATTTTTAGGGATTGGGAAGAAAACGTGTGGAAGAAGGAGCAGGGGGATGTCCAGATCCGGTTTTCTTCTCCGGGAGGCGGGACCTCTCGGATCCCATGGATGCATCCCAAGCCTCGTTAGCTCTTCCTGATGGGAATTGATGGCTTGGGATCAATCCTTTTGGATCGATCCATGGATCAATCCTTTGGCCTCTTGGCCTCTTTTTGGATGGAGATGAAGTGAGGGAAGCGCTTGGAACAGCCAGGGGGCTGCTTCCGGTGGCATTCCATGGGCAGAAGGCCTCGGAATTCCAGAATCCACGGAATTTTTGTGGATTTTTGCTGAGCCCGCTCCATCCCTGGAAGTGTCCAAGGCTTGGCTGGGCTTGGAGCGAGCTGGGATAAGTGGAAGGTGTCCATGGTAGGGAATGGGGTGGGATTTAAGGTCCCTCCGATCCAAGCCATTCCGCGATTCCCTGTTTTTATAAAAACCTGGATAAAAGCGATCCCCAGAGCCAGCTTCCAAGGATTTCCACGCCTAAATCCCGCCGAGACGGAATTCTCAACCGCTGCCCACCTTCCCTTCTTCCCTTGGATCCCAGGCTCCTCCGAAGGGAAAACATCCCGAAGAAAAGTTATCCCAAAATATCCCAAAGAAAAAGGATCAATTCCCGATTCGCTCCGTGCCGCCATTCCCAGTGTCCTGAACCACCTCCAACACCACCCGAGGGCTTCCCAAGGATCGACGCCGATGGATCTCCAGGAAAATTCCACTTTTGGGGACAGTTTTCTCCTCACGATGAGCTCCAGAATCCCAAATTTCCCGTGGCCTTTCCACTCCCCTTTTATCTTCCGGAATTTTCATCCGCTGCCCACCTTCCCTTCTTCCCTTGGATCCCAGGCTCCTCCGAAGGGAAAACATCCCGAAGAAAAGTCATCCCAAAATATCCCAAAAAAGGATCAATTCCCGATTCGCTCCGTGCCGCGATTCCCAGTGTCCTTGCGTCCCTGGGAACCACCTCCAACACCACCTGAGGGCTTCCCAAGGATCGACGCCGATGGATCTCCAGGAAAAATCCACTTTTGGGGACAGTTTTTCCTCAGGATGAGCTCCAGAATCCCAAATTTCCCGTGGCCTTTCCACTCCCCTTTTATCCTCCGGAGGGGCGGGGTTGGCTCTTCCCGGCTCCGAGATTCCAGCAGCTCATTCCAGGAATGAGGAACAAGATCCAGATGGATCCTGCCGGGTTAAAAACGATCCAAACCTTCCGGCTCCGTGGGATTCCACGACAAAGGATTTCGGATGGAAAGGGAAGGGTTTGGGCACTCGGGGAGCGGGAAGGCCACGGGAAAATTTGGGATTTTTGGGAGCCTCCCTGTGCTGCCCTTTCCCGTCTCTCCAACCTCAACCTCCATCCTCTTTCCACCTCCTCCTTCCCAATCCCGGAGCCGGGAAGAGCCAACCCCGCCCCTCCGGAGGATAAAAGGGGAGTGGAAAGGAAATTCGGGATTCTGGAGCTCATTGTGAGGAGAAAACTGCCCCCAAAAGTGGATTTTTCCTGTGGAAAGGCCACGGGAAATTTGGGATTCTGGAGCTCATCATGAGGAGAACACTGTCCCCAAAAGTGGATTTTTCCTGGAGATCCATCGGCGTCGATCCTTGGGAAGTCCTCGGGTGGTGTTGGAGGTGGTTCAGGACACTGGGAATGGCGGCATGGAGCGAATCAGGAATTGATCCTTTTTCTTTGGGATACTTTGGGATAACTTTTCTTCGGGATGTTTTTCCTTCGGAGGAGCCTGGGATCCAAGGGAAGAAGGGAAGGTGGGCAGCGGATGAAAATTCTGGAAGATAAAAGGGGAGTGGAAAGGCCACGGGAAATTTGGGATTCTGGAGCTCATCGTGAGGAGAAAACTGTCCCCAAAAGTGGAATTTTCCTGGAGATCCATCGGTGTCGATCCTTGGAAAGCCCTCGGGTGGTTCCCATGGACGCAAGGACACTGGGAATTGCGGCACGGAGCGAATCAGGAATTGATCCTTTTTCTTTGGACTGGGATATTTTGGGATAACTTTTCTTCGGGATGTTTTCCCTTCGGAGGAGCCTGGGATCCAAGGGAAGAAGGGAAGGTGGGCAGCGGAGGAAAATTCTGGAAGATAAAAGGGGAGTGGAAAGGCCACGGGAAATTTGGGATTCTGGAGCTCATCGTGAGGAGAAAACTGTCCCCAAAAGTGGAATTTTCCTGGAGATCCATCGGTGTCGATCCTTGGAAAGCCCTCGGGTGGTTCCCATGGACGCAAGGACACTGGGAATTGCGGCACGGAGCGAATCGGGAATTGATCCTTTTTCTTTGGGATATTTTGGGATAACTTTTCTTCGGGATGTTTTCCCTTCGGAGGAGCCTGGGATCCAAGGGAAGAAGGGAAGGTGGGCAGCGGAGGAAAATTCTGGAAGATAAAAGGGGAGTGGAAAGGCCACGGGAAAATTTGGGATTCTGGAGCTCATCGTGAGGAGAAAACTTTCCCCAAAAGTGGATTTTTCCTGTGGAAAGGCCACGGGAAATTTGGGATTCTGGAGCTCATCCTGAGGAAAAACTTTCCCCAAAAGTGGATTTTTCCTGGAGATCCATTGGCGTCGATCCTTGGGAAGCCCTCGGGTGGTTCCCACGGACACAAGGACACTGGGAATGGCGGCACGGAGCGAATCGGGAATTGATCCTTTTTCTTTGGGATATTTTGGGATAACTTTTCTTCGGGATGTTTTTCCTTTGGAGGAGCCTGGGATCCAAGGGAAGAAGGGAAGGTGGGCAGCGGATGAAAATTCTGGAAGATAAAAGGGGAGTGGAAAGGCCACGGGAAATTTGGGATTCTGGAGCTCATCCTGAGGAGAAAACTGCCCCCAAAAGTGGATTTTTCCTGTGGAAAGGCCACGGGAAATTTGGGATTCTGGAGCTCATTGTGAGGAGAAAACTGTCCCCAAAAGTGGATTTTTCCTGAGGATCCATCGGTGTCAATCCTTGGGAAGCCCTCGGGTGGTGTTGGAGGTGGTTCAGGACACTGGGAATTGCGGCACGGAGCGAACCGGGAATCGATCCTTTCTCTTTGGACTGGGATATTTTGGGATAACTTTTCTTCGGGATGTTTTTCCTTCGGAGGAGCCTGGGATCCAAGGAAATTCCACCTTTCCCTGCCCACAACAGCTCGAGTCCAGCTCTCTCCGTGCCCGGATAAATCCCAGGGGAAAAAACTCCGGCAAATGAATCCAGGCGGGATTGAGCCGTCGGGATCAGCTCCGGCGCACGGGGCTGGGATAAATCCTTGGAACGTCTTCATCCGGCTTTTTTCCCGAGCTCCCTGGGAGCTGTTCCGGCTCACTGGAGCACGGGATGAGGGGAGCCCCGGCTCCCGGCTCGGCTCCGGCTCGCCGCCTCGATTTTCGCGCTTGTTCGACATCTCCGGCACAAATCCGCCGGGAACGCGGCGCATTCCAGGGAGGAACAAAAGAGATGGATGTGCGGAGGGAAAACCGTGACGGCTTTGGCTGGGAGGGAGCCCGGGCCCTGCTGCAAATCCCTGGAATGATTCCTCGGCTTTGGAATCATCGTTTGGATTTTGGGGGGTGGGGGTGGGGTTCCTCGTCCTAAAAATCCGGGGATTTCCTGGATGCTCGGAGATGTAATTCCACGCTGGATCCAAGGGCTGGATCCCGAATCGAAATCCAGAGAGCCAAATCCAGTGGCTGCAAAACCAGGGATGCTGGAAAAGCGAGGATTTTGGGGAAAAATGGGGTTGGAGGGAAGCGACAGCCACCGGAAAATCGGGATCAGTCGGATTTGGGAAGTATTTCCCTGGGATGGGTGGAACAAAACCTGGGATGCTGGAGAAGCGAGGATTTTGGGGGAAAAATAGGGTTGGAGGGAAGCGACAGCCATTGGAAAATCAGGATCGGTTGGATTTGGGAAACATGTCCCTGGGATAGATGGAAGCAAACCATGGATGCTGGAAAAGTGAGGATTTTGGGGAAAAATGGGGTTGGAGGGAAGCGACAGCCATTGGAAAATCAGGATCAGTTGGATTTGGGAAGTATTTCCCTGGGATGCATGGAACAAAACCAGGGATGCTGGAAAAGCGAGGATTTTGGGGAAAAAATGGGGTTGGAGGGAAGCGACAGCCACCAGAAAATCAGGATCAGTTGGATTTGGGAAGTATTTCCCTGGGATGGGTGGAACAAAACCAGGGATGCTGGAAAAGTGAGGATTTTGGGGAAAAAATGGGGTTGGAGGGAAGCAACAGCCACTGGAAAATCGGGATCAGTTGGATTTGGGAAACATGTCCCTGGGATAGATGGAACCAAACCATGGATATTGGAAAAGCGAGGATTTTGGGAAAAAAACGGGGTTGGAGGGAAGCGACAGCCGCTGGAAAATTTGGATCAGCTGGATTTGGGAAGTATTTCCCTGGGATGGATGGAACAAAACCATGGATGCTGGAAAAGCGAGGATTTTGGGATGAACGTGGGGAAAAACGGGGTTGGAGGGAAGTGACAGTCATTGGAAAATCAGGATCAGTTGGATTTGGGAAGTACTTCCCTGGGATGGATGGGAATTACCGTGGGTTTGGGACAAAATCCCAAAATTTCCAAAATTCCAAAATTCCAAATCCCAAATTCCAAATTCCAAATTCCAAACTAATTCCTAATTCCAAATCCCAAAGTCCAAATTCCAAATCCCAAATTCCAAATTCCAAATCCCAAATCCCAAACTCCAAATTCCAAATCCCAAATTCCAAATTCCAAATCCCAAATTCCAAATCCCAAAACTGAATGCCACCCCGCCCCGGAAGAGAATCCCTCTCCGTAAAAACACCCAGGAAAGGATCCAAGACCCTCCCAAAATCTGGGAAAACCCCTCCCGGTCCCAAAACTCCTTAAATCAAACCCCGTCCAGGCGCATCCGGCGCGGAAAAAAGATGGATTTTCCCAGCCCGCGCCGCTTATCAGCAGGAACGTGGTGGCTGCATTGATATTCCCGGTGATTTATTAGATTTTCTCCGGCTGCCCGTGCAGCCTGGGAATGCAGGGCCATAAATTATCCCGGGAATATTTATCTCCGGATGTTTAGGAGTGTTTAGGGGAGCGCCGGGAAGTTTTATTTATAACTTTTCCCCCCCGCCTCGTTCCGCTTCCAACGTTTCCATAAAACCCCTGTGCCGGAGGAGGGGGAATATTTTATCTCCACGTCTTCATCCCGATGATATTCCCATAAAATCAAATGTGGGATGTCCTGCTGGAGCTCCCAGGGCCGCTCCGAGCGGCGGCGTGGGATGGGTCGTTGGGATTTTGGGAAGAGCACGGGGTGGGTCATTGGGTTGGGATTTTGGGAAGAGCATGGGGTGGGATGTGGAGCTGGGATTTTTGGAAGAGCCTGGGATGGGTTGTGGGGTTGGGATTTTGGGAAGAGCTCCTGGTGGATCGTTGAATTGGGATTTTGGAAAGAGCTTGGGATGGGTTGTTGGGTTGGGGTTTTGGGAAGAACACGGGGTGGGTTGTGGGGTTGGGTTTTTGGGAAGAGCTTGGAAGGGGTTGTGAGGTTGGAATTTCAGGAAGAGCTTGGGATGGGTCATTGGGTTGGGATTTTGGGGAGAGCTCCTGGTGGATCGTTGAGTTGGGATTTTGGGAAGAGCTTGGGATGGGTCATTGGGTTGTTGGGATTTTGGGAAGAGCTCCTGGTGGATCGTTGAGATGGGATTTTGGGAAGAGCTCGGAAGGGGTTGAGGGGTTGGAATTTCAGGAAGAGCCTCCGATGGGTCATTGGTTTGGGATTTTGGGAAGGGTTTGGGATGGGTCATTGGGTTGGGATTTTGGGACGAGCTCCTGGTGGGTCACTGGAACAGGTATTTGGGAAGAGCTCCTGTTTGGTTGTTGGACCAGGATTTTGGGAAGAGCTCCTGGTGGGTCACTGGAACAGGTATTTGGGAAGAGCTCCTAGTGGGTCATTAGGTTTGAAATTTGGGAAGAGCTCCCGGTGGGTCGTTGGATCAGGATTTCGGGAAGAGCCGGATATTTGCCATCATTCCTCTGTCATTTCCCTTGCTCCCTTAACCCCTTCTCCTCATTATCTGCGTCTTTTTCCCAGATTTTTCATTCTGTTTGGATCGTTTTGGGCGCTTTCCAAACCCAAAACCACCCAAAACCAATCCCGGGAAAAGGTGGGGAGGGTGAATCCAAGCAGAGCCAAATTCCCTCAAAAACCTGGCACCATCCCTAATTTGGGACATTGGCTCCGCCGGCACCTCCCGGCCTCTTCCCAGATGTCGGAGCAGCTGCCGGAGCCAAAACGGAGCCGAAAATTCCGCAGGGTCAGGCTGGGTCTGAGACGCCTCGTTTGGTAAATGGAGGTGGCGCCCCTCATTTGCATATATGCAAATATGCAAATCAGGGCCGATCCCGCCCCCCCCAGCGCCGCCTGCCTATCAAGCCCTTCCAAGCTAATTAAGGCAGAATTCCCCCAAATTGATCTTTCCTCGATTTTATTCCCATTCCATGGGGTGAAGCCGACGGATTTTTTGGCCAAACGAGGCCCGACAGGCGGGAGGTGCCACCTCTCATCCCAAATTTTTTCCTTTTTTCCCGGATTTTCCCTTTTCCCAATCAACAAACCCCGCCCCCCGGCAGGATTTCCCGGCAGTTTCCTCCACATCCGATGGATTTTCCTCCGTTTTTCCACCTGGAAGTGCTTCCACCCCCGGTCTGGGCTGCAGGGCAGGAATTTCCCCCTTGCTGATAAATCCCAGGAAGGAATTCCTTCCTTCCTTTTCCCGGCAGATGCCGGTGAAACCCGAGAACCGCCAAAAATTCCCAGTTTTTCCTTCTTTCCCGCCGTTTTTTCCCAGCTGCCCAACGCATGGATCACTCTCCAATCCGTTCCCATGGATTTTCATCTTTCTCCAGCAAATCCCAAGCTCACCGGACGGGGATTTTCCCCACAATCCCAAATTTTTCCAAGCAGGAGCGACCACCGACCACCAAACCCCACGGAACGCCTCCGGAATGGCTCCAACATTCCCCAAAAATCCCTCCCCAACGCCCCTGGATTAACCTGGATTAACGCTCCGGGCCGGAACGTCCAGGTGTCCCAGGGCTAAAAATTCCTCTTCTCCCTGATTTTTAATCAAGCGGCTCGGCGGGAAAACGCGGCGGGATCCGGCTTTTAATGCGGAATTAATCCCGACTTAAAGCGCGGCAGGAGAAGGAGATTCCGTATCCTAATCCCGCGCCGAAAAAAAGGTTGGAAATGGGAATTTTATTTTTTTTTTCCCTCCCCCCACACCCGCAAATTCCCGGCCCTCCTGGGAATTTTTTTTTCCTGGCAAGGAATGCTCCTGGAGTTTCCCGGGAAGCTGCACCCTCCCAGTGGAAAACCTCAGCCGGGGGGGGATAAAGGATTTGGGATTTTTATCCCTGTACAAAATCCGTCCCCAGGAATTCCCATCCCAGAGTAAAAAAAGGGAATTATTTTAGCCGGCGGTTCCATTTCCGAGCTCCGAACCGGGAGCTGAGGGATTGGAAAATTGGGAAAAAAAATCCCAAACCCCCTTGGCAGAGCTCGGTTGGGGGCTTGGGAGGGATTTGCTGAGGATTTTTCCCTGCTGTTCCAGCTCCGTCGGGATGAGGATTATTTTGGGAAGAGCCTGGGATGGGTTGTGGGGTTGGGATTTTGGGAAGAGCTTGGAAGGGGTTGAGGGGTTGGAATTTCAGGAAGAGCCTGGGATGGGTCGTTGAGTTGGGATTTTGGGAAGAGCCTGGGATGGGTCGTTGGGTTTGGATTTTGGGAAGAGCTTCTGGTGGGTCGTGGAGTTGGAATTTCAGGAAGAGCCTGGGATGGGTTGTGGGGTTGGGATTTTGGGAAGAGCTTGGAAGGGGTTGTGGGGCTGGAATTTCAGGGAGAGCCTGGGATGGGTCATTGGGTTTGGATTTTGGGAAGAGCTTGGGATGGGTTGTTGGGTTGGGATTTTGGGAAGAGCCTGGGATGGGTTGTGGGGTTGGAATTTCAGGGAGAGCCTGGGATGGGCCATTGGATTTGGATTTTGGGAAGAGCTTCTGGTGGGTCATGGAGTTGGAATTTCAGGAAGAGCCTGGGATGGGTCGTTGGATTGGGATTTTGGGAAGAGCTCCTGGTGGGTCGTTGAGTTGGGATTTTGGGAAGCGCTTGGGATGGGTTGTCTGGTTGGGATTTTGGGAAGAGCTTGGAAGGGGTTGAGCGGTTGGAATTTCAGGAAGAGCCTGGGATGGGTTGTTGGATTGGGATTTCAGGAAGAGCTCCTGGTGGGTCATTGGGTTGGGATTTTGGGAAGAGCATGGGGTGGATTGTGGGGTTGGGATTTTGGGAAGAGCCTGGGATGGGTCATTGAGTTTGGATTTTGGGAAGAGCTTGGGATGGGTTGTTGGGTTGGGATTTTGGGAAGAGCTCCTGTTTGGTTGTTGGAACAGGTCCCAGCTCCATCGGGATGAGGATTTTGGCACCAGCAGCCCATTCCGGGAAACCAGGGTGTTAGTCCCGGCTGGAGCTAATCCCAGTGGGAATAATTAACGGAGCGGGAAGCAGCCGGGAGCTGCTCCCCATCCCTGGGAATGCTCAAGGCCGACGGGAAATTTCCCCCTCCCTGGAATCAGAGGAGCTTCAGCGTCCATCCCAACCCAAAGCATTCCATGATTCCAGGTCTTTCCGTGCCTCAGTTTCCCCGCTCGGGAAAGGGAGAGCAGATCCAGGAAAATCCCATCCAGGAGTATCCCAAAAAAAAATCCCAGGCTGGAGTAAAAATAAGGGGTTATGGGAGATCCCCCCCCCAAAAAAAAAATCCCATCCTGGAATAACAGCAAGGGGGGGTTGGTGATCCCAGAAAATCCTGGAATAACAACAGGGGGTTATTGGAGATCCCAAAAAATCCTGGAGTAACAGCAAGGGGACATTGGAGATCCCAAAAAAAAAAAAAAATCCCAAAAAATTCCTGGAGTAACAGCAAGGAGTTTTTGGAGATCCCAAAAAAAATCCTATCCTGGGATAACAGCAAGGGGATTTTGGTGATCCCAGAAAATCCTGGAATAACAACAGGGGGTTATTGGAGATCCCAAAAATTCCTGGAGTAATGGCAAAGGGACATTGGAGATCCCAAAAAAAAAAAAATCCCAAAAAATTCCTGGAGTAACAGCAAGGAGTTTTTGGAGATCCCAAAAAAAATCCTATCCTGGGATAACAGCAAGGGGATTTTGGTGATCCCAGAAAATCCTGGAATAACAACAGGGGGTTATTGGAGATCCCAAAAATTCCTGGAGTAATGGCAAAGGGACATTGGAGATCCCAAAAAAAAAAAAATCCCAAAAAATTCCTGGAGTAACAGCAAGGAGTTTTTGGAGATCCCAAAAAAAATCCTATCCTGGGATAACAGCAAGGGGATTTTGGTGATCCCAGAAAATCCTGGAATAACAACAGGGGGTTATTGGAGATCCCAAAAAATCCTGGAGTAACAGCAAGGGGACCTTGGAAATCCTAAAAAAAATCCCATCCTGGAATAACAGCAGGGGGTTATCAGCTCCCAAAAATAATCCCAGGGAAGGAATTTTCCCACCCGGAACACCCCAATCCTCCCTAAAATTCCTCTTTTTTCCCGTTTTGGCGGGAGGCACAGAGGCTTGGGATGGGGAAAAAAAGGGGGGAAATCATTAATTCCATCGAGGAAAAGCGGGAGGGTTTGGATTTGGAAGCTTCCCACCAATCCCAAGCAGGTTTTTCCCAAGCCCAGGCATTCCCGGAGATGGGGGTGACCCTGACCTGGATGATGAATTCCCTGATTTATTCCTCCGCTGGCAGGAAATCCAATTATCCCGGGGTTTTTTTGACAAACGAGGAGCCATCGATCCAACCCCTCCCTCCCAGCTGTCGGCTCCGCTCTTTTCCATCGATTCCTGAGCGCGGAGGAAAAACCGGGAATGGCGGGGGGGGTGGGGGGGGATCGTCCTCGGGGATAATTTGGGATTCCCTCCTGCTGAACTCCTTCTCCGGAGGCAGAAGCTCCGGGAAGGGGGAAAAAGGGGAAACGAAGCCGGCTCCAGGTGCAGGAATCCCAGGAGCTCCAAAATCCTCTTTGTTCTTGGAATTCCCGAATGTGATGTGCGGATTTTTACATCCCCCCCAAAAAAATGGCCTGGGCAGGAGCACCTGGATCATCCCAAAACAGTCCTGGATCCACTGGAAAATGTTCCGAAGGGAAGGGAAGGGAAGGGAAGGGAAGGGAAGGGAAGGGAAGGGAAGGGAAGGGAAGGTGGGTTGGATTTTTGGGACAGACTCCTCCAGACCCTCCATGGCAACAGCCGGAATTCCCACCAGGATTCCCAGCTCTGGGATTCAGCCCTGGCCTGGAGATGCTTCCTGCAGGCACAGGGACGAGGGGCAGCTGATTCCCAAACTCATCCCTCGGGACAGCCCTGATCCCATCCCTCTGGATCTCCATAGGCCAGCCCTGATCCCATCCCTCTGGATCGCCCTGGCACAGCCCTGATCCCATCCCTCCGGATCTCCATGGTCCAGCCCTGATCCCATCCCTCTGGATCTCCATGGTCCAGCCCTGATCCCATCCCTCTGGATCTCCCTGATCTCAGCCCTGATCCCATCCCTCCGGATCTCCATGGTCCAGCCCTGATCCCATCCCTCTGGATCTCCATGGTCCAGCCGTGATCCCATCCCTCTGGATCTCCATGGTCCAGCCCTGATCCCATCCCTCTGGATCTCCCTGGGCCAGCCCTGATCCCATCCCTCTGGATCTCCCTGGGCCAGCCCTGATCCCATCCCTCTGGATCTCCATGGTCCAGCCCAGATCCCATCCCTCTGGATCTCCCTGGGCCAGCCCTGATCCCATCCCTCTGGATCTCCCTCGGCCCAGCCCTGATCCCATCCCTCTGGATCTCCCTTGGCACAGCCCTGATCCCATCCCTCTGGATCTCCCTGATCCCATCCCTGATCCCATCCCTCTGGATCTCCATGGTCCAGCCGTGATCCCATCCCTCTGGATCTCCATGGTCCAGCCCTGATCCCATCCCTCTGGATCTCCCTGGTCCAGTCGTGATCCCATCCCTCTGGATCTCCCTGGCCCAGTCCTGATCCCATCCCTCTGGATCTCCCTGATCCCATCCCTCTGGATCTCCCTGGCACAGCCCTGATCCCATCCCTCTGGATCTCCCTGGGCCAGCCCTGATCCCATCCCTCTGGATCTCCCTGATCCCAACCCTGATCCCATCCCTCTGGATCTCCCTGGCACAGCCCTGATCCCATCCCTCTGGATCTCCCTGATCCCATCCCTCTGGATCTCCCTGATCCCAACCCTGATCCCATCCCTCTGGATCTCCCTGGCACAGCCCTGATCCCATCCCTCTGGATCTCCCTGGTCCAGCCCTGATCCCATCCCTCTGGATCTCCCTGGCACAGCCCTGATCCCATCCCTCTGGATCTCCCTGGGCCAGCCTCATCCAGCTCCGTCTTTCCCGTCCTCTCCAGCCCCACTCCCTGGACAAAGCCGGATTGTGGTCACCGCTCCCTCTCCTCCGGATTCACACTCTGTGGTTGATAATCCCTCTGCGCTCCCGGTAATTCCCCATCCCTAATGGGATTAACGGATATCGCCCTCCTCCAGCCCCGATTCCAGGCGCTGATTCCTGACACTTCGCTGCTCCCATGGAAAGGATGAGCAGGGCTCTTCCCTCAATCCTGATCCATCTCCAGGGGCTCTTCCCTCAATCCTGACCCATGGAGCTGTTCCCTCAATCCCGACCCATGGAGCTGTTCCCTCAATCCCGACCCATGGAGCTGTTCCCTCAATCCCGATCCATCTCCATGGGGCTGTTCCCTCAATCCATTTCCACTGAGCTGTTCCCTCAATCCTGACCCATGGAGCTGTTCCCTCAATCCCGATCCATCTCCATGGAACTGTTCCCTCAATCCTGATCCATCCCATTGGAGCTGTTCCCCCAATCCCGATCCATCTCCACGGAGCTGTTCCCTCCATCTTGATCCATCCCATTGGAGCTGTTTCCTCAATCCCGATCCATGGAGCTGTTCCCTCAATCCCAATCCATCTCCATGGAACTGTTCCCAAAATCCTGATCCATCTCCATGGGGCTGTTCCCTCAATCCCGATCCACGGAGCTGTTCCCTCAATCCCAATCCATCTCCATGGAGCTGTTCTCTCAATCCCGATCCATCTCCACAGAGCTGTTTCCTCAATCCCGATCCATCTCCATGGAGCTGTTCCCTCAATCCCGATCCATCTCCATGGGGCTGTTCCCTCAATCCCAATCCACGGAGCTGTTCCCTCAATCCCAATCCACGGAGCTGTTCCCTCAATCCCGATCCACGGAGCTGTTCCCTCAATTCCAATCCATCTCCACAGGGCTGTTCCCTCAATCCCGATCCATCTCCATGGAGCTGTTCCCTCAATCCCGATCCATCTCCATGGGGCTGTTCCCTCAATCCCAATCCACAGGGCTGTTCCCTCAATCCCGATCCATCTCCACGGAGCTGTTCCTCAATCCCAATCCATCCCATTGGAGCTGTTCCCTCAATCCCAATCCACGGGGCTGTTCCCTCAATCCTGATCCATCTCCATGGGGCTGTTCCCTCAATCCCGATCCATCCCATTGGAGCTGTTCCCTCAATCCCAATCCATCTCCACGGGGCTGTTCCCTCAATCCCGATCCATCTCCATGGAGCTGTTCCCTCAATCCCGATCCATCTCCACGGGGCTGTTCCCTCAATCCCGATCCATCTCCACGGGGCTGTTCCCTCAATCCATTTCCACGGAGCTGTTCCCTCAATCCCGATCCATCTCCACGTGGCTGTTCCCTCAATCCCAATCCACGTGGCTGTTCCCTCAATCCCGATCCACGGAGCTGTTCCCTCAATCCCGATCCATCTCCATGGAACTGTTCCCTAAATCCCGATCCATCCCATTGGAGCTGTTCCCTCAATCCTGATCCATCTCCACAAGGATGTTCCCTCAATCCCAATCCATTTCCACGGGGCTGTTCCCTCAACCCCGATCCATCTCCATGGAGCTGTTCCCTCAATCCCGATCCATCTCCATGGAGCTGTTCCCTCAATCCCGATCCACGGAGCTGTTCCCTCAATCCCAATCCATCTCCATGGAGCTGTTCCCTCAATCCCGATCCACGGAGCTGTTCTCTCAATCCCGATCCATCTCCATGGAGCTGTTCCCTCAATCCCGATCCATCTCCATGGAGCTGTTCCCTCAATCCCGATCCATCTCCATGGAGCTGTTCCCTCAATCCCGATCCATGGAGCTGTTCCCTCAATCCCGATCCATCTCCATGGGGCTGTTCCCTCAATCCCAATCCACAGGGCTGTTCCCTCAATCCCAATCCATCTCCACGGAGCTGTTCCTCAATCCCAATCCATCCCATTGGAGCTGTTCCCTCAATCCCAATCCACGGGGCTGTTCCCTCAATCCTGATCCATCTCCATGGGGCTGTTCCCTCAATCCCGATCCATCCCATTGGAGCTGTTCCCTCAATCCCAATCCATCTCCACGGGGCTGTTCCCTCAATCCCAATCCATCTCCACAGAGCTGTTCCCTCAATCCCGATCCATCTCCACGGAGCTGTTCCCTCAATCCCGATCCATCTCCATGGAGCTGTTCCCTCAATCCCGATCCATCTCCATGGAGCTGTTCCCTCAATCCCGATCCATCTCCATGGAGCTGTTCCCTCAATCCCGATCCATCTCCATGGAGCTGTTCCCTCAATCCCGATCCATCTCCACGGGGCTGTTCCCTCAATCCCGATCCATCTCCACGGGGCTGTTCCCTCAATCCATTTCCACGGAGCTGTTCCCTCAATCCCGATCCATCTCCACGTGGCTCTTCCCTCAATCCCAATCCACGTGGCTGTTCCCTCAATCCCGATCCACGGAGCTGTTCCCTCAATCCCGATCCATCTCCATGGAACTGTTCCCTAAATCCCGATCCATCCCATTGGAGCTGTTCCCTCAATCCCAATCCATCTCCACAAGGATGTTCCCTCAATCCCAATCCATTTCCACGGGGCTGTTCCCTCAACCCCGATCCATCTCCATGGAGCTGTTCCCTCAATCCCGATCCATCTCCATGGAGCTGTTCCCTCAATCCCGATCCACGGAGCTGTTCTCTCAATCCCGATCCATCTCCATGGAGCTGTTCTCTCAATCCCGATCCATCTCCATGGAGCTGTTCCCTCAATCCCGATCCATCTCCATGGAGCTGTTCCCTCAATCCCGATCCACGGAGCTGTTCCCTCAATCCCAATCCATCTCCATGGAGCTGTTCCCTCAATCCCGATCCACGGAGCTGTTCTCTCAATCCCGATCCATCTCCATGGAGCTGTTCTCTCAATCCCGATCCATCTCCATGGAGCTGTTCCGTCAATCCCGATCCATCTCCATGGAGCTGTTCCCTCAATCCCGATCCACGGAGCTGTTCCCTCAATCCCGATCCATCTCCACGGAGCTGTTCCTCAATCCCAATCCATCCCATTGGAGCTGTTCCCTCAATCCCAATCCACGGGGCTGTTCCCTCAATCCTGATCCATCTCCATGGGGCTGTTCCCTCAATCCCGATCCATCCCATAGGAGCTGTTCCCTCAATCCCAATCCATCTCCACGGGGCTGTTCCCTCAATCCCGATCCATCCCATTGGAGCTGTTCCCTCAATCCCAATCCATCTCCACGGAGCTGTTCCCTCAATCCCAATCCATCTCCACAGAGCTGTTCCCTCAATCCCGATCCATCTCCACGGAGCTGTTCCCTCAATCCCGATCCATCCCATTGGAGCTGTTCCCTCAATCCCGATCCATCCCATTGGAGCTGTTCCCTCAATCCCGATCCATCTCCATGGGGCTGTTCCCTCAATCCCGATCCATCTCCATGGAGCTGTTCCCTCAATCCCGATCCATCTCTATGGAGCTGTTCCCTCAATCCCAATCCATGGAGCTGTTCCCTCAATCCTGATCCATCTCCACAGAGCTGTTCCCTCAATCCCAATCCATCTCCACAAGGATGTTCCCTCAATCCCAATCCATCTCCACGGAGCTGTTCCCTCAATCCCAATCCATCTCCACGGAGCTGTTCCCTCAATCCCAATCCATCTCCATGGGGCTGTTCCCTCAATCCCGATCCATCTCCATGGAGCTGTTCCCTCAATCCCGATCCACGGAGCTGTTCCCTCAATCCCAATCCATCCCATTGGAGCTGTTCCCTCCATCCCAATCCACGGAGCTGTTCCCTCAATCCCGATCCATCTCCATGGAACTGTTCCCTCAATCCCGATCCATCTCCATGAAGCTGTTCCCTCAATCCCGATCCATCTCCACGGAGCTGTTCCCTCAATCCCGATCCACGGAGCTGTTCCCTCAATCCCAATCCATCTTCACAGAGCTGTTTCCTCAATCCCGATCCATCTCCATGGGGCTGTTCCCTCAATCCCGATCCATCTCTATGGAGCTGTTCCCTCAATCCCGATCCATCTCCATGGAGCTGTTCCCTCAATCCTGATCCATCTCCATGGAACTGTTCCCTCAATCCCGATCCACGGAGCTGTTCCCTCAATCCCGATCCATCTCCATGGAGCTGTTCCCTCAATCCCGATCCATCTCCATGGAGCTGTTCCCTCAATCCTGATCCATCTCCATGGAACTGTTCCCTCAATCCCGATCCACGGAGCTGTTCCCTCAATCCCGATCCATCCCATTGGAGCTGTTCCCTCAATCCCGATCCACGGAGCTGTTCCCTCAATCCCAATCCATCTCCACAAGGATGTTTCCTCAATCCCGATCCATCTCCACGGAGCTGTTCCCTCAATCCCGATCCACGGGGCTGTTCCCTCAATCCCGATCCATCTCCACGGGGCTGTTCCCTCAATCCCGATCCATGGGGCTGTTCCCTCAATCCTGATCCATCTCCATGGAACTGTTCCCTAAATCCTGATCCATCTCCACGGAGCTGTTCCCTCAATCCCAATCCATCTCCATGGGGCTGTTCCCTCAATCCCGATCCATCTCCATGGAACTGTTCCCTCAATCCCGATCCACGGAGCTGTTCCCTCAATCCCGATCCACGGAGCTGTTCCCTCAATCCCAATCCATCCCATTGGAGCTGTTCCCTCCATCCCAATCCACGGAGCTGTTCCCTCAATCCCGATCCATCTCCACGGAGCTGTTCCCTCAATCCCGATCCATCTCCACAGAGCTGTTCCCTCAATCCCGATCCACGGAGCTGTTCCCTCAATCCCAATCCATCTTCACAGAGCTGTTTCCTCAATCCCGATCCATCTCCATGGGGCTGTTCCCTCAATCCCGATCCATCTCCACGGAGCTGTTCCCTCAATCCCGATCCATCTCCACGTGGCTGTTCCCTCAATCCCGATCCACGGAGCTGTTCTCTCAATCCCGATCCATCTCCACAGAGCTGTTTCCTCAATCCCGATCCCTCTCCATGGGGCTGTTCCCTCAATCCCGATCCATCTCTATGGAGCTGTTCCCTCAATCCTGATCCATCTCCAGGAGCTGTTCCCTCAATCCCGATCCATCTCCATGGAGCTGTTCCCTCAATCCTGATCCATCTCCATGGAACTGTTCCCTCAATCCCGATCCACGGAGCTGTTCCCTCAATCCCGATCCACGGAGCTGTTCCCTCAATCCCGATCCATCCCATTGGAGCTGTTCCCTCAATCCCGATCCATCTCCATGGAGCTGTTCCCTCAATCCTGATCCATCTCCATGGAACTGTTCCCTCAATCCCGATCCACGGAGCTGTTCCCTCAATCCCGATCCATCTCCACGGAGCTGTTCCCTCGATCCCAATCCATCCCATTGGAGCTGTTCCCTCAATCCCGATCCACGGAGCTGTTCCCTCAATCCCGATCCATCTCCACGGGGCTGTTCCCTCAATCCCGATCCATCTCCACAGAGCTGTTCCCTCAATCCCGATCCATCTCCACGTGGCTGTTCCCTCAATCCATTTCCACGGAGCTGTTCTCTCAATCCCGATCCATCTCCACGTGGCTGTTCCCTCAATCCCAATCCACGTGGCTGTTCCCTCAATCCCGATCCATCTCCACGTGGCTGTTCCCTCAATCCCAATCCACGTGGCTGTTCCCTCAATCCCGATCCACGGAGCTGTTCCCTCAATCCCGATCCATCTCCATGGAACTGTTCCCTAAATCCCGATCCATCCATTTGGAGCTGTTCCCTCAATCCTGATCCATCTCCACAAGGATGTTCCCTCAATCCCAATCCATTTCCACGGGGCTGTTCCCTCAACCCCGATCCATCTCCATGGAGCTGTTCCCTCAATCCCGATCCATCTCCATGGAGCTGTTCCCTCAATCCCGATCCACGGAGCTGTTCCCTCAATCCCAATCCATCTCCATGGAGCTGTTCCCTCAATCCCGATCCACGGAGCTGTTCTCTCAATCCCGATCCATCTCCATGGAGCTGTTCCCTCAATCCCGATCCATCTCCATGGAGCTGTTCCCTCAATCCCGATCCATCTCCATGGGGCTGTTCCCTCAATCCCGATCCATCTCCACGTGGCTGTTCCCTCAATCCCAATCCACGTGGCTGTTCCCTCAATCCCGATCCACGGAGCTGTTCCCTCAATCCCGATCCATCTCCATGGAGCTGTTCCCTCAATCCCGATCCATCTCCATGGGGCTGTTCCCTCAATCCCAATCCACAGGGCTGTTCCCTCAATCCCAATCCATCTCCACGGAGCTGTTCCTCAATCCCAATCCATCCCATTGGAGCTGTTCCCTCAATCCCAATCCACGGGGCTGTTCCCTCAATCCTGATCCATCTCCATGGGGCTGTTCCCTCAATCCCGATCCATCCCATTGGAGCTGTTCCCTCAATCCCAATCCATCTCCACGGGGCTGTTCCCTCAATCCCAATCCATCTCCACAGAGCTGTTCCCTCAATCCCGATCCATCTCCACGGAGCTGTTCCCTCAATCCCGATCCATCCCATTGGAGCTGTTCCCTCAATCCCGATCCATCTCCATGGGGCTGTTCCCTCAATCCCGATCCATCTCCATGGAGCTGTTCCCTCAATCCCGATCCATCTCCACGGGGCTGTTCCCTCAATCCCGATCCATCTCCACGGGGCTGTTCCCTCAATCCATTTCCACGGAGCTGTTCCCTCAATCCCGATCCATCTCCACGTGGCTGTTCCCTCAATCCCAATCCACGTGGCTGTTCCCTCAATCCCGATCCACGGAGCTGTTCTCTCAATCCCGATCCATCTCCATGGAGCTGTTCCCTCAATCCCGATCCATCTCCATGGAGCTGTTCCCTCAATCCCGATCCATCTCCATGGAGCTGTTCCCTCAATCCCGATCCATCTCCATGGAGCTGTTCCCTCAATCCCGATCCATCTCCACGGGGCTGTTCCCTCAATCCCGATCCATCTCCACGGGGCTGTTCCCTCAATCCATTTCCACGGAGCTGTTCCCTCAATCCCGATCCATCTCCACGTGGCTCTTCCCTCAATCCCAATCCACGTGGCTGTTCCCTCAATCCCGATCCACGGAGCTGTTCCCTCAATCCCGATCCATCTCCATGGAACTGTTCCCTAAATCCCGATCCATCCCATTGGAGCTGTTCCCTCAATCCTGATCCATCTCCACAAGGATGTTCCCTCAATCCCAATCCATTTCCACGGGGCTGTTCCCTCAACCCCGATCCATCTCCATGGAGCTGTTCCCTCAATCCCGATCCATCTCAATGGAGCTGTTCCCTCAATCCCGATCCACGGAGCTGTTCCCTCAATCCCAATCCATCTCCATGGAGCTGTTCCCTCAATCCCGATCCACGGAGCTGTTCTCTCAATCCCGATCCATCTCCATGGAGCTGTTCTCTCAATCCCGATCCATCTCCATGGAGCTGTTCCCTCAATCCCGATCCATCTCCATGGAGCTGTTCCCTCAATCCCGATCCACGGAGCTGTTCCCTCAATCCCGATCCATCTCCACGGAGCTGTTCCTCAATCCCAATCCATCCCATTGGAGCTGTTCCCTCAATCCCAATCCACGGGGCTGTTCCCTCAATCCTGATCCATCTCCATGGGGCTGTTCCCTCAATCCCGATCCATCCCATAGGAGCTGTTCCCTCAATCCCAATCCATCTCCACGGGGCTGTACCCTCAATCCCGATCCATCCCATTGGAGCTGTTCCCTCAATCCCAATCCATCTCCACGGAGCTGTTCCCTCAATCCCAATCCATCTCCACAGAGCTGTTCCCTCAATCCCGATCCATCTCCACGGAGCTGTTCCCTCAATCCCGATCCATCCCATTGGAGCTGTTCCCTCAATCCCGATCCATCCCATTGGAGCTGTTCCCTCAATCCCGATCCATCTCCATGGGGCTGTTCCCTCAATCCCGATCCATCTCCATGGAGCTGTTCCCTCAATCCCGATCCAACTCCATGGAGCTGTTCCCTCAATCCCAATCCATGGAGCTGTTCCCTCAATCCTGATCCATCTCCACAGAGCTGTTCCCTCAATCCCAATCCATCTCCACAAGGATGTTCCCTCAATCCCAATCCATCTCCACGGAGCTGTTCCCTCAATCCCAATCCATCTCCACGGAGCTGTTCCCTCAATCCCAATCCATCTCCATGGGGCTGTTCCCTCAATCCCGATCCATCTCCATGGAGCTGTTCCCTCAATCCCGATCCACGGAGCTGTTCCCTCAATCCCAATCCATCCCATTGGAGCTGTTCCCTCCATCCCAATCCACGGAGCTGTTCCCTCAATCCCGATCCATCTCCATGGAACTGTTCCCTCAATCCCGATCCATCTCCATGGAGCTGTTCCCTCAATCCCGATCCATCTCCACGGAGCTGTTCCCTCAATCCCGATCCACGGAGCTGTTCCCTCAATCCCAATCCATCTTCACAGAGCTGTTTCCTCAATCCCGATCCATCTCCATGGGGCTGTTCCCTCAATCCCGATCCATCTCCACGGAGCTGTTCCCTCAATCCCAATCCATCTCCACAGAGCTGTTTCCTCAATCCCGATCCATCTCCATGGGGCTGTTCCCTCAATCCCGATCCATCTCTATGGAGCTGTTCCCTCAATCCCGATCCATCTCCATGGAGCTGTTCCCTCAATCCTGATCCATCTCCATGGAGCTGTTCCCTCAATCCCGATCCATCCCATTGGAGCTGTTCCCTCAATCCCGATCCACGGAGCTGTTCCCTCAATCCCAATCCATCTCCACAAGGATGTTCCCTCAATCCCGATCCATCTCCACGGAGCTGTTCCCTCAATCCCGATCCACGGGGCTGTTCCCTCAATCCCGATCCATCTCCACGGGGCTGTTCCCTCAATCCCGATCCATGGGGCTGTTCCCTCAATCCTGATCCATCTCCATGGAACTGTTCCCTAAATCCTGATCCATCTCCACGGAGCTGTTCCCTCAATCCCAATCCATCTCCATGGGGCTGTTCCCTCAATCCCGATCCATCTCCATGGAGCTGTTCCCTCAATCCCGATCCACGGAGCTGTTCCCTCAATCCCAATCCATCCCATTGGAGCTGTTCCCTCCATCCCAATCCACGGAGCTGTTCCCTCAATCCCGATCCATCTCCACGGAGCTGTTCCCTCAATCCCGATCCATCTCCACAGAGCTGTTCCCTCAATCCCGATCCACGGAGCTGTTCCCTCAATCCCAATCCATCTTCACAGAGCTGTTTCCTCAATCCCGATCCATCTCCATGGGGCTGTTCCCTCAATCCCGATCCATCTCCACGGAGCTGTTCCCTCAATCCGGATCCATCTCCACGTGGCTGTTCCCTCAATCCCGATCCACGGAGCTGTTCTCTCAATCCCGATCCATCTCCACAGAGCTGTTTCCTCAATCCCGATCCCTCTCCATGGGGCTGTTCCCTCAATCCCGATCCATCTCTATGGAGCTGTTCCCTCAATCCTGATCCATCTCCAGGAGCTGTTCCCTCAATCCCGATCCATCTCCATGGAGCTGTTCCCTCAATCCTGATCCATCTCCATGGAACTGTTCCCTCAATCCCGATCCACGGAGCTGTTCCCTCAATCCCGATCCACGGAGCTGTTCCCTCAATCCCGATCCATCCCATTGGAGCTGTTCCCTCAATCCCGATCCATCTCCATGGAGCTGTTCCCTCAATCCTGATCCATCTCCATGGAACTGTTCCCTCAATCCCGATCCACGGAGCTGTTCCCTCAATCCCGATCCATCTCCACGGAGCTGTTCCCTCGATCCCAATCCATCCCATTGGAGCTGTTCCCTCAATCCCAATCCACGGAGCTGTTCCCTCAATCCCGATCCATCTCCACGGGGCTGTTCCCTCAATCCCGATCCATCTCCACAGAGCTGTTCCCTCAATCCCGATCCATCTCCACGTGGCTGTTCCCTCAATCCCAATCCACGTGGCTGTTCCCTCAATCCCGATCCACGGAGCTGTTCCCTCAATCCCGATCCATCTCCATGGAGCTGTTCCCTCAATCCTGATCCATCTCCATGGAACTGTTCCCTCAATCCCGATCCACGGAGCTGTTCCCTCAATCCCGATCCATCCCATTGGAGCTGTTCCCTCAATCCCGATCCACGGAGCTGTTCCCTCAATCCCAATCCATCTCCACAAGGATGTTCCCTCAATCCCGATCCATCTCCACGGAGCTGTTCCCTCAATCCCGATCCACGGGGCTGTTCCCTCAATCCCGATCCATCTCCACGGGGCTGTTCCCTCAATCCCGATCCATGGGGCTGTTCCCTCAATCCTGATCCATCTCCATGGAACTGTTCCCTAAATCCTGATCCATCTCCACGGAGCTGTTCCCTCAATCCCAATCCATCTCCATGGGGCTGTTCCCTCAATCCCGATCCATCTCCATGGAGCTGTTCCCTCAATCCCGATCCACGGAGCTGTTCCCTCAATCCCAATCCATCCCATTGGAGCTGTTCCCTCCATCCCAATCCACGGAGCTGTTCCCTCAATCCCGATCCATCTCCACGGAGCTGTTCCCTCAATCCCGATCCATCTCCACAGAGCTGTTCCCTCAATCCCGATCCATCTCCATGGAGCTGTTCCCTCAATCCCGATCCATCTCCACAGAGCTGTTCCCTCAATCCCGATCCACGGAGCTGTTCCCTCAATCCCAATCCATCTTCACAGAGCTGTTTCCTCAATCCCGATCCATCTCCATGGGGCTGTTCCCTCAATCCCGATCCATCTCCACGGAGCTGTTCCCTCAATCCGGATCCATCTCCACGTGGCTGTTCCCTCAATCCCGATCCACGGAGCTGTTCTCTCAATCCCGATCCATCTCCACAGAGCTGTTTCCTCAATCCCGATCCCTCTCCATGGGGCTGTTCCCTCAATCCCGATCCATCTCTATGGAGCTGTTCCCTCAATCCTGATCCATCTCCAGGAGCTGTTCCCTCAATCCCGATCCATCTCCATGGAGCTGTTCCCTCAATCCTGATCCATCTCCATGGAACTGTTCCCTCAATCCCGATCCACGGAGCTGTTCCCTCAATCCCGATCCACGGAGCTGTTCCCTCAATCCCGATCCATCCCATTGGAGCTGTTCCCTCAATCCCGATCCATCTCCATGGAGCTGTTCCCTCAATCCTGATCCATCTCCATGGAACTGTTCCCTCAATCCCGATCCACGGAGCTGTTCCCTCAATCCCGATCCATCTCCACGGGGCTGTTCCCTCAATCCCGATCCATCTCCACAGAGCTGTTCCCTCAATCCCGATCCATCTCCACGTGGCTGTTCCCTCAATCCATTTCCACGGAGCTGTTCTCTCAATCCCGATCCATCTCCACGTGGCTGTTCCCTCAATCCCAATCCACGTGGCTGTTCCCTCAATCCCGATCCACGGAGCTGTTCCCTCAATCCCGATCCATCTCCATGGAACTGTTCCCTAAATCCCGATCCATCCCATTGGAGCTGTTCCCTCAATCCTGATCCATCTCCACAAGGATGTTCCCTCAATCCCAATCCATTTCCACGGGGCTGTTCCCTCAACCCCGATCCATCTCCATGGAGCTGTTCCCTCAATCCCGATCCACGGAGCTGTTCTCTCAATCCCGATCCATCTCCATGGAGCTGTTCCCTCAATCCCGATCCATCTCCATGGAGCTGTTCCCTCAATCCCGATCCATCTCCATGGAGCTGTTCCCTCAATCCCGATCCATCTCCATGGGGCTGTTCCCTCAATCCCAATCCACAGGGCTGTTCCCTCAATCCCAATCCATCTCCACGGAGCTGTTCCTCAATCCCAATCCATCCCATTGGAGCTGTTCCCTCAATCCCAATCCACGGGGCTGTTCCCTCAATCCTGATCCATCTCCATGGGGCTGTTCCCTCAATCCCGATCCATCCCATTGGAGCTGTTCCCTCAATCCCAATCCATCTCCACGGGGCTGTTCCCTCAATCCCAATCCATCTCCACAGAGCTGTTCCCTCAATCCCGATCCATCTCCACGGAGCTGTTCCCTCAATCCCGATCCATCCCATTGGAGCTGTTCCCTCAATCCCGATCCATCTCCATGGGGCTGTTCCCTCAATCCCGATCCATCTCCATGGAGCTGTTCCCTCAATCCCGATCCATCTCCACGGGGCTGTTCCCTCAATCCCGATCCATCTCCACGGGGCTGTTCCCTCAATCCATTTCCACGGAGCTGTTCCCTCAATCCCGATCCATCTCCACGTGGCTGTTCCCTCAATCCCAATCCACGTGGCTGTTCCCTCAATCCCGATCCACGGAGCTGTTCTCTCAATCCCGATCCATCTCCATGGAGCTGTTCCCTCAATCCCGATCCATCTCCATGGAGCTGTTCCCTCAATCCCGATCCATCTCCATGGAGCTGTTCCCTCAATCCCGATCCATCTCCATGGAGCTGTTCCCTCAATCCCGATCCATCTCCACGGGGCTGTTCCCTCAATCCCGATCCATCTCCACGGGGCTGTTCCCTCAATCCCGATCCATCTCCACGGGGCTGTTCCCTCAATCCATTTCCACGGAGCTGTTCCCTCAATCCCGATCCATCTCCACGTGGCTCTTCCCTCAATCCCAATCCACGTGGCTGTTCCCTCAATCCCGATCCACGGAGCTGTTCCCTCAATCCCGATCCATCTCCATGGAACTGTTCCCTAAATCCCGATCCATCCCATTGGAGCTGTTCCCTCAATCCTGATCCATCTCCACAAGGATGTTCCCTCAATCCCAATCCATTTCCACGGGGCTGTTCCCTCAACCCCGATCCATCTCCATGGAGCTGTTCCCTCAATCCCGATCCATCTCAATGGAGCTGTTCCCTCAATCCCGATCCACGGAGCTGTTCCCTCAATCCCAATCCATCTCCATGGAGCTGTTCCCTCAATCCCGATCCACGGAGCTGTTCTCTCAATCCCGATCCATCTCCATGGAGCTGTTCTCTCAATCCCGATCCATCTCCATGGAGCTGTTCCCTCAATCCCGATCCATCTCCATGGAGCTGTTCCCTCAATCCCGATCCACGGAGCTGTTCCCTCAATCCCGATCCATCTCCACGGAGCTGTTCCTCAATCCCAATCCATCCCATTGGAGCTGTTCCCTCAATCCCAATCCACGGGGCTGTTCCCTCAATCCTGATCCATCTCCATGGGGCTGTTCCCTCAATCCCGATCCATCCCATAGGAGCTGTTCCCTCAATCCCAATCCATCTCCACGGGGCTGTTCCCTCAATCCCGATCCATCCCATTGGAGCTGTTCCCTCAATCCCAATCCATCTCCACGGAGCTGTTCCCTCAATCCCAATCCATCTCCACAGAGCTGTTCCCTCAATCCCGATCCATCTCCACGGAGCTGTTCCCTCAATCCCGATCCATCCCATTGGAGCTGTTCCCTCAATCCCGATCCATCCCATTGGAGCTGTTCCCTCAATCCCGATCCATCTCCATGGGGCTGTTCCCTCAATCCCGATCCATCTCCATGGAGCTGTTCCCTCAATCCCGATCCATCTCCATGGAGCTGTTCCCTCAATCCCAATCCATGGAGCTGTTCCCTCAATCCTGATCCATCTCCACAGAGCTGTTCCCTCAATCCCAATCCATCTCCACAAGGATGTTCCCTCAATCCCAATCCATCTCCACGGAGCTGTTCCCTCAATCCCAATCCATCTCCACGGAGCTGTTCCCTCAATCCCAATCCATCTCCATGGGGCTGTTCCCTCAATCCCGATCCATCTCCATGGAGCTGTTCCCTCAATCCCGATCCACGGAGCTGTTCCCTCAATCCCAATCCATCCCATTGGAGCTGTTCCCTCCATCCCAATCCACGGAGCTGTTCCCTCAATCCCGATCCATCTCCATGGAACTGTTCCCTCAATCCCGATCCATCTCCATGGAGCTGTTCCCTCAATCCCGATCCATCTCCACGGAGCTGTTCCCTCAATCCCGATCCACGGAGCTGTTCCCTCAATCCCAATCCATCTTCACAGAGCTGTTTCCTCAATCCCGATCCATCTCCATGGGGCTGTTCCCTCAATCCCGATCCATCTCCACGGAGCTGTTCCCTCAATCCCAATCCATCTCCACAGAGCTGTTTCCTCAATCCCGATCCATCTCCATGGGGCTGTTCCCTCAATCCCGATCCATCTCTATGGAGCTGTTCCCTCAATCCCGATCCATCTCCATGGAGCTGTTCCCTCAATCCTGATCCATCTCCATGGAACTGTTCCCTCAATCCCGATCCACGGAGCTGTTCCCTCAATCCCGATCCATCTCCATGGAGCTGTTCCCTCAATCCCGATCCATCTCCATGGAGCTGTTCCCTCAATCCTGATCCATCTCCATGGAACTGTTCCCTCAATCCCGATCCACGGAGCTGTTCCCTCAATCCCGATCCATCCCATTGGAGCTGTTCCCTCAATCCCGATCCACGGAGCTGTTCCCTCAATCCCAATCCATCTCCACAAGGATGTTCCCTCAATCCCGATCCATCTCCACGGAGCTGTTCCCTCAATCCCGATCCACGGAGCTGTTCCCTCAATCCCAATCCATCTCCACAAGGATGTTCCCTCAATCCCGATCCATCTCCACGGAGCTGTTCCCTCAATCCCGATCCATCTCCACGGGGCTGTTCCCTCAATCCCGATCCATGGGGCTGTTCCCTCAATCCTGATCCATCTCCATGGAACTGTTCCCTAAATCCTGATCCATCTCCACGGAGCTGTTCCCTCAATCCCAATCCATCTCCATGGGGCTGTTCCCTCAATCCCGATCCATCTCCATGGAGCTGTTCCCTCAATCCCGATCCACGGAGCTGTTCCCTCAATCCCAATCCATCCCATTGGAGCTGTTCCCTCCATCCCAATCCACGGAGCTGTTCCCTCAATCCCGATCCATCTCCACGGAGCTGTTCCCTCAATCCCGATCCATCTCCACAGAGCTGTTCCCTCAATCCCGATCCACGGAGCTGTTCTCTCAATCCCGATCCATCTCCACAGAGCTGTTTCCTCAATCCCGATCCCTCTCCATGGGGCTGTTCCCTCAATCCCGATCCATCTCTATGGAGCTGTTCCCTCAATCCTGATCCATCTCCAGGAGCTGTTCCCTCAATCCCGATCCATCTCCATGGAGCTGTTCCCTCAATCCTGATCCATCTCCATGGAACTGTTCCCTCAATCCCGATCCACGGAGCTGTTCCCTCAATCCCGATCCACGGAGCTGTTCCCTCAATCCCGATCCATCCCATTGGAGCTGTTCCCTCAATCCCGATCCATCTCCATGGAGCTGTTCCCTCAATCCTGATCCATCTCCATGGAACTGTTCCCTCAATCCCGATCCACGGAGCTGTTCCCTCAATCCCGATCCATCTCCACGGAGCTGTTCCCTCGATCCCAATCCATCCCATTGGAGCTGTTCCCTCAATCCCGATCCACGGAGCTGTTCCCTCAATCCCGATCCATCTCCACGGGGCTGTTCCCTCAATCCCGATCCATCTCCACAGAGCTGTTCCCTCAATCCCGATCCATCTCCACGGGGCTGTTCCCTCAATACCGATCCATCCCATTGGAGCTGTTCCCTCAATCCCGATCCATCTCCATGGAGCTGTTCCCTCAATCCTGATCCACGGAGCTGTTCCCTCAATCCCAATCCACGGGGCTGTTCCCTCAATCCTGATCCATCCCATTGGAGCTGTTCCCTCAATCCCAATCCATCTCCACAGGGATGTTCCCTCAATCCTGATCCATGGGGCTGTTCCCTCAATCCCAATCCACGGGGCTGTTCCCTCAATCCCGATCCATCTCCACAGAGCTGTTCCCTCAATCCCGATCCACGGAGCTGTTCCCTCAATCCCAATCCACGGGGCTGTTCCCTCAATCCTGATCCATCTCCACAGAGCTGTTCCCTCAATCCCGATCCACGGAGCTGTTCCCTCAATCCCAATCCACGGGGCTGTTCCCTCAATCCCGATCCATCTCCAGGAACTGTTCCCTAAATCCTGATCCATCCCATTGGAGCTGTTCCCTCAATCCCGATCCACGGGGCTGTTCCCTCAATCCCAATCCCTCTCCTCTCTGCTGGGAAATCACTGCTCATTCACCCCCTTCCCTCTCCCAGCGCTTCCAGAGCTGCCCCATTATCCATGTTTGGCTTTTCCCAAAGGCTGACGGAGCCAAATCCCGGCCACGATTCCTCCTTTAGCCCTGCTCCTGGAATGTTGGTGCTTTTTGGGGGATCTTCCCTCAGATCCGACATTCCAGGGGTTCTCCCACCCCTGCCCTGATCATCCCGAGATGAAGCAAAGCTGGAAAATTGGGAGGAGATTTTTCCACGGCTCCGCGTGGTGTCTGCAGCTCCGCTTTCCCAAATCCATCCCTATTCCCAAATCCATCCCTATTCTCAAAATCCATCCCTATTCCCAAAATCCATCCCTATTCCCAAATCCATCCCCATTCCCCAAAATCCATCCCCATTCCCAAAATCCATCCCCATTCCCAAATCCATCCCCATTCCCAAAATCCATCCCTATTCCCAAATCCATCCCTATTCCCCAAATCCATCCCTATTCCCAAATCCATCCCTATTCCCCAAATCCATCCCTATTCCCAAAATCCATCCCTATTCCCGCATCCATCCCTATTCTCAAATCCATCCCCATTCCCAAAATCCATCCCTATTCCCAAATCCATCCCCATTCCCGCTGCAAATTCCCATCCCAGAGCCCGCCAGGATCCCGAGCACCCTCGGACAATCCCAACATCCCCCTTTCCCATCCCGAATTTCCTCTCCTCTTCCCGAAGACCCCACCCAACCCAAGGAGTGGGATCCGGGAATGAGAGCGGCATTTCCGGACCTTGGGAAAGAGGGAAAAGCTCCCGGCAGAGCCTCCGGATCCGCCGGCTGTGCCGGGAGGCCGAGGCTGGGCGTTAATCAAGGATAACCAAGCGTGGGATTGTCCAATATTCCTTTAATTCACTGCTCCCGGGAGGGCGGGAAGAGGCGGCCGGGAATGCCGGAGGTTTTCCTGCTCACCGGGGCGGAGAGGAACACCCGGGATGTTAAACAGCTGGAAAAGCTCTGCATTCCCGTTCCCATTCCCATTTTCCAGGCTCTCCTTTTCCATTCCTAGATAATTTTCCAGCCTGGAAGTGCTCGCTGTTCCCATTCCCATTCCCATTTTCCAGGCTGGAAGTGTCCTCCCTTCCCATTCCCATTCCCATTCCCATTCCCGTTCCCATTCCTGTTTTCCAGGCTAGGACTGCTCTCCTTCCCCATTCCCAGCCAATTTTCCAGGCTGGAAGTGCCCTCCCTTGCCGTTCCCATTCCCATTCCCATTCCCTTTCTCCAGGCTGGAAGTGCTCTCTGTTCCCATTCCCGTTCCTATTTTCCAGGCTGGAAAATCCCACATGGGAAATCCTACATGGAATATTCCACTCTCCCTCTCATTCCCAGCTCTCTCTTCCCATTCCCAACCCATTTTCCAAGCTGGAAGTGTCCTCCCTTCCCATTCCTATTCCCATTCCCATTCCCTTTCCCATTCCCTTTCTCCAGACTGGAAGTGCTCCTCATTCCCATTCCCATTCCTGTTTTCCAGGCTGGAAGTGCTCTCTGTTCCCATTCCCATTCCCGTTTTCCAGGCTGGAAAATCCCACATGGAAAATCCCACTCTCTTCTCATTCCCAGCTCTCTCTTCTCATTCCCAGCCCATTTTCCAAGCTGGAAGTTCTCTCCATTCCCATTCCCATTCCCATTCCCATTCTCCAGTCTGGAAATGCTCTCCTTTCCCATTCCCAGATAATTTTCCAGCCTGGAAGTTCTCTCTGTTCCCATTATCATTCCCATTCCCATTTTTCAGCCTGGAAGTTCTCTCTGTTCCCATTATCATTCCCATTCCCATTTTCCAGCCTGGAAGTGCTCTCTGTTCCCATTCCCATTCCCATTCCCTTTCTCCAGACTGGAAGTGCTCCCCATTCCCATTCCTATTCCTATTCCCATTCCCATTCCCATTCCCATTCCCATTCCCATTCCCACTCCCATTTCCATTCCCATTCCCACTCCCATTATTTTCCAGGCTGGAAGTGCCCTCCCTTCCCATTCCCATTCCCTTTCTCCAGACTGGAAGTGCTCCCCATTCCCATTCCCATTCCCATTCCCATTCCCATTCCCATTCCCATTCCCATTCCCATTCCCTCCTCCCGCCATAAAAATCATTCCAATCAAATCCTTCCAGCCCAAAAACTCCGGGATTTTTTTTTTTCCCCTCTCCCTTTTTTTTTTTTTTTTTTTTGGTTTAATTTGGGAAGAGCTTCCCGGAGCTCCTCTCGCCTCCCACGCCCCGGCGGAAATTCGGGAGGAATCCCAAAGGTCTCCCCTCCTCACAAAGTGCTTCCGTAGGGAAAAAAAAGAGGGAAAAAAAAAAAAAAAGCGGGAATGAGGCAGGGAGAGGCGAACGGAACTTCAAAAGAGCCACCAGGAGCCGGGATTTATGGAAAACATCTCGTTATCCGATCCCAAAGGGAAACGACTCCGAGTGGAGCCGGAGGATTTTCCAGGCAGGACGGGCTCTCTGGGACCCCCTGTTCCCGCTGGGAATTGCAGCCGTTGGATTTTTTTCCTCTGGAGCGGGACCTGCCCATCGCCGGCTGCTTTTCCAGCGGCAGATCCAGCCTCGTGTCCCGCATGGAAAATCCCGTTCGCCAGCAGATCCAGTGATGGATGTTATCCATGCGTCCCGCAGGGAAAATCCCGCTCCCCCGAAAGATCCGGTGTTATCCATCCATCCATCCATCTCCCATGGAAACACTTCCCAAAAGATCCAGCATTTCCATCTCACATGGAAAATCCCACTCCCCAAATGATCCAGCATTTTTTCATCCCACATGGAAAATTCCACTCCCAAGCAGATCGAACGTTTCCTTCCCACATGGCAAAATCCCACTCCCTAGAAGATCCGGGTGTTCCATCTCACATGGAAAATCCCACTCCCCAAACGATCCAGCATTTTTGTCCCACATGGAAAATCCCACTCCGGAGCAGAGCCAATGTTTCCATCCCACACGGAAAATCCCACTCCCCCAAAAGATCCAGTGTCATCCGTCCATCCATCCATCCATCCATCCATCTCACATGGAAAATCCCACTCCCCAAACGATCCAGTATTTTCATCCCACATGGAAAATCCCACTCCTGAGCAGATCCAACATTTTCGTTCCACATGGAAAATCCCACACAGTGGATCCATCCATCCATCCATCCATCCCACATGGAAAAATCCCACTCCCCAAACGATCCAGCACTTTCGTCCCACATGGAAAATCCCACTCCTGAGCAGATCCAACATTTCCATTCCACATGGAAAATCCCACTCCCCAGAAGATCCAGCGTTTCCATTCTGCATGGAAAATTCCTCTCCCCAGTAGATTCGGCATTTCCATCCCACATGGAAAATCCCACACAGTGGATCCAGTATCATCCATCCCTCCATCCATCCATCCATCCCAGATGGAAACACTCCCCAGAAGATCCAACATTTCCATCCCACATGGAAAATCCCACTCCTCCAAAAGATCCAGTGTTATCCGTCCATCCATCCACCCATCCATCCATCCCACATGGAAAAATCCCACTCCCTAGAAGATCCGGGTGTTCCATCTCACATGGAAAATCCCACTCCCCAAACGATCCAGCATTTTTATCCCACATGGAAAATCCCACTCCCGAGCAGATCCAGCGTTTCCATCCCATATGGAAAATCCCACTCCCCAGTGGATCCAACATTTCCATTCCACATAGAAAATCCCGCTCCCCAGCAGATCCATCCATCCATCCATCCATCCCACATGGAAAATCCCGCTCCCCAGCAGCTCCCTGGGAATATTTTGGGCTCCCTGGCCTTTCCCAGCTCCTCCCAATCCCTCCCACTCCTCTCCGAGTCACCGGGCCCTCCCTCGATCCGACATTCCCGGGTTTATTTTTAGGAGGAAAGCCAAGGAAAGCAGCCAAATTCCACCCCCGGATCTCGGGATGCTCCCGGAGCTGAGGAGGGTGGGATGGCAGAGCCCGGGCACGTGGATCCCGTGTTCCCACGTGGATCCTGGTTTCCTACGTGGATCCCCTGTTCCCATGTGGATCCCGTGTTCCCAGGTGGATCCCGTGTTCCCGTATGGATCCTGGTTTCCTACGTGGATCCCCTGTTCCCGTGTGGATCCCGTGTTCCCGTCTGGATCGCGTGTTCCCACATGGATCCTGGTTTCCTACGTGGATCCCCTGTTCCCGTGTGGATCCCGTGTTCCCAGGTGGATCCCGTGTTCCCATGTGGATCCTGGTTTCCTACATGGATCCCCTGTTCCTGTGTGGATCCCGTGTTCCCAGGTGGATCCCGTGTTCCCATGTGGATCCCGTGTTCCCACGTGGATCCTGGTTTCCTACGTGGATCCCCTGTTCCTATGTGGATCCTGTGTTCCCATGTGGATCCCGTGTTCCCGTGTGGATCCTGGTTTCCTACGTGGATCCCCTGTTCCTGTGTGGATCCCATGTTCCCGTGTGGATCCCGTGTTCCCATGAGGAACCCGTGTTCCCATGAGGATCCTGTGTTCCCATGTGGATCCCGTGTTCCCATGGGGATCCCGTGTTCCCATGGGGATCCTGGTTTCCTACATGGATCCCCTGTTCCTGTGTGGATCCCGTGTTCCCGTACGGATCCTGGTTTCCTACATGGATCCCTGGATCTCCTGTTCCCACATGGATCCGGATTACCCCCATGGATCCTGTGTTCCCATGTGGATCCTGTGTTCCCATATGGATTTCCTTTTCTCACATGGATCCTGGTTTCCCCCATGGATCCTGTGTTCCCACGTGGATCCCGTGTTCCCACATGGATCCTGGTTCCCCACATGGATGCCATGTTCCCATGTGAATCCTGGCTTCCCACATGGATCCCGTGTTCTCACATAGATCCTGATTTCCCCCATGGATCCTGTGTTCCCACGTGAAACCCGTGTTCCCACATGGATCCCATGTCCCCACATGGATCCTGTGTTCCCACATGGATCCCCTTTTCTCACATGGATCCTGGTTTCCCACATGGGTCCTGTGTTCCCACGTGGATCCCCCTTTCCCACATGGGGAACTCTGGGACCTGGAGCAGGACAATCCCAGGATGGATCCAGGCTGGGATGAGCACAGGGAGCAGGACAATCCCAGGATGGATCCAGGCTGGGATGAGCACAGGGAGCAGGACAATCCCAGGATGGATCCAGGCTGGGATGAGCACAGGGAGCAGGACAATCCCAGGATGGTTCCAGGCTGGGATGAGCTCCTGGAGCAGGACAATCCCAGGATGGATCCAGGCTGGGATGAGCTCCTGGAGCAGGACAATCCCAGGACGGATCCAGGCTGGGATGAGCTCCTGGAGCAGGACAATCCCAGGATGGATCCAGGCTGGGATGAGCTCCTGGAGCAGGACAATCCCAGGACGGATCCAGGCTGGGATGAGCTCCTGGAGCAGGTCAATCCCAGGATGGATCCAGGTTGGGATGAGCTCCTGGAGCAGGACAATCCCAGGACGGATCCAGGCTGGGATGAGCTCCTGGAGCAGGACAATCCCAGGATGGATCCAGGCTGGGATGAGCTCCTGGAGCAGGACAATCCCAGGATGGATCCAGGCTGGGATGAGCACAGGGAGCAGGACAATCCCAGGATGGATCCAGGCTGGGATGAGCTCCTGGAGCAGGACAATCCTAGGATGGATCCAGGCTGGGATGAGCTCCTGGAGCAGGACAATCCCAGGATGGATCCAGGCTGGAATGAGCTCCTGGAGCAGGACAATCCCAGGATGGATCCAGGCTGGGATGAGCTCCTGGAGCAGGACAATCCCAGGATGGATCCAGGCTGGGATGAGCTCCTGGAGCAGGACAATCCCAGGATGGAACCCGGATGGGATGAGCTCCTGGAGCAGGACAATCCCAGGATGGATCCAGGCTGGGATGAGCACAGGGAGCAGGACAATCCCAGGATGGATCCAGGCTGGAATGTTCTCCTGGAGCAGCTCTGGGGGTGCTGGTGGGGGACAGTTGGACATGGAAACCTCCCAAGGCCCGGGCTGATCCCAGGGCAGGAAAACGGGGAATTCTGCCCTCTGGTTTTCCCGGTTTCCCCACTTTTCATGTTTTTCCCGTTTTTCCCAGCTTTTCCCGCTTTTCCTGCTTTTCCAGTTTTTCCCACTTTTCCTGCTTTTCCAGCTTTTCCCACTTTCCCTGCTTTTCCCGCTTTTCCCGCTTTCCCCACTTTCCTGGCTTTTCCCACTTTTCTGGCCTTTCCCATTTTTCCCGCTTTTCCCGCTTTTCCCTGTTTTCCCAGCTTTTCCTGCTTTTCCCGCTTTTCTAGTTTTTCCCACTTTCCCGGCTTTTCCCGCTTTTCTAGTTTTTCCCAGCTTTTCCTGCTTTTCCCTACTTTTCCCACTTTTCCCGCTTTTCCACCTTTCCCCGGTTTTCCAGCTTTTCCGGCTTTTCCCCGCTTTTTCCGCCTTTCCAGCTTTTCCAGCTTTTTCCCACTTTTCCCACTTTTCCACCTTTCCCCGGTTTTCCAGCTTTTCCGGCTTTTCCCACTTTTCCAGCCCCTTTTCCAGGCGCTGCTCTCCTTTTCCATGGTCCAGCGCTGCCTCCCCCGCGTGGCCTGGATTCTCCCTCCTGACGGCTCCTTAACCCCCTCAGCCCCGGACCCGGACCCGTTTTTGGGATTTTTTTGGGTTTTTTGGGGTTTTTTGGGGGGTTTTTTGGGGGGTTTTGGGGTTTTTTGGGGGGTTTTGGGGTTTTTGGGGGGGTTTTGGGGGTTTTTTGGGGATTTTTTGCGTGGGTTTTTGGGGTTTTTTGTTTTTTTGGGGGGGTTGGGGTTTTTTTTGTTTTTTGGGGTTTTTTGGGGGTTTTTTTTTGGTTTTTTGGGGGGTTTTGGGGTTTTTGGGGGGGTTTTGGGGGTTTTTTGGGGATTTTTTGCGTGGGTTTTTGGGGTTTTTTGTTTTTTGGGGGGGGTTGGGGTTTTTTTTGTTTTTTGGGGTTTTTTGGGGGGTTTTTTGGGGGTTTTTTGGGTTTTTTGGGGGTTTTTTTGGGTTTTTTGGGGTTTTTTTTGGGGTTTTGGGGGGTTTTTTTTTGGGTTTTTTGGGGGGGTTTTTTGGTGGGTTTTGGGGTTTTTGAGGGGTTTTTTTTACAAATAAAAATAAAAATAAAAATAAAAATAAAAAATAAAAATAAAAATGAAAATGAAAATGAAAATAAAAAAAAAAGTATAAAAATAAAAATATAAAAATAAAAAATATAAAAATAAGAAGGGGCTTTGGGGACGCAGGGCAGACGTGGGGGTGAACAGCGGGAACGGGCCGGCGCCCACCTGGATCCCTGGGATCCCTGCCCAGCCGGGATGGGCCGGGAACGGCGGCGGCTGCAGCCAAGGAGCGTCAGCCAGGGAAAAGCCATCTGCCCTCGGAAATTCGGGAATGGGGAGCGCTGGGCACCCCAAAATCCGGGAATGGGCTGTGCTCCCCGAAATCCGGGAACGAGGCTCTGCCCCCCAAATCCTGGGAATGGTGCTCTGCCCCCCAAAATCCGGGAACGAGGCTCTGCCCCCCAAAATCCAGGAACGAGGCTCTGCCCCCCAAATCCCGGGAACGACGCTCTGCCCCCCAAAACCCGGGAATGACGCTCTGCCCCCCAAAACCCGGGAATGACGCTCTGCCCCCCAAAATCCGGGAACGAGGCTCTGCCCCCCAAATCCCGGGAATAACGCTCTGCCCCCCAAAATCCGGGAACGAAGCTCTGCCCCTCGAATCCCGGGAATGAGGCTCTGCCCCCCAAAACCCGGGAACGATGCTCTGCCCCCCAAAATCCGGGAAGGACGCTCTACCCCCCAAAACCTGGGAACGGTGCTCTGCCCCCCAAAACCCAGGAACGGCTCTGTGCCCCCCAAAACTCGGGAATGGCGCTGTGCCCCCTGAATCCCGGGAATGACGCTCTGCCCCCTGAAATCCGGGAACGGTGCTCTGCCCCCCAAATCCTGGGAATGGCGCTCTGCCCCCCAAAATCCGGGAAGGACGCTCTGCCCCCCAAAACCCGGGAATGGCGCTCTGCCCCCCAAATCCCGGGAACGAAACTCTGCCCGCCAACATCCAGGAATGATGCTCTGCCCCCCGAATCCTGGGAATGGCGCTCTACCCCCCAAAATCCGGGAAGGATGCTCTACCCCCCAAAATCCCGGAATGACGCTCTGCCCCCTGAAACCCGGGAACGAGGCTCTGCCCCCCAAAATCCGTGAACGGGCGGCGCTCTGCTTCCCAAATCCTGGGAATGGCGCTCTGCCCCCCAAAATCCGGGAACGACACTCTGCCCCCCAAAATCCAGGAACGACACTCTGCCCCCCAAAACCCGGGAATGGCGCTCTGCACCCCGAAACCTGGGAATGGCGCTCTGCCCCCAAATCCCGGGAATGGCACTCTGTCCCCCAAAATCCACGAACGGGCGGCGCTCTGCTCCCCAAATCCTGGGAACGAGGCTCTGTCCCCCAAAACCATGGAATGAGACTCTGCCCCCCAAAATCAGGGAACGGTGCTGTGCCCCCCAAAATCTGCGAACGGGCGGTGCTCTGCTCCCCAAATACTGGGAATGAGGCTCTGACCCCCGAAATCCGGGAAGGACGCTCTGCCCCCCGAAATACAGGAACGAGGCTCTGCCCCCCAAAATCAGGGAACAGCGCTCTGCCCCCCAAAACCCGGGAATGGCGCTCTGCCTTCCAAAATCCGGGAAGGATGCTCTGCCCCCCAAAACCCGGGAATGGCGCTCTGCCTTCCAAAATCCGGGAATGACGCTCTGCCCCCCAAAACCCGGGAAAGGCGCTCTGCCCCCCAAATCCAGGGAATGATGCTCTGCCCCCCAAATCCTGGGAACGGCGCTCTGCCCCCCAAATCCTGGGAACGGCACTCTGCCCCCCAAAACCCAGGAACGGCGCTCTGCCCCCCGAAACCCGGGAATGACGCTCTACCCCCCAAAATCCCGGGAATGGCGCTCTGCCCCCCAAATCCCGGGAATGACGCTGTGCCCCCCAAAATCCGGGAATGATGCTCTGCCCCCACCCACCCCCGCCCCAAAACCCGGGAGCAGCTCGGCCCCGAGCAAAGGGAGGAGCCCCCCAAAACTCCTGGGATCCGGCCGGGAGATTTGCGACTGCCCTGAGGGAAAAACAGCTCGAGCTTTTTGGGGTTTTTGGGGTTTTGGGGGTTTTTGGGCTTTTTGGGGTTTTTGGGGTTTTTGGGCTTTTTGGGGTTTTGGGGGGTTTTGGGGCTTTTGGTGGTTTTTGGGGGTTTTGGGGGTTTTTGGGGGGTTTTGGGGCTTTTTGGGGCTTTTTGGGGCTTTTGGTGGTTTTTGGGGGTTTTTGGGTTTGGGGGGTTTTTGGGGTTTTTGGGGCTTTTTGGGCTTTTTGGGGTTTTGGGGATTTTGGGGCTTTTTGGGGCTTTTTGGGGCTTTTGGGGTTTTGGGGGGGTTTGGGGGTTTTGGGGGTTCTGGGCTTTTTGGGCTTTTTGGAGTTTTGGGGGTTTTGGGCTTTTTGGGCTTTTTGGGCTTTTTGGGGGTTTTTGGGGCTTTTTGGGGTTTTTGGGGCTTTTGGGCTTTTGGGCTTTTGGGCTTTTGGGGGGTTTTGGGGCTTTTGGGGCTTTTGGGGGTTTTGGGGGTTTTTTGGGGGTTTGGGAGGTTTTGGGGGTTTTTTGGGGTTTTTTGGGGTTTTTGGGGTTTCTGGGCTTTTTGGGGTTTTGGGGCTTTTTGGGGCTTTTGGGGCTTTTGGGGCTTTTGGGGCTTTTGGGGCTTTTGGGGCTTTTGGGACAGCGGAGGGCGCGGGATCACAGAACCCCAGGGATCCCAAAAAAAGGAGTGCAGGGGCAGCGCGGGTCGGGAAGGGATGCTGGGCACGGATCAGCCGAGTTCCGGCGGGGTTTGGGAGTCCCCAAATCCCTCTCGCCAATGCCCAAAACCCAAAAACAATTCCCGGCTCCATCACTGCCCTAAACCCCTCCAAGCCCTCCACGAATCGACTTTGATCCCATTTTTCCGCCCTTTCACCACCCTCCTCTCCCAAAAAAACCCCCAAACCCATCACAAAACCACAAAATCCCTCACAAAACCCCAAAATCCCTCACAAAACCCCTCACAAAAACCCCCAAACCCCTCACAAAAACCCAAAAATCCCCAAACCTCTCACAAAAAAACCTCAAACCCATCACAAAACCCCAAAACCCCTCTACAAAAACCCTTCACAAAAACCCCCAAAACCCCTCACAAAAAACCCCAAAACCCCTCACAAAAACCCCAAAACCCCTCACAAAAAAAACCCCAAAACCCCTCACAAAACCACAAAACCCCTCACAAAAAAACCCAAACCCATCACAAAACCCCTCACAAAAAACCCCCAAAACCCCTCACAAAAAAACCCAAAACCCCCTGACAAAAGAACCCAAAACCCCTCACAAAAACCCCTCACAAAAAACCCCAAACCTCTCACAAAAACCCCTCACAAACCCCTCACAAAAAAAACCCCAAAACCCCTCACAAAAAAAACCCAAAACCCCTCACAAAAAAACCCCAAAACCCCTCACAAAAACCCCAAACCCATCACAAAAAACCCAAACCCCCTCACAAAAAACCCCAAACCCCTCACAAAACCTCTCACAAAACCCCCAAAACCCCTCACAAAACCCCCCAAACCCCTCACAAAAACCCCCAAAACCCCTCACAAAAAAACCCAAAACCCCTCACAAAAAAAACCCCAAAACCCTCACAAAAAAAACCCAAAACCCCTCACAAAGCCCCTCACAAAAAACCCCAAAGCCCCTCACAAAAAACCCAAACCCCCTCCCAAAAAAAACCCAAAACCCCTCTACAAAAACCCCTCACAAACCCCAAAACCCCTCACAAAAAACCCCAAAACCCATCACAAAGCCCCTCACAAAAACCCCAAAACCCCTCACAAAAAAAAACCCCAAAACCCCTCACAAAACCCCCAAAACCCCTCACAAAAAACCCCCAAACCCCTCACAAAGAGAGATTCCATTTTTATTTTTATTTTTTTTTTCCCCGCAGCCGCTCTTGTGGGGGAAAAAGAGAGAGAGAGAGAGAGCGAGAGCAACCGCCCCGATCTGCGGCGAGGAAGGGAAAAAAAAAATAAAAAATAAAATAAAAAAAAAGGCAGAGGAGAGAGAAAAAAAGAGAGAGGCAGGAAAAATGATCCCTGCGCCAGTGACAGACAGCTGGAGCCACGGGAAAGCCGGGGGGATGCGTTGTTCCTTGGAAAAAAAAAAAATCGTCTGACCTTAAAACGGCGGCGGAGGAGGAGGAGGAGGAGGATGAGCGGGGTTGGGTTTGGCACGAGTTTCCTCCCTTTCCTTTAATTTTAATTTTAATTTTATTTTTAATTTTAATTTTAATTTTTAATTTTTATTTTTATTTTTAATTTTAATTTTAATTTTATTTTTAATTTTAATTTTAATTTTAATTTTATTTTTAATTTTATTTTTTTTTCTATTTTTATTTTTATTTCTATTTTTATTTTTATTTTTATTTTTATTTTTATTTCTATTTTTATTTTTATTTTTATTTTTATTTTTTTTAATTTTTTTTAATTTTTTTTGGTCGGCCGATCGGGTTGGGGGTGCTGGGGAAGGCAGCCCCGGTAAAAATCCTGAACCCCACACCTCAGGGATGTAAGGAAATTCTTTTTCCGGAGCCCAAAAAAACCCCGAAATCGACCCAAAAAAAATCTGCGCCGGTGGCCGAGGGATGATGGGGAAAAAGAATCAAAGAATCGGCTCCTTTGTGTGAGGAGCTGGCCCCGCAGAGCCGCGGCTCTTCCCTCCCCGCGCCCTGCAGCGGCGCTTCCCGGAGAGCAAAAAGTCCATTAAAATAAAAATAAAAAATAAAATAAAATAAAAAATTTAAAAAATAAATTTATAAAATAAATGGGAGATGCGGAAGGCGCGCCTCCGTCTCTCCCCGGCGCCGGGAGAAGATCCCGGTTTTTTCCACCTGAGATCCACCCCCCACCCCGAGAGGGAATTGAGGTGAGGGGGAGAAAAAAAAAACAAAAAAAAAAAACAAAAAAAAAAGGGAATTCGCCTGGGATGGAGGTGGGATGGAAATTCCCGGGGTGGTCCTGAGGCCGTGGGATGAAAATTCCCGGGGTGGTCCTGAGATGAAAATTCCCGGGGTGGACCTGAGATGAAAATTCCCGGGGTGGACCTGAGGAGTCGTGGGATGGAAATTCCCAGGGTGGACCTGAGGAGCCGTGGGATGGAAATTCCCAGGGTGGACCTGAGGAGCCGTGGGATGGAAATTCCCAGGGGGGCTCAGAGAGGTTGTGGGATGAAAATTCCCGGGGTGGCCTGGAGAGGCCGTGGGATGAAATTCCCAGGGTGGACCTGAGGAGCCGTGGGATGAAAATTCCCGGGGTGGCCTGGAGAGGCCGTGGGATGAAATTCCCAGGGTGGCCCGGAGGGGCTGTGGGATGGAAATTCCCGGGGTGGTCCTGAGGGGCCGTGGGATGGAAATTCCTGGGATTTGGACCTGAGAGGCCGTGGGATGGCCGGGAGGGGAAAGTTTCCTTCTCCCTCCGGGTGGTTTCTCCTCCTCGCAGCCCCCGGGTTTTTTGGGGGAAAGGATCGCTCACACACACACTCCGGGAGTTGGCGGGGTTTTTTGGGGGGGGAGCTGGGGGGGCTGCGGGAATTTGGGGATCCCAAAGGGGCGGGAGGGGCTGAGATCCCAATAACAAATCTCACACCAGTGCCGGGTTATGGGGTTACCCATTAAATCCCACACCAGTTCCGGGTTATGGGGTGCCCCATTAACAAATCCCACATCAGTGCCGGGTCAGATCCCACACCAGTGCCGGGTTATGAGGTGCCCCATTAACAGATCCTACATCAGTGCCAGGTCAGATCCCACACCAGTCCCCAGTTATGAGGTGCCCCAGTAATAAATCCCACACCAGTACCCGGTTATGGGGTGCCCCAATAACAGATCCCACACCAGTGCCGGGTTATGGGGTGCCCCATTAACAGATCCCACACCAGTGCTGGGTCAGATCCCACACCAGTCCCCGGTTATGGGGTGCCCCAATAACAGATCCCACACCAGTACCCGGTTATGGGGTGCCCCAATAACAGATCCCACACCAGTACCCAGTCATGGGGTGCCCTATTAATAAATCCCACATCAGTGCCAGGTCAGATCCCACACCAGCCCCCGGTAACGGGGTGCCCCATTAAGAGATCCTACATCAGTGCCGGGTTATGGGGTGACCCATTAACAGATACCACATCACTGCTGGGTCAGATCCCACACCAGTCCCCGGTTATGGGGTGCCCTATTAACAGATGCCACACCAGTGCTGGGTTATGGGGTGCCCCAATAACAGATCCTACATCACTGCCCGGTTATGGGATGCCCCATTAACAGATCCCACACCAGTCCACACTTATAGGGTTCCCCATTAACGGCTCCTATACAAGTACCGGGTTATGGGGTGCCCCAATAACAGATCCCATACCAGTCCCCGGTTACAGGGTGCCCTATTAACAGATCCCACACCAGTGCCCTGTTATGGGGTGCCCTATTAATAAATCCCACACAAGTGCCGGGTTATGGGGTGCCCCATTAACAGATCCCACACCAGTGCTGGGTCAGATCCCACATCACTGCCAGGTTATGGGGTGCCCCATTAACAGATCCCACACCAGTGCCCGGTTATGGGGTGCCCTAATAACAGATCCTACATCAGTGCCGGGTTATGGGGTTACCCATTAAATCCCACACCAGTGCCGGGTTATGGGGTGCCCCATTAACAAATCCCACACCAGTGCCGGGTTATGGGGTGCTCTATTAACAGATCCCACACCAGTACCTGATCATGGGGTGCCCTATTAATAAATCCCACATCAGTGCCAGGTCAGATCCCACACCAGCCCCCGGTAACGGGGTGCCCCATTAAGAGATCCTACATCAGTGCCGGGTTATGGGGTGCCCCAATAACAGATCCCACACCAGTGCCAGGTCAGATCCCACACCAGTCCCCAGTTACGGGGTGCCCTAATAACAGATCCCACACCAGTACCCGATCATGGGGTGCCCTATTAACAGATACCACGTCAGTGCCAGGTCAGATCCCACACCAGTCCACAGTTATAGGGTTCCCCATTAATGGCTCCTATACAAGTACCAGGTTATGGGGTGCCCCATTAACAGATCCCACACCAGCCCCCGGTTATGGGGTGCCCCATTAACAGATCCCACACCAGCCCCCGGTTATGGGGTGCCCCATTAACAGATCCCACACCAGTGCCGGGTTATGGGGTGCCCCATTAACAGATCCCACACCAGTGCCGGGTCAGATCCCACATCACTGCCCGGTTATGGGATGCCCTATTAATAAATCCCACATCACTGCCGGGTTATGGGGTGCCCCATTAACAGATCCTACATCAGTGCCAGGTCAGATCCCACACCAGTGCCGGGTTACGGGGTGCCCCATTAACAAATCTCACACCAGTGCCGGGTTATGGGGTGCCCTAATAACAGATCCCACCCCAGTCCCCGGTTACGGGGTGCCCCATTAACAGATCCCACACCAGTGCCGGGTTATGGGGTGCCCCATTAACAGATCCCACACCAGTGCCGGGTTATGGGGTGCCCCATTAACAGATCCCACACCAGTGCCGGGTTATGGGGTGCCCCATTAACAGATCCCACACCAGTCCCCGGTTATGGGGTGCCCCAATAACAAACCCCACACCAGTGCCCTGTTATGGGGTGCCCCATTAACAGATCCGACACAAGTACTGGGTTATGGGGTGCCCCAATAACAAACCCCACACCAGTACCCGATCATGGGGTGCCCTAATAACAAACCTCACACCAGCCCCCGGTTATGGGGTGCCCCAATAACAGATCCCACACCAGTGCCGGGTCAGATCCCACACCAGCCCCCGGTTATGGGGGTGCCCCACTAACACCTCCAGACCTCGTCCCCCCAAGCACCAAACCCCAATTCCGCACCCCAAACGCCTTCTGCTCTCCTCCACCTCCCTCCACCCCAAACCCCAGGGCGGGGGCGCCGAGCCCCGAGCACGCCCGGTGACCGGGGCAGGGGGGTCACCCCATCCCTCCCCGGGGGTCCCTGGGTGTCCCTGGGGGTCCCGGGGGGTCCCTGGGGGTCCCTGGGGGTCCCTGGGGGTCCCGGGGTGTCCCTGGGGGTCCCTGGGTGGCCCTGGGGGTCCCTGGGTGCCCCTGGGTGTCCCTGGGTGTCCCGGGGGGTCCCGGGGGGTCCCTGGGTGTCCCGGGGGGTCCCGGGGTGTCCCGGGGGGTCCCTGGGTGTCCCTGGGTGTCCCTGAGTGTCCCTGGGGGTCCCTGGGGGTCACGGGGGGTCCCGGGGGGTCTCTGGGTGTCCCTGGGTGTCCCTGGGGGGTCCCGGGGGGTCCCGGGGGTCCCTCGGGGGTGACACTCACCCAGCGCCAGGTGCCGCAGCAGGTGCCAGAGCAGCAGGCAGAGGGGCAGGGGGCTCATGGTGCGCATGGTGCCCACCCGGGGGGGCTCAGCGGGGCCCCCGCGCTGGGGGGAGGGTGGGCATGGTGCCGGGCACGGCCAGGGGGCTCGGTCCGGTCCGGTCCGGGAGGCTCCGGGAGGGTCAGGGAGGGGTAAGGGGCTCGGTCCAGTCCGGTCCGGGAGGGTCCGGGAGGGTCAAGGAGGGGAGGGGGCTCGGTCCGGAAGGGTCCGAGAGGGTCCGGGAGGGTCAGGGAGGGGAGGGGGCTCGGTCCGGGAGGGTCCGGGAGGGTCCGGGAAGGTTCGGGAGTGGGAAGGGGCTCGGTCCGGGAGGGTCCGGGAGGGTCAGGGAAGGTCCGGGGCTCGGTCCGGTCCGGTCCGGGAAGGTTCGGGAGGGTCAGGGGCTCGGTCCGGTTCGGTCCGGGAGGCTCCGGGAGGGGGAAGGGGCTCGGTCCGGGAGGCTCCGGGAGGGTCCGGGAGGGGGAAGAGGCTCGGTCCAGTCCGGTCCGGGAGGGTCCGGGGCTCGGTCCGGTCCGGTCGGCTCCGGGAGGGGAGGGACTGGGTCCGGGAGGTTCAGGGAGGGGGAAGGGGCTCGGTCCGGGAGGGTCCGGGAGGAGAAAGGGCTCGGTCCGATCCGGGAGGGGGCTCGGTCCGGGAGGGTCCAGGAGGCTCCGGGAGGGGGAAGGGGCTCGGTCCGGTCCGGTCCAGGAGGCTCCGGGAGGGGGAAGGGGCTGGGTCCGGTCCAGTCCGGTCCAGGAGGCTCCGGGAGGGGGAAGGGGCTGGGTCCGGTCCGGTCCAGTCCAGGAGGCTCCGGGAGGGGAGGCGGCTCTGCCCGGCTCTGCTCCGGGAGGGGGCTCGGCCCCGATTCTGGAGGCTCTGCTCTGCTCCGGGAGGAGGTTCCGCCCGGTGCGGTTCGGGAAGGGGCTCGGCCCGGTCCTCTCCGGTTCGGGAGGGGGCTCAGCCCGGTCCGGTCCGCTCCGGTCCGGGGCTCGGCCCGTGTCGGCGCTGCTCCCCCCGCGGTGCAGCAGCAGCTCCGCCGCCGCCGCCGCTGCTGCCGCTGCCGCCCTTAAGCCGATTTGGAGCAGCCGGAGCCGAGCGGGGGCTGGAGCGGCCGCCCCCGGCCCCCCCAACCCGGGCTGAGCCCGCCCCCAGCCCCCCGAACCCCCCTGCGCGGGCTGAGCCCGCCCCCGGCCCCCCCATCCCCGAGCTGAGCCCGCCCCCGAACCCCCAACCCGGGCTGAGCCCGCCCCCGAACCCCCCGAACCCGGGCTGAGCCCGCCCCCGAACCCCCCGAACCCCCCAACCCGGGCTGAGCCCGCCCCCGAACCCCCCGAACCCGGGCTGAGCCCGCCCCCTGCCCCCCCGAACCCCCCAACCCGGGCTGAGCCCGCCCCCGAACCCCCGAACCGCCCCCAACCCGGGCTGAGCCCGCCCCCGACCCCCCCAACCCCGGGCTAAGCCCGCCCCCGGCCCCCCCCAACCCGGGCTGAGCCCGCCCCCCGAACCCCCCCAACCCCGGGCTGAGCCCGCCCCCGGCCCCCCCATCCCCGGGCTGAGCCCGCCCCCGGCCCCCCCAACCCCGGGCTGAGCCCGCCCCCGGCCCCCCCAACCCCGGGCAGAGCCCGCCCCCGGCCCCCCGAACCCCCCTCCCCGGGCTGAGCCCGCCCCCGGCCCCCCCGAACCCCGGGCTGAGCCCGCCCCCGGCCCCCCCATCCCCGGGCTGAGCCCGCCCCCGGCCCCCCCAACCCCGGGCAGAGCCCGCCCCCGGCCCCCCGAACCCCCCTCCCCGGGCTGAGCCCGCCCCCGGCCCCCCCATCCCCGGGCTGAGCCCGCCCCCGGCCCCCCGAACCCCCTCCCCGGGCTGAGCCCGCCCCCGGCCCCCCCTCCCCGGGCTGAGCCCGCCCCCGAACCCCCCGAACCTCCCTCCCCGGGCTGAGCCCGCCCCCGAACCCCCCGAACCTCCCTCCCCGGGCTGAGCCCGCCCCCGAACCCCCCGAACCTCCCTCCCCGGGCTGAGCCCGCCCCCGGCCCGGCCCCCGGGAGGGGCTGAGGGGGGCGGGGAGGAGGAGCAGGATGGGGAGGATGGAGCGGGGGGGGAATCACGGAGGGATGCGGGGGGATGGATCCGGGGGGGATTGGGGGATGGATTGAGGGGGGGATCGGGGGGATGGATCCAGGGGGGATTGGGGATGGATTCAGGGGGGGATCGAGGGATGAATCTGGGGGATTGGGGGATGGATTGAGGGGGGGATTGGGGATGAATTGAGGGGGGATCAGGGTTTGGATCCGGGGCGGGATTGGGGGATGGATCCGGGGGGTGAATGCAGGGGATGGATCCGGGGGGGATGTGGAAGGATGGATCCGGGGGGGATCAGGGGGACAGTGGATTGAGAGGGGATCAGGGGTTGGATTGAGGGGGAATGCAGGGGGACAGATCCAGACGAGAAGGGGGGGGGGGGGGGGGGGGTTGGTGGGGAATGGATCCAGGGGAGAGTGCAGGGGGATGGATCCCGGGGCGGGGTGATCAGGGGATGGATCCAGAGGGGATCAGGGATTGAATCCAGGGGGGAATGCAGGGGATGGATCCGGGGTGATGTGAGGGGGATGGATCCAGGGGGGGATTGGGGATGGATCCAGGGGGATGCAGGGTTAGGATCCAGGGGGGGATTGGGGGATGGATCCAGGGGCGATCAGGAGGATGGATCCGGGGGGAACGGGGGATGGATCCAGGGGGGATCAGGATTTGGATCCATAGGGGGATCAGGGGGGGATGGATTGAGGAGAGATCTGGGATCGATCCGGGGGAGATCAAGGAATGGATCCAGGGGGATCGGGGGATGGATCCGGGGGGGATCGGGGATGGATCCGGGGGGATCAGGGTTTGGATCCAGGGGGGGATCAGGGTTTGGATCCAGGGGGGATCAGGGTTTGGATCCAGGGGGGGATCAGGGTTTGGATCCAGGGGGGATCAGGGTTTGGATCCAGGGGGGGATCAGGGTTTGGATCCAGGGGGGATCAGGGTTTGGATCCAGGGGGGGATCGGGGGATGGATCCAGGGGGATGGATCCAGGGGGGATCGGGGGATGGATCCAGGGGGATCAGGGTTTGGATCCAGGGGGGGATCGGGGGATGGATCCAGGGCGGGATCGGGGGATGGATCCGGGGGGGATCAGGGTTTGGATCCGGGGGGGATCGGGGGATGGATCCAGGGGGGGATCGGGGGATGGATCCAGGGGGGGATCGGGGGATGGATCCGGGGGGGGGATCGGGGGATGGATCCGGGGGGATGCAGGGGGGTTCACGGAGGGATGGGGAGGAGGGATTGGGGGCGTGGGGGGGATTTGGGATGGATTTGGGATGGATTTGGGATGGATTTGGGATGGATTTGGGGGCCAGGGGGGTGCTGGGGGGGGCTGTGGGGGCTGTGGGGGTGACAGGAGCGGGGACATCCGGGGTGGGGGGGACGGGGATGCAGGAGGGGCTCGGAGCAGGCAGGGATGTGGGATACAGGACCGGGATCTGGGATTGGGATGGGGGATGCGGGATTGGGATGTGGGATTGGGATGTGGGATACAGGACCGGGATCTGGGATTGGGACGTGGGATTGGGATGTGGGATGTGGGATACAGGACCGGGATCTGGGATTGGGACGTGGGATTGGGATGTGGGATGTGGGATACAGGATCGGGATCTGGGATTGGGACGTGGGATTGGGATGTGGGATGTGGGATACAGGACCGGGATCTGGGATTGGGATTTGGGATGCGGGATTGGGATGTGGGATTGGGATGTGGGATTGGGATGTGGGATACAGGACCAGGATCTGGGATTGGGATGTGGGATTGGGATGTAGGATGCAGGATTGGGATGTGGGATTGGGATTTGGGATTGGGATGCGGGATTGGGATTTGGGATTGGGATGTGGGATTGGGATGTGGGATTGGGATGTGGGATTGGGATTTGGGATTGGGATGTGGGATACAGGATTGGGATGGAGGTTGCAGGACTGGGATCTGGGATTGGGATGTGGCATACAGGATCGGGATGGAGGCAGGGATTTGGGATACAGGATTGGGATGCAGGATTGGGATGGAGGCCGGGATTTGGGGTGTGAGATTGGGATGAAGGGTACAGGATTGGGATGTGGGATGCAGGACTGGGATCTGGGATATGGCATTGGGATGTGGGATACAGGATCGGGATGCAGGCTGGGGTCTGGGATGCAGGATTGGGATGCAGGATTGGGATGTGGGATGCAGGATTGAGATATGGGATGCAGGATTGGGATGTGGGATGCAGGATTGGGATGAAGGCCGGGATTTGGGGTGTGGGATTGGGATGGAGGGTGCAGGATTGGGATGTGGGATGCAGGACTGGGATCTGGGATACGGGATTGGGATGTGGGATATAGGATACGGAGATGGATACAGACAGGGATGTGGGATGCAGGATTAGGATGCGGGATTGGGATGTGGGATGCAGGATTGGGATGCAGGATTGGGATGCAGGCTGGGATTTGGGATGCAGGATTGGGATGTGGGATGCGGGATTGGGATGTGGGATGCAGGATTGGGATGCAGGCAAGGATTTGGGATTTGGGATGCAGGAGCAGGAATGTGGGATACGGGATGGGGTTGGGATGCCGGCAGGGATGTGGGATGCAGGATTGGGATATGGGATACAGGATTGGGATACAGGATTGGGATGCGGGATATGGGATACAGGATACAGACAGGGATGTGGGATGCAGGCCTGGGATGCAGGCCCGGAAGTGGGAAGCGGGATCCGGGCACAGGGATCCGCAGGGAATGAGCCGGGCCGGTGGGGATTGCTGCATCCAGCCGGGGCCGTTATTCCCGATTTTTTTTTTTTTTCCCGAAAATGAGGATTTTCCCACTTCACTCCTTAAAAAAAACCAAAAAACCCCCCCCAAAAAAAAACCCCCAATCCCTGTTTTGGGATGGAGCTGGTGCCCTCCCGTCCTTCCCAGATTCCCAAGGGATCGATCCAGCCTGGAAATCCAGGTCCAAGCCTGGTTCCTGGAGGAATCCGCCGGGAGCAGCCGGAATCCGGGGCGGCGCGTTCCGACCGCCCTCGGAGATGGGAATTTGGGCCAAAAAAACCAAAAAAAAAAAAAAAAAAGAAAAAGAGCTCCCAAGGGGAAAGTTTCCCAGTTTTCTCTTTTTGTCCCGACCTTTCCGGAACAAATCCGACGAATCCGGGCGTGAGGAGCCGGATTAGAGAAGAAAATCCCCAAATTCGGCAAGGAAGCCCCGAATTTTGGGGGGAAAGTCCCGAATTTGGGGGAGAAACTCGCGAAATGGAATAGAAAACCCCAAATTTGGGGAGAAAAATCCCAAATTTAGGGGAAATGGCCGAATTTATGGAGAAAGTCTCAGATTTTGGGCAGGAAGTCCCAAGCCGCAGGAGAAATTCCCGAATTTCAGGAGGAAACACCAAACCGGGAGAAGAAATCCCAAACTGGGGTGGGGGGAGGGAAAGATCAAAATTTGGGAAGAAAATCCCAAATGTGGGGGGAAAACCCCCAAATTTAGTAGATGAAAGTCCCAAATTTGGGGTAGAAACTCCCAAACCGGAAGAGAAAACCCCAAAATTTGGGGAGAAAACCCCAGATTTAGGGGAGAAAACCCCAAACTTGGGGAGAAAATCCCAAATTTAGGGGGGAAAAGTCCCAAATTTGGGGGAGAAACTCCCAAACCGGAAGAGAAAACCCCAAATTCAGGGAGAAAGCCCCAGATTTAGGGGAGAAAACCCCAAATTCGGGGAGAAACTCCCAAATTTTGGGGGGAAATGGCCGAATTTAGGGAGAAAGTCTCAAATTTTGGGCAGGAAGTCCCGAGCTGCAGGATAAATTCCCAAACTTTGGGAGAAAACCCCAAACTGGGAGAAGAAATCCCAAACTGGAGGAGGAATTCCCAAACTGGGGGTGGGGAAAGACCAAAATTTGGGGAGAAAATCCCAAATGTGGGGGGAAAAGTCCCGAATTTAGGGGGAAAAGTCCCAAATTTGGGGGAGAAACTCCCAAACCAGAAGAGAAAACCCCCAAATTTGGGGAGAAAGCCCCAGATTTAGGGGAGAAAACCCCAAATTTGGGGGGAAAATCCCAAATTTAGGGGGAAACGGCCGAATTTATGGAGGAAGTCTCAGATTTTGGGCGGGAAGTCCCAAGCCGCAGGATAAATTCCCGAATTTCGGGAGAAAACACCAAACTGGGAGAAGAAATCCCAAACTGGAGGAGGAATTCCCAAACTGGGGGTGGGGAAAAACCAAAATTTAGAGGGACAAGTCCCAAATTTAGGGGGGGAAAGTCCCAAATTTGGGGGAGAAACTCCCAAACTGGAAAAGAAAACCCCCAAATTCAGGGAAAACCCCCCAGATTTAGGGGAGAAAACCCCAAATTCGATTAGAAAATCCCAAATTTAGGGGGAAATTGCCGAATTTATGGAGGAAGTTTCAAATTTTGGGCAGGAAGTCCCAAGCTGTAGGATAAATTCCCGAATTTCGGGAGAAAACCCCAAACTGGGAGAAGAAATCCCAACCTGGAGGAGGAATTCCCAAACTGGGGTGGGGAAAGACCAAAATTTAGAGGGAAAAGTCCCAAATTTAGGGGAGGAAAGTCCCAAATTTAGGGGAGAAACTCCCAAACCGGAAGCGAAAACCCCAAATTCAGGGAGAAAGCCCCAGATTTAGGGGAGAAAACCCCAAATTCGGGGAGAAAATCCCAAATTTAGGGGGAAATGGCCGAATTTATGGAGGAAGTTTCAAATTTTGGGCAGGAAGTCCTGAGCCGCAGGATAAATTCCCGAATTTCGGGAGAAAACACGAAACTGGGAGAAGAAATCCCAAACTGGAGGAGGAATTCCCAAACTGGGGGTGGGGAAAGACCAAAATTTAGAGGGAAAAGTTCCCAAATTTAGGGGGGAAAAGTCAAAAAAATGGAGGAGAAACTCCCAAACCAGAAGAGAAAACCCACAAATTTGGGGAGAAAGCCCCAGATTTAGGGGAGAAACCCCCAAATTTGTGGAGAAAATCCCAGATTTAGGGGGAAATGGCCGAATTTATGGAGAAAGTCTCAGATTTTGGGCAGAAAGTCCCAAGCCGCAGGATAAATTCCCGAATTTTGGGGGAAAACCCCAAACTGGGAGAAGGAATCCCAAACTGGAGGAGGAATTCCCAAACTGGGGATGGGGAAAGACCAAAATTTGGGCAGAGAATCCCAAATGTGGGGGGAAAACCCCCAAATTTAGGGGAGGAAAGTCCCAAATTTGGGGGAGAAACTCCCAAACTGGAAGAGAAAACCCCCAAATTCGGGGAGAAAACCCCAAATTTAGGGGGAAATGGCCCCCTAAATGAATTTGTGGAGAAAGTCTCAGATTTTGGGCAGGAAGTCCCGAGCCGCAGGATAAATTCCCGAATTTCGGGAGGAAACACCAAACTGGGAGAAGAAATCCCAAACTGGAGGAGGAATTCCCAAACTGGGGGTGGGGAAAGACCAAAATTTAGAGGGAAAAGTTCCCAAATTTAGGGGGGAAAAGTCCCAAATTTAGGGGGGAAAGTCCCAAATTTGGGGCAGAAACTCCCAAACCGGAAGAGAAAACCCCCAAATTCAGGGAGAAAGCCCCAGATTTAGGGGAGAAACCCCCAAATTCTGGGAGAAAATCCCAAATTTAGGGGGAAATCACCGAATTTATGGAGGAAGTTTCAAATTTTGGGCAGGAAGTCCCAGTCCGCAGGATAAATTCCCAAATTTCAGGAGGAAATCCCAAACTGGAAGAAGAAATCCCAAACTGGAGGAGGAATTCCCAAACTGGGGTGGGGGGAGAAAGACCAAAATTTGGGGAGAAAATCCCAAATGTGGGGGGAAAACCTCCAAATTTAGGGGAGGAAAGTCCCAAATTTAGGGGAGGAAAGTCCCAAATTTGGGGGAGAATCTCCCAAACTGGAAGAGAAAACCCCAAATTCAGGGAGAAAGCCCCAAATTCGGGGAAGAAAACCCCAAATTTAGGGGGAAACTCCCAAATTTAGGGGGAAATGGCCGAATTTATGGAGAAAGTCTCAGATTTTGGGCAGGATGTCCCAAGCCGCAGGAGAAATTCCCGAATTTCGGGAGAAAACCCCGAACTGGGAGAAGAAATCCCAAACTGGAGGAGGAATTCCCAAACTGGGGGTGGGGAAAGACCAAAATTTAGAGGGAAAAGTCCCAAATTTAGGGGGGAAAAGTCCCAAATTTAGGGGAGGAAAGTCCCAAATTTGGGGAGAAACTCCCAAACTGGAAGAGAAAAACCCCAAATTCAAGGAGAAAGCCCCAGATTTAGGGGAGAAAACCCCCAATTCGGGGAGAAAATCCCAAATTTAGGGGGAAATGGCCGAATTTATGGAGGAAGTCTCAGATTTTGGGCAGGAAGTCCCAGTCCGCAGGATAAATTCCCGAATTTTGGGAGAAAACACCAAACTGGGAGAAGAAATCCCAAACTGGAGGAGGAATTCCCAAACTGGGGGTGGGGAAAGACCAAAATTTAGAGGGAAAAGTCCCAAATTTAGGGGGGAAAAGTCCCAAATTTAGGGGAGGAAAGTCCCAAATTTGGGATATAAACTCCCAAACCGAAGGAGAAAAACCCCAAATTTGGGGAGAAAGCCCCAGATTTAGGGGAGAAAACCCCAAATTCGGGGGGAAAATCCCAAATTTAGGGGGAAATGGCCGAATTTATGGAGGAAGTCTCAGATTTTGGGCAGGAAGTCCCAGTCCGCAGGGTAAATTCCCGAATTTCGGGAGAAAACACCAAACTGGGAGGAGAAATCCCAAACTGGAGGAGGAATTCCCAAACTGGGGTGGGGAAAGACCAAAATTTAGGGGGGAAAAGTTCCAAATTTAGGGGAGGAAAGTCCCAAATTTGGGGGAGAAACTCCAAACCGGAGGAGAAAACCCCAAATTCAGGGAGAAAGCCCCAGATTCAGGGGAGAAAACCCCAAATTCGGGGAGAAAATCCCAAATTTAGGGGGAAATGGCCGAATTTATGGAGGAAGTCTCAGATTTTGGGCAGGAAGTCCCAAGCCGCAGGAGAAATTCCCGAATTTCGGGAGAAAACACCAAACTGGGAGAAGAAATCCCAAACTGGAGGAGGAATTCCCAAACTGGGGTGGGGGGAGAAAGACCAAAATTTGGGGAGAAAATCCCAAATTTAGGGGGGAAAAGTCCCAAATTTAGGGGAGGAAAGTCCCAAATTTGGGGCAGAAACTTCCAAACCAGAAGAGAAAACCTCAAATTCAGGGAGAAAGCCCCAGATTTAGGGGAGAAAACCCCAAATTTGGGGAGAAACTCCCAGATTTAGGGGGAAATCGCCGAATTTAGGGAGGAAGTTTCAAATTTTGAGCAGGAAGTCCCGAGCCGCAGGATAAATTCCCGAATTTCGGGAGAAAACACCAAACTGGAAGAAGAAATCCCAAACTGGAGGAGGAATTCCCAAACTGGGAGTGGGGAAAGACCAAAATTTAGAGGGAAAACCCCCAAATTTAGGGGGGGGGAAATCCCCACATTTAGGGGGCAAAAGTCCCAAATTTAGGGGGGAAAAGTCCCAAATTTGGGGGAGAAAAGTCCCAAATTTAGGGGAGAAAACCCCAAATTTGGGGAGAAAATCCCAAATTTAGGGGGAAATCGCCGAATTTATGGAGAAAGTCTCAGATTTTGGGCAGGAAGTCCCAGTCTGCAGGATAAATTCCCAAATTTCAGGAGGAAATCCCAAACTGGAGGAGGAATTCCCAAACTGGGAGTGGGGAAAGACCAAAATTTAGAGGAAAAAGTCCCAAATTTAGGGGGGAAAAGTCCCAAATTTGGGAGAGAAACTCCCAAACCGAAAGAGAAAACCCCAAATTCCGGGAGAAAGCCCCAGATTTAGGGAAGAAAACCCCAAATTCGGGGGGAAAACTTCCAAATTTAGGGGGGAAAGTCCCAAATTTAGGGGAGAAACTCCCAAACCGGAGGAGAAAACCCCAAATTCAAGGAGAAAGCCCCAGATTTAGGGGAGAAAACCCCAAATTTAGGGGGAAACTCCCAAATTTAGGGGGAAATGGCCGAATTTATGGAGAAAGTTTCAAATTTTGGGCAGGAAGTCCCAAGCCTCAGGATAAATTCCCGAATTTCGGGAGAAAACACCAAACTGGGAGAAGAAATCCCAAACTGGAGGAGGAATTCTCAAACTGGGGGTGAGGAAAGACCAAAATTTTGAGGGAAAAGTCCCAAATTTAGGGGGAAAGTCCCAAATTTAGGGAGAAAATCCCAAATTTAAGGGGAAATGGCCAAATTTATGGAGAAAGTCTCAGATTTTGGGCAGGAAGTCCCAAGCCGCAGGATAAATTCCCGAATTTCGGGAGGAAACACCAAACTGGGAGAAGAAATCCCAAACTGGAGGAGGAATTCCCAAACTGGGATGGGGGGAAAGACCAAAATTTAGAGGGAAAACCCCCAAATTTAGGGGAGGAAAGTCCCAAATTTGGGGGAGAAACTCCCAAACCAGAAGAGAAAAGCCCAAATTTGGGGAGAAAGCCCCAGATTTAGGGGATAAACCCCCAAATTTGGGGGGAAAATCCCAAATTTAGGGGAAAATGGCCGAATTTATGGAGGAAGTCTCAGATTTTGGGCAGGAAGTCCCAGTCCGCAGGATAAATTCCCGAATTTCGGAAGAAAACACCAAACTGGGAGAAAAAATCCCAAACTGGAGGAGGAATTCTCAAACTGGGGGTGGGGAAAGACCAAAATTTAGAGGGAAAAGTCCCAAATTTAGGGGGAAAAGTCCCAAATTTAGGGGGGAAAACCCCCAAATTTAGGGGGGAAAAGTCCCAAATTTGGGGGAGAAACTCCCAAACTGAAAGAGAAAACCCCCAAATTTGGGGAGAAAACCCCAGATTTAGGGAAGAAAACTCCAAATTCAGGGAGAAAATCCCAAATTCGGGGAGAAAATCCCAAATTTAGGGGGAAACGGCCGAATTTATGGAGGAAGTCTCAAATTTTGGGCAGGAAGTCCCAAGCCGCAGGATAAATTCCCGAATTTCGGGAGAAAACCCCAAACTGAAGAAGAAATCCCAAACTGGAGGAGAAATTCCCAAACTGGGGTGGGTGCAGGGAAAGACCAAAATTTGGGAAGAAAATCCCAAATGTGGGGGGAAAAGTCCCAAATTTAGGGGGGAAAACCCCCAAATTTAGGAAAAAATCCCCAAATTTGGAATAATTTTGGCGTTTCCGGCAGCAGGAGCTTTTTCCAGCTCCTCAAACCTTGGGAAGAGCCGAGGCCGGGAAGGCTCAGCGGGATAACTGGGATGGGCCTGGAGCCTCTGGGAATGCGGCAGGAGCGGATCCGGCGGGAATTCCCGGCTTTTCCAAACATCTCCCGCTCGCTCCGAGGGCTCGGGAGCAAACAGAGCCGGGGCTGAGCAAACAGCGATCCCGGGATGTTGACACTCCTGGAAAAACAATCCCGAGGTTCCCGGCCGGCAACTCCCGGCACGGCTCATCCCCGATTCCCAAATTCCCACCCATCCCGGATTCCTGGCTGGCTGGCTGGTTTTCCTGTCTTTATTCCTGGTTTTCCTGTCTTTATTCCTGGTTTTCCTGCCTTTATTCCTGGTTTTCCTGTCTTTATTCCTGGTTTTCCTGTCTTTATTCCTGGTTTTCCTGTCTTTATTCCTGGTTATCCCGCCTTTATTCCTGGTTTTCCTGCCTCATTCCTGGTTTTCCTGCCTCATTCCTGGATTTCCTGCCTTTATTCCCAGTTTTCCTGCCTTTATTCCTGGTTTTCCTGCCTTTATTCCTGGTTTTCCTGCCTCATTCCTGGTTTTCCTGCCTTTATTCCTGGTTTTCCTGCCTCATTCCTGGTTTTCCTGCCTTTATTCCTGGTTTTCCCGCCTTTATTCCCGGTTTTCCTGCCTTTATTCCTGGTTTTCCTGCCTTTATTCCTGGTTTTTCCACCTTTATTCCCGGTTTTCCTGCCTCATTCCTGGTTTTCCTGTCTTTATTCCTGGTTTTCCTGCCTTTATTCCTCATTTTCCCTACCATTATTCCCGGTTTTCCCACCTTTTATTCCTGGTTATCCTGCATCCCGGCACAGCTCATTCCCGATTCCCAAATTCCCGTCCATCACGCGTTCCCGGTTTGGCTTCCCATTGGGGGATTCCTGCCGCATCCGTGTCCTGGAGGGATGGCTCCGCTTCCTTTGGGAATTCCGTGTCCTGGAGGGATGGCTCCGCTTCCTTTGGGAATTCCTCTCGGAGGAGGTGTTGGTGCCATTGCTCCGGAATTTGGGAATCGCTGTCAAATCCTCCCCTGAGCTTCCCATCCTGGGGTCTTCCCATCTTCCCATCTCCCATCTTCCCGTTTTCCCATCTTTCATCTTTCCATGTTCCCATCTTCCCCTCTTCCCATCTCCCATCTTCCCATGTTCCCGTTTTCCCGTCTCCCATCTTCCATCTCCCGTTTTCCCATCTCCCATGTTCCCATTTTCCCCATCTTCCATCTTCTCATCTTCCCATTTTCCCATTTTCCCATTTTCCCATCTCCCATCTCCTACATTCCCATATTCCCGTCTTTCATCTTCCTGTATTCCCATCTCCATCTTCCATCTCCCATCTCCCAACTCCCATCTCCCATCTCCTCTCTTCCCATTTTCCTATTTTCCCATTTTCCCTTTATCCTGTCTTTCATCTTCCCATCTTCCCATTTTCCCATCTCCCATCTTCCCACATTCCCGTCTCCCATCTCCCATCTTCCATCTCCTGTTTTCCCATCTCCTATGTTCCTATTTTCCCCATCTTCCATCTTCCCATCTTCCCATTTTCCGTTTTCCTATATCCATCTCCATTTCCCATCTTCCCAACTCCCATCTCCCTTCTTCCCATTTTCCCATCTCCCATCTCCTATCTCCCATCTTCCCATTTCCCCATTTTCCCATCTTCTGTCTTCCCATGTTCCCGTTTTCCCATCTCCCATCTCCCATCTCCCATCTTCCCATCTCCTATATTCCCATATTCCCGTCTTTCATCTTCCTGTTTTCCCATCTCCCATCTTCCCATCTCTCATCTCCCATGTTCCCATCTTCCCATCTTTCATTTTCCCATGTTCCTGTTTTCCCATCTCCCATCTCCCATTTTCCCATCTTTCATCTTCCCATCTCCCATCTTCCATCTCCTATATTCCCATCTTCCCATTTTCCCATCTTCCCATCTTCCCGTCTTCCCAGTTTCCATCTCCCCTCTTCCATCTCTCATTTCCCAGTCTTTCATCTTCCCATGTTCCCATTTTCCATCTCCTATATTCCCATATTCCCATCTTCCCTCTCCCATCTCCCATTTTCCCATCTCCCATCTTCCCATCTCCCATCTCCATCTTTCATCTCCCATTTTCCCATCTCCCATCTCTCCTCTTCCCATTTTCCCATCTCCCATCTTCCCGTTTTCCCATCTCCCAATCTCCCATCTCCCCATCTTCCCATCTCCTATATTCCCATTTTCCCATCTTTCATCTTCCCACATTCCCATTTTCCATCTTCCATCTCCCATCTTCCATCTCCCATCTCCCATTTTCCCATCTTTCATCTTCCCATTTTCCCGTTTCCCATCTTCCCTCTTCCCATCTCCCATGTTCCCATCTTCTCCATTTTCCCTCTCATGTTCCTCTCTCTCATCTTCCCGTCTTCCATCTCTCATTTCCCATCTCCCATTTTCCCGTCTTTCATCTTCCCATGTTCCCGTTTTCCCGTTTTCCCATCTCCCATTTCCCATCTCCCATCTTCCCATCTTCCCATCTCCTATATTCCCATTTTCCCGTCTTTCAACTTCCTACGTTCCCGTTTTCCATCTCCCATCTTCCATTTTCCCATCTCCCCTCTTCCCATCTTCCCATCTCCCCTCTCCCATCTCCCATTTTCCCATCTTCCATCTTCCCATTCCCATCTCCTATATTCCCATCTTCCCGTCTTTCATCTTCCCGTTTTCCAATCTCCCATTTTCCCATTTCCCACCTCCCCATCTTCCCATTTTCCCGTCTTTCATCTTCCCATGTTCCCATCTTTCATCTTCCCATCTTCCCATTTTCCGGTTTCCCATCTTCCCTTCTTCCCATCTTCCCTCTTCCCATTTCCCATCTCCCATGTTCCCATCTTCTCCATTTTCCCATGTTCCTGTCTCCCATCTCCCATCTCCCATTTTCCCGTCTCCCATCTTCCCACTTCCCTGTTTTCCCATCTCCCCTCTTCCCATCTTCCCATCTCTCATCTTCCCATGTTCCTATTTTCCCATCTCTGGAAAATCCGGAAGATGGATCCCAAATCTGGAAATTGGATCCCAAATCTGGAAAATAGATCCCGAATCCAGGGAAAAAATGGGTGCCAAATTCAGAAACCGGATCCCAGATCCAGAAAAGGTAGATCCGGAATATGGAAAAATCTGGATCCCAGATCTGGAAGAATGGATCCCAAATTCAGAACATGGGTCAAAAATCCAGGGAAAAACCCAGATCCCCAAATTCACAAAATAAATCCCAAATAGGGAAGCTGTGTCCCAAATCCATGAAACAGATCTCAAATCCAGAGGAGTGATCCCGAATCCGGAAAACAGGTCCCAAATCCGGAAAACAGGTGCCAAATGGGGAAGCTCCCAATAGGGAGCTGGGAATATCGACTGGGAACTGGGAATGTTCACTGGGAACTGGGAATACTGACTGGAAACTGGGAATGTTGACGAGGAACTGGGAATGTTGGCTGGAAACTGGGAATATTGACTGGAAATTGGAAATATTGGCTGGGAACTGGGAATGTTGTCTTGGAACTGGGAATGTTGGCTGGGAACTGGGAATGTTGGCTGGGAACTGGGAATATTGACAGGAAATATTGACTGGGAACTGGGAATATTGGCTGGGAACTGGGAATATTGTCTTGGAACTGGGAAAACTGACTGGGAATATTGGCTGGGAACTGGGAATGTTGGCTGGGAACTGGGAATGTTGGCTGGGAACTGGGAATATCAATTGGGAACTGGGAATGTCAATTGGGAACTAGGAATAATGACTGGGAACTGGGAATATTGACCGGGAACTGGGAATATGGACTGGGAACTGGGAATGTTGGCTGGGAACTGGGAATATTGATCGAGAACTGGGAATATTAACTGGGAACTGGGAATATTAACTGGGAATGTTGGCTAGGAACTGGGAATGTTGATTGGGAACTGGGAATGTTGACTGGAAATATTGGCTGGGAATTGGGAATGCTGGCTGGGAACTGGGAATGTTGATTGGGAACTGGGAATATTGGCTGGGAAGTGGGAATGTTGACTGGAAACTGGAATATTGTCTTAGAACTGGGAATATTGACTGGAAATATTGGCTGGGAACTGGGAATGTTGGCTGGGAACTGGGAATATTGACTGTGAGCTCGGAATATTGCCTGGTAACTGGGAAATCTGCTGGAAACTGGGAAAACTGGCTGGGAACTGGGAATGTTGATCGGGAACTGGGAATCTTGACCGGGAACCGGGAATCTTGACCAGAGGAATTGTCAGCACAAGGATTTTTAGGCCGGGGTTTTCCTCCCGCTTCCCAGATTTTCCTCGGGAGGTCCCCGAAGACGCCCCCATTCCAAGGGGACGTGGGAAAAGGAGGAGGAGCGAGGAGCCACCCCCAGGAACGCCAACCCCGGGATTTTCCGGCTCCTTCCAGGAGCTTTTCCAGCTGGAAAAAATAAAAAAAGCCAGAGAGGGAAACGTTCCGGGCGGGAGCGGTGAGGATGAAGGAAAAGCGGGGGGAGAGGAGCAGCGGAATTTTAATGGAAAACTCCCCCGGCTGCCGAAGGGAAATAAAATCCCCCAGCAAATCCCAAATCCTGCCGAGTTCCCCTTGGAATGCCGCCAGGAGAAGGAAAAAAAAGGGAAGCACGGAAGGAACTGATCCCTGTGCCATTCCCAAGGTCCCGGGAGCTCCTTCTCCTCCTCCAGTCATTCCCGAAAAATCAGGAGCTGGAATGAAACCGGGATGGGGAAGAATTCCCACTCCCTGCCCATGGAAATTCCAGGGTGGGGAAGGCAGGGGCGACGCTCCCAGGAAAATCCAAGGTTTTCCAGCTCCAAATCCCACCTGGAAGCGCCTTCTCCCACTTCTCTCCCGCTAAACGCCCCGGGAATTTCAGGAATGGACCAAATCCCGAGGAGGGACTTTGGAAAAGGGCGGGAAACTCACGGAATGCCCGGGAATGTTGGCAAGGCACAAAACCACCCGGAAAAATGGGATCAGTTCGGAATTCCGGCCCTTTCTGGAGGAGCTCGGATCCATCCGGGATATCCGGGAGCAACGGGATGTGGGGGAGCCGGGTGAGAAGCTCTGCCTGCAGCCAACATTCCAAAGGATTCCTGGAATTCCGAAGGATTCCTGGAATGAGCCACCAGAATTCCATTGGATCCAGACACCCCACGTCCCGCGGGATCATCTTTTCCCAGGAAAATCCAAGGTTTTCCAGCTGGAATTTCCAACTTTGGAGCTTTTTTTTGTGGAAAATTGCTTGGGATTTCCGACTTTGGAGCTTTTTTAGGTGGAAAATTGCCTGGAATTTCAGAATTTGGAGCTTTTTTTTGTGGAAAATCGCCTGGAATTTCAGAATTTGGAGCTTTTTAGGTGGAAAATCGCCTGGAATTTCCGACTTCGGAGCCTCTTAGGTGGAAAATCACCTGGAATTTCCAAATTTGGAGCTTCCTAGGTGGAAAATCGCCTGGAATTTCCGACTTCAGAGCTTTTTAGGTGGAAAATCGCCTGGAATTTCCGACTCCGGAGCCTCTTAGGTGGAAAATTGCCTGGAATTTCCAACTTCGGAGCTTCTTAGGTGGAAAATCGCCTGGAATTTCCGACTTTGGAGCTTTTTTAGGTGGAAAATCGCCTGGATTTTCTGATTTTGGAGCTTTTTTTTGGTGGAAAATCGTCTGGAATTCTGAGTTGGGAGCTTTTTTAGGTGGAAAATCGCCTGGAATTTCCGACTTTGGAGCTTTTTTAGGTGGAAAATCGCCTGGAATTTCCAAATTTCGAGCTTTTTTAGGTGGAAAATCGCCTGGAATTTCAGAATTCGGAGCTTTTTAGGTGGAAAATCGCCTGGAATTTCCGACTTTGGAGCTTTTTTAGGTGGAAAATCGCCTGGAATTTCTGACTTTGGAGCTTTTTTAGGTGGAAAATTGCCTGGAATTTCTGACTTTGGAGCTTTTTAGGTGGAAAATCGCCAGGAATTTCCAACTTTGGAGCTTTTTAGGTGGAAAATCACCTGGAATTTCCGACTTTGGAGCTTTTTTAGGTGGAAAATCACCGGGAATTTCTGACTTGGGAGCTTTTTAGGTGGAAAATCGCCTGGAATTTCTGACTTTGGATCTTTTTAGGTGGAAAATCGCCTGGAATTTCTGACTTTGGATCTTTTTAGGTGGAAAATCGCCTGGAATTTCTGACTTTGGATCTTTTTAGGTGGAAAATTGCCTGGAATTTCCGACTTTGGAGCTTCTTAGGTGGAAAATCACCTGGAATTTCCAACTTTGGAGCTTTTTAGGTGGAAAATGGCCTGGAATTTCTGACTTCAGAGCATCTTAGGTGGAAAATCGCCTGGAATTTCTGACTTGGGAGCTTTTTTAGGTGGAAAATCGCCTGGAATTTCTGACTTTGGAGCTTTTTTAGGTGGAAAATCGCCAGGAATTTCCGACTTCGGAGCTTTTTAGGTGGAAAATCACCTGGAATTTCTGACTTTGGAGCTTTTTAGGTGGAAAATCGCCTGGAATTTCCGACTTTGGAGCCTCTTAGGTGGAAAATCGCCTGGAATTTCCAAGTTGGGAGCTTTTTTAGGTGGAAAATCACCTGGAATTTCCAACTTTGGAGCCTCTTAGGTGGAAAATCGCCTGGAATTTCCGACTTGGGAGCTTTTTAGGTGGAAAATCACCTGGAATTTCCAACTTGGGAGCTTTTTAGGTGGAAAATCGCCTGGAATTTCCAAATTTGGAGCTTTTTAGGTGGAAAATGGCCTGGAATTTCTGACTTCGGAACTTTTTAGGTGGAAATAGCCTGGAATTTCTGACTTCGGAGCTTTTTTAGGTGGAAAATCGCCTGGAATTTCCGAGTTCGGAGCTTTTTAGGTGGAAAATCACCTGGAATTTCCGACTTTGGAGCTTCAGGATTGGCCTGGGATCGGTTCCGGGAGGAATTTCTCTCCCATCCCGGGAGCTCAGGAGTCGTTATCTCGGCGCAATTTAATTAAAGTCTGTGGCGTTAATGGCGCAATGGCCGCTAATTGATTGAATCGATTTAATTAATTGAACCGATTTAATTAATTTAATTGATTTAATTAATTCTTGCTCCTCCTCAGGAGATTTGGGGGGGGGGGGGGGGGGGGGGGAGAGGGGTGGTCCAGGTTGTTGGGTTGTATTTTTTTGGGAAGCAAAACAGAATTCCAGCCCTGGAGCTTCGGGAAACAAAGGGATTTGGGAATGCCAGGAGAACATCCAGGTTTTCCCAGTGAGGACTGGGAACTGGGAAAGCTGGCTGGGAACTGGGAAAATTCACTGGGAATGCTGGCTGGGAACCAGGAATCTTGGCTGGGAACTGGGAATCTTGATTGGAAACTGGGATATTGTCTTGGAACTGGGAAAATTGACTGGAAATATTGGCTGGGAACTGGAAATGCTGGCTGGGAACCGGGAATGCTGGCTGGGAACCGGGAATTTTGGCTGGGAACTGGGAATCTTGATTGGAAACTGGAATATTGCCTTGGAACTGGGAAATTGACTGGAAATATTGGCTGGGAACTGGGAATGGTGATTTGGAACTGGGAATATGGACTGGGAACTGGGAATGCTGGCTGGGAACCAGGAATTTTGGCTGGGAATCGGGAATCCTGGCTGGGAACTGGGAATGTTGGCTGGGAATTGGAAAAATTGGCTGGAAACTGGGAATATGGACTGGGAACCAGGAATTTTGGCTGGGAACTGGGAATGTTGGCTTGGAACTGGGAATGTTGGCTGGGAACCGGGAATTTTGGCTGGGAACTGGGAATGTTGATTGGAAACTGGAATATTGTCTTGGAACTGGGAAAACTGACTGGGAATATTGGCTGGGAACTGGGAATGTTGATTTGGAACTGGGAATACTGGCTGGGAACTGGGAGAATTGGCTGGAAACTGGGAACCTTGATTGGAAACTGGGATATTGCCTTGGAACTGGGAAATTGACTGGGAATATTGGCTGGGAACTGGGAATGTTGATTGGGAACAGGGAATGCTGGCTGGGAACTGGGAATATGGACTGGGAACCAGGAATTTTGGCTGGGAACTGGGAATCTTGATTGGAAACTGGAATATTGTCTTGGAACTGGGAAAATTGACTGGAAATATTGGCTGGGAACTGGGAATACTGGCTGGAAATGGGAGAATTGGCTTGGAACCAGGAATATTGCCTGGGAACTGGGAATGTTGGCTGGAATTATTGCCTCGGAACCGGGAATGTTGGCTGGGAACCGGGAATGTTGGTGGGACAAAGCAGCTCCAGGCAGGGAGGAGAAACGGCGCCGTCTCCGGCCGCTTCCATTCCCAGCTGGCCATGGAAAGACGGGAAAGGCTGCGGCCAATCCGGAGTTTTTGGGATGGGTTGGGAAGGGACCTGGAAGCTGATCCCGTTCCAATCCACTTCCCACCATCCCAGGCTGCTCCGAGCCCCGTCCCAGCTGCCCTTGGGCATTCCAGGGATCCAGGGGCAGCCACGGCTTCTCTGGGAATTCCAGCCCGGAAGGATTCGTCCCGATTATCCTGTTTAAAACCCCGCACATGGAATCCTGGAACGCTTTGGGTGGGAAAAAAAATCCGTCCCAGGGCGCTCCGAGGCCTGTCCTTGGGCACTTCCAGGGATGGAGCAGCCCCAGATTCCCGGGATAAACCCCAGATTCCTGGGATAAACCCCTGATTCCCTGGATAAAACCCAGATTCCCTGGATAAGCCCCAAATTCCCTGGAGAAACCCCAGATTCCCTGGATAAGCCCCTGATTCCCTGGATAAATCCCAGATTCCCTGGATAAATCCCTGATTCCCTGGATAAATCCCTGATTCCCTGGAGAAGCCCCAAATTCCCTGGATAAACCCCAGATTCCCTGGAAAAGCCACAAATTCCCTGGATAAACCCCAAATTCCCTGGAAAAGGCCCAAATTCCCTGGAGAAGCCCCAAATTCCCTGGATAAACCCCAAATTCCCTGGAAAAGCCACAAATTCCCTGGAGAAACCCCAGATTCCCTGGATAAACCCCAGATTCCCTGGAGAAGCCCCAGATTCCCTGGAGAAGCCCCAAATTCCCTGGAAAAGCCACGAATTCCCTGGAAAAGCCACGAATTCCCTGGATAAGCCCCAGATTCCCTGGAAAAGCCCCAAATTCCCTGGAGAAACCCCCAAATTCCCTGGATAAACCCCAGATTCCCTGGATAAACCCCAGATTCCCTGGATAAATCCCTGATTCCCTGGATAAATCTCTGATTCCCTGGAGAAGCCCCAAATTCCCTGGATAAACCCAGATTCCCTGGAGAAACCCCAGATTCCCTGGAAAAGCCACAAATTCCCTGGATAAACCCCAAATTCCCAGGATAAACCCCAAATTCCCTGGATAAAACCCAGATTCCCTGTATAAACCCCAAATTCCCTGGAGAAACCCCAAAATTCCCTGGAAAAGCCCCAAATTCCCCGGAGAAGCCACTCCAGGGCCTCCCCATTCCCGGTTATTCCTACAGGAATTTTGGGAAGGAGCGGAACCGCGGGAACCACGAACGATTCCGGCAGAAAATCCAGGGACGGGAGAGGAAAACTCCTCGGGACGGCGCCGAAATCCGACTTTTCTCTCCCAAAATAACTTCCCCGGCTCCCAGCTGTCAGGGATTTTGGGATTTTTTTGGGAAAACAAATCCCTCTCCGCCTCAATCTGGCTCTTTCGAGAGGAATTATTCCCGCTCGGAGCCTCCCGAGGTTTCACCTCGTCAGCAGAGAAGGGATTTGGGAATTTTCCTTTCCCTCCTTCTTCCCCTCCTTCCCAGCTTTTTGGCTGCCGGGAGATTTCCTGGCTTTCAGCTTCCCTGGAATTTGGAGATAATTTGGGGACCCAAATTCCTTTTGACCTCTGGAATTCCCAGCACCATCCTGGCTCTGTTGCTCAGGAATTAAACCGGGAATTTTCTCATCCCAGGGGCGGAGTCTGGGAAGTTTTCCAGGGGTCCAGGGAGGGTTTGAGAAAATCCCTGGAAGTTTTGGGTCTGGATTTTTTTAGGGATTCCACCCCCAACCTTGGATATCCCTTTTTTTTAGGGATTTCCCTCCCCACCCCAGATATCCAAATAAATCTCCACATTCCCAAGGGTTCCTTGTAGGGAATCTCCAGCAAATCCCGTTTTTCCGGGGAGATTCCTTGGCTCTCAGCTTCCCTGGAATTTGGAGATCATTTGGGATCCAAATTCCTTTTGATCTCCGGAATTCCCTCACCCTCCTGGCTCTGTTGATCAGGAATTAAACCGGGAATTTTCTCATCCCAGGGGTGAAATCTGGGAAGTTTTCCAGGGGTCCAGGGAGGATTTGACAAAATCCCTGGAAGTTTTGGGTCCGGATTTTTATGGATTTCACTCCCATCCCGGATATCCAAATAAATCTCCACATTCCCAAGGGGTTCCTTGTAGGGAATCTCCAGCAGATCCCGTTTTTCTGGGGAGATTTCCTGGCTCTCAGCTTCCCTGGAATTTGGAGATCATTTGGGATCCAAATTCCTTGACCTCTGGAATTCCTGCACCCTCCTGGCTCTGCTGCTACTCTTCCTAAATCCACCTGGGAGGAATTAAACCTGGAATTTTCTCATCCCAGGGGCGGAGTCTGGGAAGTTTCCCAGGGGTCCAGGGGCGTTTTGAGAAAATCCCTGGAAGTTTTGAGTCCCTTTTTTATGGATTTCACTCCCATCCCTGGATATCCAAATAAATCTCCACATTCCCAAGGGTTTCCTTGTAGGGAATCTCCAGCAGATCCCGTTTTTCTGGGGAGATTCCCTGGCTCACAGCTTCCCTGGAATTTGGAGATCATTTGGGACCCAAATTCCTTTTGATCTCTGGAATTCCCGAACCCCCTGGCTCAGTTGCTCTTCCTAAATCCACCTGGGGGGGAATTAAACCTGGAATTTTCTCATCCCAGGGGCGGAGTCTGGAAGTTTTCCAGGGGTCCAGGGGTATTTTGAGAAAATCCATGGAAGTTTTGAGTCCCTTTTTTATGGATTTCACTCCCATCCCTGGATATCCAAATAAATCTCCACATTCCCAAGGGTTTCCTTGTAGGGAATCTCCAGCGGATCCCGTTTTTCTGGGGAGATTTCCTGGCTCTCATCTTCCCTGGAATTTGGAGATCATTTGGGATCCAAATTCCTTTTGACCTCTGGAATTCCCGAACGCCCTGGCTCTGCTGCTGCTCTTCCTAAATCCACCTGGGAGGAATTAAACCTGGAATTTTCTCATCCCAGGCAGAGTCTGGGAAGTTTTCCAGGGGTCCAGGGGGGGGTTGAGAAAATCCCTGGAAGTTTTGGGTCTGGATTTTTATGGATTTCACTCCCATCCCTGGATATCCAAATAAATCTCCACATTCCCAAGGGTTTCCTTGTAGAGAATCTCCAGCAGATCCCGTTTTTCTGGGGAGATTCCCTGGCTCTCAGCTTCCCTGGAATTTGGAGATAATTTGGGACCCAAATTCCTTTTGATCTCTGGAATTCCCAGCACCCTCCTGGCTCTGTTGCTCAGGAATTAAACCTGGAATTTTCTCATCCCAGAGGCGGAGTCTGGGAAGTTTTCCAGGGGTCCAGGGAGGATTTGAGAAAATCCCTGGAAGTTTTGGGTCTGGATTTTTATGGATTTCCACCCCCCACCCCAGATATCCAAATAAATCTCCACATTCCCAAGGGTTTCCTTGTAGGGAATCTCCAGCAGATCCCGTTTTTCTGGGGAGATTCCCTGGCTCACAGCTTCCCTGGAATTTGGAGATCATTTGGGACCCAAATTCCTTTTGACCTCTGGAATTCCTGAACGCCCTGGCTCTGCTGCTCTTCCTAAATCCACCTGGGGGGGAATTAAACCTGGAATTTTCTCATCCCAGGGGCGGAGTCTGGGAAGTTTTCCAGGGGTCCAGGGAGGGTTTGAGAAAATCCCTGGAAGTTTTGGGTCCGGATTTTTTTAGGGATTCCACCCCCAACCTTGGATATCCCTTTTTTTATGGATTTCACTCCCATCCCCGGATATCCAAATAAATCTCCACATTCCCAAGGGTTTCCTTGTAGGGAATCTCCAGCAAATCCCATTTTTTCCTGCAAGGAAAGCAGACTTGGGAAAGCTGGAATGGTTATTTCTTGGCTGCTCCGAACACGGAATTCCCATCCCAAAATCCTGGATATCCCTGAAAATCCCAGGGATTGTCCCAGCTGGGGGGACGAGGAATCCTCGCTCTCCCTATGGATTCCTTGGAGCTTTTAAACTTCCCTGAAATATCCCAAAATTTGGTGGGAATGGGGGTGGAAAATCCGTGGTTTTCCTCGTCCTCCTCCTTCGGGAGAAGTTTCCCGAGGTTGGGAGGAGCGGGAAAATCTGGGATGGGAGCGGGAAAAGGTTTGGGAAGGGTTGGGAAAGGGGGGGATGGAGTCATCCAAGTGTCCTGGGTTTTGGATAAGGAGGGAAAGAGAAAGGGGGGAAAAAAATGAGGGGAAAAGGAGGAGGAAATGGGGGGGGAAAAGGTGGAAAGGGGGAAAAGGAGAAGGAAAAAAGGGGAAAGGGAAAAAGGGAAAAAGGGAAAAAGGAGAAAAGAAAAAAAAAGGAAAAAAGGGGGAAAGGAAAAAAGGGAAAAAGGGAAAAAGGAGGAAAAAGGAAAAAAGGAGAAAAAAGGAGGAAAAAGGAGAAAAAAAAGAAAAAAAGGAGAAAAAAGAAAAAAAGGGAAAAAGGAAAAAAGGGGGGAAAAGGGGAAAAAAGGGAAAAAAGGAAAAAAGAAAAAAAGGGGGAAAAGGGAAAAGAAGGAAAAAAGGAAAAAGAAGGGGGGGAAAGGGAAAAAAAGGGGAAAAAAGGAAAAAAGGAAAAAAAGGGAAAAAAAGGCAAAAAAGGAAAAAGGGGAAAAGGAAAAAAGGGAAAAAGGAATAAATCAGAAAAGAAGAAAAAAGGAGAAAAAGGAGAAAAAAGGAGAAAAAAGAAAAAGGAAAAAAGGGGGGGAAGGGAAAAAAGGGAAAAAAAGGAAAAAAGAAAAAAGGGAAAAAAGGGAAAAGAGAGGGAAAGGAAAAAAAGGGGGAAAGGGAAAAAAGGAAAAAAGAAAAAAAAGGGGAAAAGGGAAAAGAGGGGAAAAGGAAAAAAGGGAAAAAAAGGGGGGGGAAGGGAAAAAAAGGAAAAAAGAAAAAAGGGAAAAAAAGGAAAAAAGAAAAAAAGGGGAAAAGGGGAAAAGACGGGAAAAGAAAAAAAAAGGAAAAAAGGGGGAAAGGAAAAAAGGGAAAAAGGGAAAAAGGAGGAAAAAGGAAAAAAGGAGAAAAAAGGAGGAAAAAGGAGTAAAAAAAGAAAAAAAAAGGAAAAAAGGCAAAAAAGGAAAAAGGGAGAAAAAGGGAGAAAAAGGGGAAAAAAAGAGGAAAAGGAAAAAAGGGAAAAAAGGAAAAAGGAGAAGGAAAAAAGGAGTGGGGGGAATAAAAGGAGGGGAAAGTAGGGAAGAAAGATGAAAACAGGAGGAGAAAAGGAGGAAGAGGAGGAGGAAAAAGAGGAGGAAAAAGTAGGGAAAAGGAGGAAGAAAACGAAGGAAAAAAAAAGAGGGTAAAGGAGGAGGAAAGGAGGAAGGAAAGGAGGAAAAAGAGGAGGAAAAAATGAGGGGAAAGGAGGGGAAATGGAGGGAAAAAGGAGGAAAAAAGGAGGAAAAAAGGAGGAAGAAAGAGAAAAAAAGGAGGAAGAAAAGGAGGAAAAAGAGGAGGAAAAAATGAGGGAAAAGGAGGGGAAATGGAGGAAAAAAGGAGGAAAAAGAGGAAGAAAAGGAGGAAAAAAGGAGGAAAAAGAGGAAAAAAGGAGGAAGAAAAGGAGGAAAAAGGAGGAAAAAGAGGAAAAAAGGAGGAAGAAAAGGAGGAAAAGGAGGAAGAAAAGGAGGAAAAAGAGGAAAAAAGGAGGAAGAAAAGGAGGAAAAAGGAGAAAAAAGAGGAAAAAAGGAGGAAGAAAAGGAGGAAAAAGAGGAAAAAAAAAAGATGAGGGAGAAATGGAAGAAAAAAAAGAGGAAAAAATGAAGAAGGGAGAAAACCAGAGGAATAAATTAAATTAAAAAAGGAAAAAAAAAAATATAAATATCTCGATGGGAGCGGCCAAGCCGGAGCTGACCCAGATCCGTCCCTCCGGAGTTTTTTCCCTTCTCCTGAGGAACTTTGGGAATCCAGGGAAAAGGGAGCCAGGGGTGGCTGAGCCCATCCCTCGCGCTCTGAGTCATTCCCAGCCGGATTTAGCTGCTCCCTCTCCCCACGCGCATTCCCGGGTGTTCCCGGCCCACCTGGAGCTGAGTCAGGAGCGTTCCCGGCATCGGGAAGGGCCCGGATTCCCTGGAAAAGGAAAAAAAACAAAAAACAGGGATCTGAGGATGCTCCTGGATCAGTTCTGGTTGCAGCCCAGGAATTCCACGGGGGGATTCTCCTGCTGGTTCCCGTCAGCCCAACCCCGAAATTCCCAGGAATATGAATCCTGTTGTGGTCCCAGCACGACTTTCCTCCTGCAAATCCCAAAAAAACACCCCCAAAATTCCCAGGAATATGAATCCCGTTGTGATCCCAGCAGGATTTTCCTCCTGCAAATCCCAAAAAAAAAAATCAACCCCAAAATTCCCAGGAATACGAATCCCGTTGTTATTCCCAGCACAACTTCGCTGTTTTGATCCTGCAAAATCCCCAAAAAAACCCCAAAATTCCCAGGAAAACCAATCCCGTTGTGATCCCAGCAGGATTTTCCTCCTGCAAATCCCAAAAAAAAGATAACTCCTAAGATTCCCAGGAACACGAATCCTGTTGTGATCCCAGAACAGCTTCGCTGCTTTCCTCCTGAAAATCCTAAAAAAATTCACCCCAAAATTCCCAGGAAAACCAATCCCATTGTGATCCCAGCAGGATTTTCCTCCTGCAAGTCCCAAAAAAAACCCCAAAATTCCCAGGAATAGGAATCCCGTTGTTATCCCAGCACGACTTCGCTGCTTTGATCCTGCAAAATCCCAAAAAAACCCACCCCAAAATTCCCAGGAACACCAATCCCGTTGTTATCCCAGCAGGATTTTCCTCCTGCAAATCCCAAAAAAACACCAAAAATTCCCAGGAATACGAATCCTGCTGTTATCCCAGCATGACTTCGCTGCTTTGATCCTGCAAAATCCAAAAAAAATCTCCCAAAATTTCCAGGAATATGAATCCCGTTGTGATCCCAGAACAGCTTCACTGCTTTCCTCCTGCAAATCCCAAAAAAACCCCCAAATTCCCAGGAATACGAATCCCATCATCCTCCGAGCACAATTTTGAGGTTTTGCTCCTGGAAATCCCAAAAAAACCCCAAAAATTCCCAGGAACATGAATCCCATCATCCTCCCAGCATGACTTTGTTCCTTTCCTCCTGCAAAATCCCAAAAAAACCCCAAATTCCCAGGAACATGAATCCCATATTGATCCCAACACAACTTTCAATGTTTTGATTCTGCGAATCCATAAAAAAAACCCCAAAATTCCCAGGAACACGAATCCTGTTGCTATCCCAGCACGATTTTTCTCCTGCAAATCCCCAAAAAAAAGATAATTCCCAAAATTCCCAGGAATACAAATCCTGTTGTGATTCCAACACAACTGCTGCTTTGATCCTGCAAAATCCCAAAAAAACCCCCCCAAATTCCCAGGAATATGAATCCCATATTGATCCCAGCACGTCTTTCCTCATGCAAATCCCAAAAAAAAAAAAAGATAACCCCCAAAATTCCAAGGAATACGAATCCCATTTGTTATTCCCACCACGACTTCGCTGCTTTGATCCTGCAAAATCCAAAAAAAAACCCCAAATTCCCAGGAACACGAATCCCGTTGTTATCCCAGCAGGATTTTCCTCCTGCAAGTCCCCAAAATAAAAAGAATCCCCCGAAATTCCCAGGAAAACCAATCCCGTTGTGATCCCAGCACGACTTTCCTCCTGCAAATCCCCCCCCCGCCAAAAAAAAACCCCCCGAAATTCCCAGGAATACAAATCCCATTGTGATCCCAGAACTGAGCTCAATCCCGGGGGAGATCCCAAAGGATAAATCCGGGGCCTGGAGATCCGAAACCACCCCGTGTACGGCCAGGGATGGATTTGGGAAGGCTGGAATCCTCCCAATGCTCCATTTTGGGAATATGGGGGATTCGGGAATGTTTCCATCCTCGTTTTTGGGAATACGACGTTCAGGTTGGGACCACGCTCAAATTTCCCAGGAAAAATTGCATTTCCAATGGGTTTTCCCTCCGTTTGGCCTTCCAGCCACAATTCCCAGTTGGATTTGGCTCCGTGCTCCTTTCCAAGAGATCCTTGGATGTGTTTGCCTCTTCCAAAAGCAGCACATTTGGGAACATGAGAGATTTGGGAATGTTGGAATCCTCCAAATGCTCCATTTTGGGGAATAGGAGGGATTTGGGAATGTTTCCATCCTCGTTTTTGGGAACACGACGTTCAAGTTGGGATCATGTTCAAATTTCCCTGGAAAAATTGCATTTCCAATGGGTTTTCCCTCAGTTTGGCCTCCCAGTCACAATTCCCAGTTGGATTTGGCTCCGTGCTCCTTTCCAAGGGATCCTTGGGCTTCTGCATCCTCCAAATGCGGCGATTTTGGGATTTGGGAAGGTTGGAATCCTCCAAAAGCAGCACATTTGGGAATATGAGGGATTTGGGAACTTCCTCGAAATGCGGCATTTTTGGGAATATGAGGGATTTGGGAATGCTTCCATCCTCATTTTTGGGAACACGATGTTCAAGTTGGGATCCTGATAAAATTTCCCAAGGAAAAAATTGCATTTCCAATGGGTTTTCCCTCAGTTTGGCCTTCCAGCCACAATTCCCAGCTGGATTTGGCTTCGGGCTCCTTTCCAAGGGATCCTTGGGCTTCTGCATCCTTCAAATGCGGCGATTTGGGGATTTGGGAATGTTGGAATCATCCAAATGCTCAGTTTTTGGGAATAGGAGGGATTTAGGAACCCTGGAATCCTCCAGATGTGGCAATTTTAGGAATAAGAGATATGGGAATGTTGGAATCCTCCAAACACAGCGTTTTTGGGAATAGGAGGGATTCGGGAATGTTTCCATCCTCATTTTTGGGAACACGACGTTCAAGTTGGGATCCTGATCAAATTTCCCAAGGAAAAAATTGCATTTCCAATGGGTTTTCCCCCAGTTTGGCCTTCCAGCCACAATTCCCAGCTGGATTTGGCTCCGTGCTCCTTTCCAAGAGATCCTTGGGCTTCTGCATCCTCCAAATGCGGCGTTTTTGGGATTTGGGAAGGTTGGAATCCTCCAAATGTGGCATTTTTGGGAATATGGGGGATTTGGGAATGTTTCCATCCTCATTTATGGGAATATGACACTCAGGTTGGGATCATGCTTAAATTTCCCTGGAAAAAATTGCATTTCCAATGGATTTTCCACCAATTTGGCCTTCCAGCCCCAATTCCCAGCTGGATTTGGCTCCGTGCTCCTTTCCAAGAGATCCTTGGGCTTCTGCATCCTCCAAATGCGGCGTTTTTGGGAATATGAGGGATTTGGGAACGCTGGAATCCTCCAAATGCTCAGTTTTTGGGAATAGGAGGGATTTAGGACCTTTGGAATTCTCCAAACACGGCGTTTTTGGGAATAGGAGGGATTTGGGAATGTTTGCATCCTCGTTTTTGGGAATACGACGTTCAAGTTGGGATTGTGCTCAAATTTCCCAGGAAAAATTGCATTTCCAATGGGTTTTCCCTCAGTTTGGCCTTCCAGCCACAATTCCCAGCTGGATTTGGCTCCGTGCTCCTTTCCAAGGGATCCTTGGATGTGTTTGCATCCTCCAAATGCGGCGTTTTTGGGAATAGGAGGGATTTGGGAATGTTTCCATCCTCGTTTTTGGGAATATGACGTTCAGGTTGGGATTGTGCTCAAATTTCCCTGGAAAAAATTGCATTTCCAATGGGTTTTTTTGGCCCTTTCCCATCCCCAGCCCCAGCTGGGATTGGGATGAGCCGGATCCAGCTCCCCCTTTTCCCTCCCAGCCACAATTCCCAGTTGGATTTGGCTCCGGGCTCCTTTCCAAGGGATCCTTGGGCTTCTGCATCCTCCAAATGTGGCATTTTGGGATTTGGGAACGTTGGAATCCTCCAGACACAGCGGTTTTGGGAATATGGGGGATTTGGGAATGTTTCCCTCCTCTAAACACAGCGTTTTTGGGAATATGAGGGATTCGGGAATGTTTCCATCCTCCTTTTTGGGAACACGACGTTCAGGTTGGGACCACGCTCAAATTTCCCTGGAAAAAAAATTTGCATTTCCAGTGGATTTTCCCCCACTTTGACCCTTTCCCATCCTCGGCCCAGCCCCGCTGGGATCGGGATCAGCCGGATCCGGCTGCCGGGTCCCCCCTTTTTTCCCCATTCCCACCAGAATTCCCTGAGGAAGGAGCCACCCTCGTTAAAAGCGTGGAAAACACAAATTTAATTAAAGCCAACCTCGCCTCTACCAGGGAAATAAATCCATCCTGGTTTTTGTTTTTTTTTATTTTCCCAGGGAACAATGGATTTTTCCAGCTTTCCCGTGCCGGGATTCCTCCCTCTTTTCATCCCTCTCCTTTATTATCCCTGGCTGGGAGCAGGCAGCCGCCTGATTTCCATAAATTTGCATCAGGAATTGAGGAGGGGAAAATGGAGGAGGGGAGGAGGAAAAAATAAAAAAAAAAGCTGGAAAAATGAGATTTTTTCCCTATTTTTTTTTTTTCCCAGCCTGGAGCTGGCTCCGGAGAAAGGAGCTCCGGCTGGGGGGAGGGAAAAGGCAGGAAGGGGGGGTGGGAAAGATCCTGGAATTTTCAAATCATTCCCTGGGTTTTGGTGGGGTTTTGTTGTTGTTGTTGGGGGGTGGGGTTTTTTGGGGTTTTTTTTTGGTTTTTTTTGGTTTTTTTGGTTTTTTTGTTGTTGCTTTTTTGGGTTGTTTTGTTTTGTTTTGTTTTTTGGGTGGTTTTTTTGGGGGGTTTGTTTGTTTTTGTTTTTTGGGTTTGGTTTTGTTTTTGTTTTGGGGTGGATTTTTTGGTTTTATTTTGTTTGGTTTGGGGGGTTTTTTTGGGGTTTTTTTGGGGTTTTTTTGTTAGTTTGGTTTGGTTTTGGTTTTGGTTTGGTTTTGGCCAAACCGGGTGAAAATCCATTGGAAATGGAATTTTTTCCAGGGAAATTTGAGCATGGTCCCAACTTGAACATTGTGTTCCCAAAAATGAGGATGGAAACATTCCCAAATCCCTCCTATTCCCAAAACCGCTGCGTTTGGAGGATTCCAACATTCCCAAATCTCTCATATTCCCAAATGTGCTGCTTTTGGAGGATTCCATCGTTCCCAAATCCCTCATATTCCCAAAAATGACACATTTGGAGGATGCAGAAGCTCAAGGATCCCTTGGAAAGGAGCCCGGAGCCAAATCCAGCTGGGAATTGTGGCTGAGAGGCCAAACTGAGGGAAAACCCATTGGAAATGCAATTTTTCCTGGGAAATTTGAGCAGGATCTCAACTTGAACATCATATTCCCAAAAACGAGGATGGAAACATTCCCGAATCCCTCCTATTCCTCAAAATGGAGCATTTGGAGGATTCCAACCTTCCCAAATCCCTCATATTCCCAAATGTGCTGCTTTTGGAAGATTCCAACGTTCCCAAATCCCAAAATCGCCGCATTTGGAGGATGCGGAAGCCCAAGGATCTCTTGGAAAGGAGCCCAGAGCCAAATCCAGCTGGGAATTGTGGCTGGGAGGCCAAATTGGTGGAAAACCCATTGGAAATGCAATTTTTTCCTGGGAAATTTGAGCAGGATCTCAACTTGAACATCATATTCCCAAAAACGAGGATGGAAACATTCCCGAATCCCTCCTATTCCTCAAAATGGAGCATTTGGAGGATTCCAACCTTCCCAAATCCCTCATATTCCCAAATGTGCTGCTTTTGGAAGATTCCAATGTTCCCAAATCCCAAAATCTCCACATTTGGAGGATGCAGAAGCCCAAGGATCCCTTGGAAAGGAGCCCGGAGCCAAATCCAGCTGGGAATTGTGGCTGGGAGGCCAAACTGAGGGAAAATCCATTGGAAATGCAATTTTTCCTGGGAAATTTGAGCGCGATCCCAATTTGAACATTGTATTCCCAAAAACGAGGATGGAAACATTCCCAAATCCTGCATATTCCCAAAATCACCGCATTTGGAGGATTCCAGCGTTCCCAAATCACCCATATTCCCCAAAATGGAGCATTTGGAGGATTCCAACATTCCCAAATCTCTCATGTTCCCAAAAGTGCTGCTTTTGGAAGAGGCAAACACATCCAAGGATCCCTTGGAAAGGAGCCTGGAGCCAAATCCAGCTGGGAATTGTGGCTGGGAGGCCAAACTGAGGGAAAACCCATTGGAAATGCAATTTTTCCTGGGAAATTTGAGCACAATCCCAACTTGAACGTCGTGTTCCCAAAAACGAGGATTCCAACATTCCCAAATCCCCCATATTCCCTAAAATGGGGCATTTGGAGGATTCCAGCCTTCCCAAATCCCTCATATTCCCCAAACTGCCACATTTGGAGGATGCAGAAGCCCAAGGATCTCTTGGAAAGGAGCCCGGAGCCAAATCCAGCTGGGAATTGTGGCTGGGAGGCCAAACTGAGGGGAGATCCATTGGAAATTCAACTTTTCCTGGGAATTTTGAACATGATCCCAACTTGAACATCATATTCCCAAAAATGAGGATGGGAACATTCCCAAATTCCTCCTATTCCCAAACCGCTGTGTCTGGAGGATTCCAACATTCCAGAATCCCTCATATTCCCCAAAATGGAGCATTTGGAGGATTCCAGCCTTCCCAAATCTCTCATGTTCCCAAATGCGCTGCTTTTGGAAGAGGCAAACACATCCAAGGATCTCTTGGAAAGGAGCCCGGAGCCAAATCCAGCTGGGAATTGTGGCTGGGGGGCCAAACTGAGGGAAAACCCATTGGAAATGCAACTTTTCCTGGGAAATTTGAGCAGGATCTCAACTTGAACATCATATTCCCAAAAACGAGGATGCAAACATTCCCAAATCCCTCCTATTCCCCAAAATGGAGCATTTGGAGGATTCCAACCTTCCCAAATCCCTCATATTCCCAAATGTGCTGCTTTTGGAAGATTCCAACGTTCCCAAATCCCAAAATCGCCGCATTTGGAGGATGCGGAAGCCCAAGGATCTCTTGGAAAGGAGCCCGGAGCCAAATCCAGCTGGGAATTGTGGCTGGGAGGCCAAACTGGGGGAAAACCCATTGGAAATGCAATTTTTCCTGGGAAATTTGAACATGATCCCAACTTGAACATCATATTCCCAAAAATGAGGATGGAAACATTCCCAAATCCTTCCTATTCCCAAAAATGACGTGTTTGGAGGATTCCAGCGTTACCAAATCTCTCATATTCTCAAATGTGCTGCTTTTGGAGCATTCCATCGTTCCCAAATCCCTCATATCCCCAAAAACGCGGCATTTGGAGGATGCAAACACATCCAATGATCTTTTGGAAAGGAGCCCGGAGCCAAATCCAGCTGGGAATTGTGGCTGGAAGGCCAAACTGAGGGAAAACCCATTGGAAATGCAATTTTTCCTGGGAAATTTGAGCACGATCCCAACTTGAACATCATATTCCCAAAAACACCGCATTTGGAGGATGCAAGCATTCCCAAATCCCTCCCATTCCCAAAAAACGCCGTGTTTGGAGGATTCCAGAGTTCCCAAATCCCTCCTATTCCCAAAATGGAGCATTTGGAGGATTCCAGCCTTCCCAAATCCATCCCTGGCCGCACACGGGGTGGTTTCGGATCTCCAGGCCCCGGATTTATCCTTTGGGATCTCCACCAGGGTTGAGCTCAGTTTTTCAGCTTTTTTTTTCCAAAAAAAATAATAATTTTTGACTTTTTTTGGTGCTCGTCCTGAGGCTTGGAGTTGTTTCTGGAATTCCACCTTCCCCCCGTTCCTTATCCAGGTGCAGCCAATTCCATCCCAATCCATTCCAACCCCGTCGTGCCCCCCGCCCCAAAAATGAAAATGAAAATATAAAAATAAAAAATAAAGATAATAATAAAAATAAAAATAAAAATATAAAAATTAAAATAAAAATAAATAAAAAATTAAAATAGAAATAAAAATAAGAATAAAAAATAATAAAATAAAAATAAAAATAAAAATAAAAATAAAAATTAAAATTAAAATTAAAATTAAAATTAAAATTAAAATTAAAATTAAAATTAAAATAGAAATAAAAATTAAAATAAAAATATTAAAAAAAAAAAATCACCACCAACCATTTCCTTTGGGAAACTCTGGGATTTCGGGATATTTCGGGGGTGGAAACTCAGAGGCATGGTGAGAATGGGGGTCCAACCCCCAACTCCTGGATTTTTTTTTTTCAATTTTTTTAATTTTTATTTTTTTATTTTTTATTTATTTATTTATTTATTTATTTTTATTTTTTATGTGTTTTATTTTTTATTTTTATGGGGTTTTTTTATTATTTTTTATTTTTTATTTTCTCCCGGCCAGGAGCAGGGGACAGACAAGGAGAAAAGGAAAGACGGATCCGAGGGAAGGAGGGAGAGAGGGAGGGAGGGACAGGGGGAGCAGCACGAGCCGCGGGTTTATTTTTAGGAGCTGCTGCCTTCGTTCGTTCGTTCGTGAGCGAGAGAGGGAGGGAGCGAGCGAGGGAGGGAGCGCTGCCAAAAACAGAAAAAAAAAAAAAAAGAGGATTGGAAAAAAAAAAATAAAAAATAAAACTAATCCCGGAGCCAGGTGCTGCCGCCTCGGGAAGAGCCCGGGGGTGCGCGGAGGTGGGGAGGAGAAGCTCAAGGTGAGAGAGAAAGGCAGGGAGGGAAAGAAGGGAATGATTTAAAAAAAAAAAAAAAAAAAATATATATATATATATATATATATAAAAAAAAAATATAATAATATATAAATATATAAATTTATAAATATATAAAGTTATAATAATATATAAAATAGATAAAATTATAATAATATATAAATATATAAATTTATAAATACATAAAAGTATAATAATATATAAATATATAAATTCATAAATATATAGAATGATAATAGTATATAAAATATATAAAATGATAATAATATATAAATATATAAATATATAAATATATAAAATGATAACAATATATATATATAAATTTATAAATTTATAAAATTATAATAATATCTAAATATATAAATTTATAAATATATAAAATTATAATAATATATAAAATATATAAAATGATAAATATATAAAATATATAAAATAATCATAAATAAATAATAAATAAATAAATAATAAAAAATAAATAAAAATAAATCGGGATTTCTGCGGGTTTGTCTCTCGGATCTCTCTCTCCCACCAGGATTGGAGGCTGGAGGTGAAGGATATATAAAATAATAAATAATAAATAAATAATAAATAAATAATAAATAAATAAAAAATAAATCGGGATTTCTGCGGGTTTGTTCTCTCGGATCTCTCTCACACCAGGATTGGAGGCTGGAGGTGAAGGATTTTGGGAATGCTGCCACGCCCTCTGGATCGGGGAGGGTTTGGGGAGAGGAGACCCCGAACCCCCCAAAAAAAACCCTCAAAGGAAAGGCCAGGGCAGAGCTGAGACCCCAAAAATCCCGAGGGAAGCCGTAGGGAGAAAAATTCCCTGGCTCCCACTCCGGGGAATCCCAGCCCGCTCTGCCCCACCCCTGTCCCAAAAAATCTGAATCCCAAAAAATCTGAATTCCAAAAAATCTGAATCCCAAAAAAATCTGCATCCCAAAAAATCTGCCTCCCAAAAAATCTGAATCCCAAAAAAACTGCATCCCAAAAAATCTGCCTCCCAAGAAATCTGAATCCCAAAAAATCTGCGTCCCAAAAAATCTGTGTCCCAAAATATCTGCATCCCCAAAAAAATCTGAATTCCAAAAAATCTGAATCCCAAAAAATCTGCATCCCAAAAAAATCTGCCTCTCAAAAAATCTGAACCCCAAAAAATCTGAATCCCAAAAAATCTGTGTCCCAAAAAATCTGTGTCCCAAAAATCTGCCTCCCCAAAAAATCTGCCTCCCCAAAAAATCTGAATCCCAAAAAAATCTGCCTCCCAAAAAATCTGCCTCCCCAAAAATCTGAATCCCAAAAAATCTGAACCCCAAAAAATCTGAATTCCAAAAAATCTGAACCCCAAAAAATCTGAATTCCAAAAAATCTGCCTCCCAAAAAAATCTGCATCCCAAAAAAACTGCCTCCCAAAAAAATCTGAATCCCAAAAAATCTGAATCCCAAAAAATCTGCATCCCAAAAAATCTGAACCCCCAAAAAATCTGCATCCCAAAAAAATCTGAATCCCAAAAAATCTGAACCCCAAAAAATCTGAACCCCAAAAAAATCCGTGTCCCAAAAAAATCTGCCTCCCCCAAAAATCTGCCTCCCAAAAAAATCTGAATCCCAAAAAAATCTGCCTCCCAAAAAATCTGCCTCCCAAAAAATCTGCCTCCCAAAAAAATCTTCCCCCCAAAAAATCTGCCTCCCCAAAAATCTGCCTCCCAAAAATCTGAATCCCAAAAAATCTGCCTCCCAAAAAAATCTGCCTCCCCAAAAAAATCCCCAGGGATGGCTCCTGATTTATTTATGGGGAAAAGCATTAAATATAAAACAGATAAAAACGTGTGAGAAAAAAAAATAAAAATAAAATAAAAATAAAATAAAACCCGGGAAAAGCCAGGGGGAAGTGGGGGAGGACGCGAATCCCTCTTCTCCCAGGAGCCAAGTGGCATCTCCACGTCTCCTCCTTCCCTCCTTCCCTGTTTTTTTTTCCTTCTTCCTCCCCCCCGGAGCGAATCCATCGCCTGCCCCTCTTTTCGGAGCCGCTGTCATCACCTTGTCACACCGGCGAGGCCGAGCTGGGCTCTGAGTGAGAAAAAAAAATATCCGGGGAAAAAAAAAAATCTGGGGAAAAAAAAATCTGGGGGAAAAAAAATATCCGGAAAAAAAAATCTGGAAAAAAAAAATATCTGGAAAAAAAAAATCCGGAAAAAAAAAATATCTGGAAAAAAAAAATCTGGAAAAAAAAATGTCTGGGAAAAAAAAATACGGAAAAAAAAATCTGGGGAAAAAAAAAATCTGGAAAAAAAAAATTAGCAGGAAAAAAAAAATATCTGGAAAAAAAAATATATCCGGAGGGGAAAAATAGAAAAAAAACCCCCAAAATCGTTGACGTTCCAAAATCCTGCCCCCACCCCCAACCCTCACTGATGGCAAACTCGGTTTGCCATCCCGATAAACGAAAAACCTGGGAATTTATTCTCCCAGGCCAAGGGAAGAGGGATCAGGGAGCTCGGGAGGGATCTCCAAGGTGGTGGAGGCCGAAAGCGCTGAGCACGGCCCGCCCCCCAAAGGGGTTTGAAGGCTTCCAGGGGTGGGAATTCTGTCGTTTCCTTGGGAAAAAGAAGGAGGAGGAAAGGAAAGGCTGAGTTGGGTTTTGGGAGGAAAGAGCTGAGTTGGGATTTGGGAAGAAAGAACTGAGTTGGGTTTTGGGAAGGAGAAGGCCAAGTTGGGTTTGGGGAAGAAAGAGCTGAGTTGGGTTTTGAAAAGAAAGACCTGAGTTGGGTTTTGGGAAGAAAGAGCTGAGTTGGGTTTTGGGAAGGAGAAGGCCAAGTCGGGCTTTAGGAATTTAGGAATTCCATCGTTTCCTTGGGGAAAAAGAAGGAGGAGGAAGCCAGGAGATGGGCCAAGCCTTGACGTGGGCTTTGGGAAGAAAAGGCTGAGTTGGGTTTTGGAAAGAAAGAGCTGAGTTGGGTTTGGGGAAGAAAGACAGTGCTGGGATGTTTTTCTAAAGCTGGGCTTTAGAAAGGCCAAGTCGGGCTTTAGGAATTTAGGAATTCCATCGTTTCCTCCGGGAAAAAAGAAGGAGGAGGAAGCCAGGAGATGAGCCAAGCCTTGATGGGGGCTTTTGGGAAGGAGAAGGCCAAGTTGGGTTTTGGGGAAGAAAGAGATGAGTTGGGTTTTGGGAAGGAAAGGGCTGAGTTGGGTTTTGGGAAGGAGAAGGCCAAGTCGGGCTTCAGGAATTTAGGAATTCCATCGTTTCCTCAGAGAAAAAGAAGGAGGAAGAAGCCAGGAGATGGGCCAAGCCTTGCTGGGGGCTTTGGGAAGGAGAATGCCGAGTTGGGTTTTGGAAAGAAAGAGCTGAGTTGGGTTTTGGGAAGAAAGACAGTGCTGGGATGTTTTTCTGAAGCTGGGCTTTAGAACAGGCCAAGTCGGGCTTTAGGAATTTAGGAATTCCATCGTTTCCTTGGGGAAAAAGAAGGAGGAGGAAGCCGGGAGATGGGCCAAGCCTTAATGGGGGCTTTGGGAAGGAGAAGGCCAAGTTGGGTTTGGGGAAGAAAGAGTTGAGTTGGGTTTTGGGAAGGAAAGGGCTGAATTGGGTTTTGGGCAGGAGAAGGCCAAGCTGGGCTTTAGGAAAGAAAAAGCCAAGTTGGACTTTGGAGAGAAAGAGCCGAGTTGGGTTTTGGGAAGGAGATGGCCAAGTGGGGCTTTAGGAATTTAGGAATTCCATCGTTTCCTTGGGAAAAAGAAGGAGGACGAAGCCAGGAGATGGGCCAAGCCTTGCTGGGGGCTTTGGGAAGGAGAAGGCCAAGCTGGGCTTTAGGAAAGAAAAGGATAAGTTGGGCTTTGGAGAGAAAGAGCTGAGCTGGGTTTTGGGAAGAAAGAGCCGAGTTGGGTTTTGGGAAAGAGATGGCCAAGTCGGGCTTCAGGAATTTAGGAATCCAAAATCGTTGACGTTCCGAAATCCTGCCCCCACCCCCCAACCCCCGCTGATGGCAAACTCGGTTTGCCATCCCGATAAACGAAAAACCTGGGAATTTATTCTCCCAGGGTGAGGGAAGAGGGATCGGGGAGGTTGGGAGGGATCTCCAAGGTGGTGGAGGCCGAGAGCACCGAGCACGGCCCGTCCCCCCAAGGGGGTTTGAAGGCTTCCAGGGGTGGGAATTCCATCGTTTCCTTGGGAAAAAAGAAGGAGGAGGAAAGGAAAGGGCAAGTTGGGTTTTGGGAAGAAAGAGCCAAGTTGGGCTTTGGGAAGGAAAGGGCTGAGTTGGGTTTTGGGAAGGAGAAGGCCAAGTTGGGTTTGGGGAAGAAAGAGTTGAGTTGGATTTTGGGAAGGAAAGGGCTGAGTTGGGTTTTGGGAAGGAGATGGCCAAGTGGGGCTTTAGGAATTTAGGAATTCCATCGTTTCCTTGGGAAAAAGAAGGAGGAGGAAGCCAGGAGATGGGCCAAGCCTTGCTGGGGGCTTTGGGAAGGAGAAGGCCGAGTTGGGCTTTGGGAAAGAAAGAGCTGAGTTGGGTTTTGGGAATAAAGAGCTGAGTTGGGTTTTGGAGAGAAAGAGCTGAGTTGGGTTTTGGGAAGGAGAAGGCCAAGTCGGGCTTCAGGAATTTAGGAATTCCATTGTTTCCTTGGGAAAAAGAAGGAGGAGGAAGCCAGGAGATGGGCCAAGCCTTGCTGGGGGCTTTGGGAAGGAAAGGGCTGAGTTGGGTTTTAGGAAAGAAAAGGCCAAGTTGGGCTTTGGAAAGAAAGAGATGAGTTGGGTTTTGGGAAGGAGAAGGCCAAGTCAGGCTTTAGTAATTCAGGAATTCCATCGTTTCCAGGGGAAAAAGAAGGAGGAGGAGGAAGCCAGGAGATGGGCCAAGCCTTGCTTGGGGGGCTTTGGGAAGGAGAAGGCCAAGTTGGGTTTGGGGAAGAAAAAGCCAAGTTGGGCTTTGGAGAGAAAGAGCTGAGTTGGGTTTTGGGAAGAAAGAGCTGAGTTGGGTTTTGGGAAGGAGAAGGCCAAGTCGGGCTTTAGGAATTTAGGAATTCCATCCTTTCCTCCGGGAAAAAAGAAGGAGGAGGAAGCCAGGAGATGGGCCAAGCCTTGCCGGGGGCTTTGGGAAAGAAAAAGCCAAGTTGGGCTTTGGAAAGAAAGAGCTGAGTTGGGTTTGGGAAGGAAAGGGCTGAGTTGGGTTTGGGAAGGAAAGAGCTGAGTTGGGTTTTGGGAAGGAGAAGGCCAAGTCGGGCTTTAGGAATTTGGGAATTCCATTGTTTCCTTGGGAAAAAGAAGGAGGAGGAACCCAGGAGATGGGCCAAGCCTTGCTGGGGGCTTTGGGAAGGAGAAGGCCAAGTTGGGCTTTGGGAAAGAAAAAGCCAAGTTGGGTTTTGGGAAGAAAGAGTTGAGTTGGGTTTTGGGAAGGAGAAGGCCAAGTCGGGCTTTAGGTATTCAGGAATTCCATTGTTTCCTCTGGGGAAAAAGAAGGAGGAGGAAGCCAGGAGATGGGCCAAGCCTTGATGGGGGCTTTTGGGAAGGAGAAGGCCAAGTTGGGTTTGGGGAAGAAAGAGTGGAGTTGGATTTTGGGAAGGAAAAGGCTGAATTGGGTTTTAGGAAGGAGAAGGCCAAGCTGGGCTTTAGGAAAGAAAAGGATAAGTTGGGTTTTGGGAAGGAAAGAGCTGATTTGGGTTTGGGGAAGAAAGAGCTGAGTTGGATTTTCGGAAGAAAGAGCTGAGTTGGGTTTTGGGAAGGAGAAGGCCAAGCTGGGCTTTAGGAATTTGGGAATTCCATCGTTTCCTCTGGGGAAAAAGAAGGAGGAGGAAGCCAGGAGATGGGCCAAGCCTTGATGGGGGCTTTTGGGAAGGAGAAGGCCAAGTTGGGTTTGGGGAAGAAAGAGCTGAGTTGGGTTTGGGGAAGGAAAGGGCTGAGTTGGGTTTTGGGAAGGAGAAGGCCAAGTCGGGCTTCAGGAATTTAGGAATTCCATCATTTCCATGGGAAAAAGAAGGAGGAGGAAGCCAGGAGATGGGCCAAGCCTTGCTGGGGGCTTTGGAAAGAAAGAGCTGAGTTGGGTTTTGGGAAGAAAGAGCTGAGTTGGGTTTTGGGAAGGAGAAGGCCAAGTTGGGCTTTGGAAAGAAAGAGTCAAGTTGGGTTTTGGGAAAGAAAAGGCCAAGCTGGGTTTTGGAAAGGAAGAGCCAAGCTGGGCTCCAGGAGGGAAAGGTCAAGTCGGGCTTTGGGAAGGAGAAGGCCGAGTCAGGCCCTGGAAAGGAGGAGGCGAAGGCAGATTCAGAAAGGAAGGAAGAGCCAAGTCAGGCTTTAGGAAGGAAAGGCCAAATTGATCTCTGGCAGAAAAAGGCCAAGTCAGGCTTTAGGAAAGAAAGAGCCAAGTTGGACTTTAGGAAGGAAAACCCAAATTAGGCTCTGGATAAAAAGGCCAAGTCAGGCTTTAGGAAGGAAGAGCCAAGTCAGGCTTTAGGAAGGAAAACCCAAACTGGGCTCTGGATAAAAAGGCCAAGTCAGGCTTTAGGAAGGAAAACCCAAATTGATCTCTGGCAGAAAAAGGCCAAGTCAGGCTTTAGGAAAGAAAAGGCCAAGTCAGGCTTTAGGAAAGAAAACCCAAATTGGGCTCCAGGAAAAAAGGCCAAGTCAGGCTTTAGGAAGAAAAACCCAAATCGGGCTCTGGATAAAAAGGCCAAGTCAGGCTTTAGGAAGGAAAACCCAAATTAGGTTCTGGAAAAAAAGACCAAGTCAGGCTTTAGGAAAGAAAAGGCCAAGTCAGGCTTTAGGAAGGAAAACCCAAACTGGGCTCTGGATAAAAAGGCCAAGTCAGGCTTTAGGAAGAAAGAGCCAAGTTGGACTTTAGGAAGGAAAACCCAAATTAGGTTCTGGAAAAAAAGGCCAAGTCAGGCTTTAGGAAGGAAAACCCAAATTGGGCTCCGGATAAAAAGGCCAAGTCAGGCTTTAGGAAGGAAAAGGCCAAGTCAGGCTTTAGGAAAGAAAAACCCAAACTGGGCTCTGGATAAAAAGGCCAAGTCAGGCTTTAGGAAAGAAAAACCCAAATTTGGCTCCGGGAAAAATGGCCAAGTCGGGCTTTAGGAATGAAGATCCAAGTCAGGCTTTAGGAATGAAGATCCAAGCCGGGGCTAAAGCCGGGCTGGGGTCAAACCTCTCTGCAAAGCAGAAACCCCCTCGGGTTTATTTATGACTTTTCCTCACTTTCTCTGTCCTTCCCGCTCCTTTCCCAGCCTGGGGAACGCGGAGGAGGAGGAGGAGGAGGAGGATGAGGAGGAGGAGGAGGATGAGGATGAGGAGGATGAGGAGGATGAGGAGGATGAGGATGAGGATGAGGAGGAGGAGGAGGAGGAGGAGGAGGAGGAGGAGGACGAGGAGGAGGAGGAGGAGGAGGAGGAGGAGGAGGAGGATGAGGAGGAGGCCGGCAGGGATCTCCCCGGGCTGGCCTGACAAGGGCAGGACAAATGAGAGCGTTTAAGGCGCTAATTAGGCACTAATGACCGGAGGTCTGGGAGGTGAAATCGCGGCTCAGCAATTTGTCAGGTTCTTCTTGCCAAAACCCCCCGGGGCGGGAGGGAAGCGCGGCCGAGCCATTGACCCCATTACGGACCCGAATGAAATACTTCCAGAATAAAAAACTCGCTTTATTCCCGAGGTTTTGTTTGGTTGGTTGGGTTTTGGTTTTTTTCGGTTTTTTTGGCTTTTTTGGGGGGGGGGTTTGGGTTGTTTTTTTGGTGGTTTTTTTTTTTTTTTTGGTTTTGGTTTTGGTTTTGTTTTTGGGTTTTTTTGGGGTTTTGGTTTTTTTTTGGTTTTTTTCTGGTTTTTTTGTTTGTTTGTTTTTTTGGGGTTTTTTGTTTGTTTGGGTTTTTTTGTTGTTTTTTTTTGTTTGTTTGTTTGTTTTTTGTTTTTTGGGGGTTTTTTTGGTTTTTTTGGTTTTTTGGTTTTTTGGGTTTTTTTTGTTTTTTTTTCCGGAGCTCCCGGAGCTCAGAGCCGAGAGGTTTTTTTTTCTGGGGTGCTCAGGGGGGGCAAAGTCCCCAGGCCCCCCCCAAAATTTTCCCCAGCTTTTTTTTTTGTTTGTTTGGTTTGGTTTGGGTTGGGTTTTTTGGGTTTTTTTTTTGTTTTTTTCGTTTTTTTTCTGGAGCTCCCGGAGCTCAGAGCCGAGAGGTTTTTTTGTTTTTTTTTTCTGGGGTGCTCGGGGGGAGGCTCCGATTTACAAAGTCCCCAACCCCCCCCCAAAATTTCCCCAGCTTTTTTTTTTTATTTTTTATTTTTTTTCCGCCCTTGGAAAAGCGCCTTTGGAAACGTTGCAACCTCTTCCCGCGGCTATTTTTATCCAGGGGTTATTTATGGAAAGGAATTGATTGTACTTGGGAGGGAAGGGCTGGGAAGGGATGAGAGCGGCGGTCTGGGCCAAGATTTTTGGGATTCGAGCTCTGCCAAAAGCTGCTGGGGTTTTAACCAGGAGAGCTCTGGAGCGAAACCTCCTGGTCCTTCCTCTGCTGCCAGAGACCCCAAACACGACCGGATCCCAATCCAGGATCCCACCCTGCTGGGAAGGAGCTGGATCCAAGCTGGATCCAAGCTGGAGCGGTGGTTTTGGCAGAAGACAAAATTTTCCCCGGGATGTTGAGGGGAGTTGGCGGCTCCAGGCCTGGCACCGGCAGAGGTTTTTTAATTTTTTGTTTTGGTTTCTACTCCAGATCCTAAGGCCGAGCGGATCCCAATCCAGGATCCCACCCTGCTGGGAAGGAGCTGGATCCAAGCTGGATCCAAGCTGGATCCAAGCTGGAGCCGTGGTTTTGGCAGAAGACAAAACTTTCCCCGGGATGTGAGGCCTGGCACCGGCTGAGGTTTTTAATTTTTGGGTTTGTGCTCCAGATCCTAGGGCCGAGCGGATCCCAATCCAGGATCCCACCCTGCTGGATCCAAGCTGGATCCAAGCTGGAGCCGTCCCCAGGGGTGGTGGTTTTGGAAGAAGAAAAAATTTTTCCCGGGATATTGAGGGGAGTTGGCGGCTCCAGGCCTGGCACCGGCTGAGATTTTGATTTTTTAATAATTTTAAAAATTCTGCTCCAGATCCCAAGGCCAAGGTTTCTCCTCCTCCTCCTCCTCCCTTTTTCCAGCTGAATTCCTTTCCCTGGCGGATGATGCCAGCGGGATCCGGGATTTTGATGGCAAAGGATGGGGGGGGAAAAGAAGAAAAAAACCCAACTGGGATTGATCCCAAAAAAATGTATCCTGATTTATCCTAAAATATCCCCAAACCTGGCGGGAATGGAAGGACAATGACAAAAATCGTCGCTGTTGTCCCTCAAAAAATGTGGATTGATCCGGAAATATCCCAAAAGTTCATCCCAGTAGGTGCTCCCAGTTCACCCCAGTAGGGGCTCCCAGTTCATCCCATTACAGCTCCCAGTTCACCTCATTACAGCTCCCAGTTCATCCCATTACAGCTCCCAGTTCACCTCATTACAGCTCCCAGTTCATCCCATTACAGCCCCATTAGGGGCTCCCAGTTGATCCCATTACAGCCCCATTACAGCTCCCAGTTCACTCCATTACAGCTCCCAGTTCACCCCATTACAGCTCCCAGTTCACCCCATTAGGGGCTCCCAGTTCACCCCATTAAGGGCTCCCGGTTCATCCCATTAGAGTCTCCCAGCCCACCCCATTCCATCATTTCCCATTTTTCTCCAGGCCCATTAACAGCCGGGCTCAGGCTTTTATTCCCAGCTCCTAATGGAGCGGCTCCATCGATTTCCAGGGATGTTCTGCCACTGAATGGTTCCCAAACGTGCCGGGAATGCGGCGCTTCCCTCCCGTGCAGCCCCGGCCAAGCCTCCTTCCTCATTCCTTTGCAAAATTCCTCATCCCTCATTCCTCATTCCTCATTCCTTACTCCTGATTCTTTATTCCTTATTCCGCTGCAAGATTCCTTTTTCCTCGTTCTTTATTCCCGATTTTTTTCCCTCGTTCTTTATTCCCGATTCCTCTGCAAAATTCCTTATTCCTCGTTCCTTATTCCCAATTCCTTACTCCTTTGCAAAAGGAATTCCTTATTCCTTATTCCTTCACAAAATTCCTCATTCCTCGTTCCTCTGCAAAATTCCTTATTCCCAGTTCCTTATTCCTTTGCAAAAGTCCTCATTCCTCATTCCTTCTTCCTGATTCCTTCTTCTTTATTCTTTATTCTTTATTCTTTATTCTTTATTCTTTATTCTTTATTCTTTATTCTTTATTCTTTATTCTTTATTCTTTATTCCTTATTCTTTATTCTTTATTCATTATTCCCCGGCAAAATTCCTTGTTCCTCATTCCTCGTTCCTTATTCCCGATTCCTTATTCCTTTGCGAAATTCCTCATTCCTTATCCCTTGTTCCTTATTCCTCTGCAAAATTCCTTATTCCTGGTTCCTTATTCCCAATTCCTCATTCCTTTGCAAAAATCCTTATTCCTTATCCCTTATTCTTTATTCCTTATTCCCAATTCCTTATTCCTCTGCAAAATTCCTTATTCCTCATTGCTCATTCCTTATTCCTTTGAAAAATTCTTTATTCCTTATCCCTTTTTCCCCTGCAAAATTCCTTATTCCCGATTCCTTATTCCTGATTCCTTGTTCCTGATTCCTGATTCCTTATTCCTTTGCAAAATTCCTTATTCTTCATTCCTTATCCCTTATCCCTTGTTCCTTATTCCTCTGCAAAATTCCTCATTCCTCGTTCCCAATTCCCAATTCCTTATTCCTCTGCAAAATTCCTTATTCCTTTTTCCTCTTTCCTCATAATTTATTCCTTATCCCTCATTCCTTATTCCCAATTCCTCATTCCTTTGGAAAAATCCTCATTCCTCATTCCTTATCCCTTTGTTCCTTATTTCTTCGCAAAAATCCTTATTCCCGATTCCTTATTCTTTATTTTTTATTTGTTGTTCCTTATTCCTTATTCCTTATTCTTCATTCTTTATTCCTGATTCCTTACTCCTTATTCCTTTGCAAAATTCCTTATTCCTCATTCCTCATCATTTATTCCTTATTCCCTATCCCTTACTCCTCATTCCTTATTCCTCATTTATTCCTTATTCCCGATTTCTTCGCAAAACTCCTTATTCCCTCCTCCAAATCCCTTTTTTCCCCTCTTCAAAAATCCCATTTTTTTCCCCCTTTCAAAAATCCCATTTTTTTCCCCTCTTCAAAAATCCCATTTTTTTCCCTCTTCAAAAATCCCATTTTTTTCCCCTCTTCAAAAATCCCATTTTTTTTCCCCTCTTCAAAAATCCCATTTTTTTTCCCTTCAAAAATCCCATTTTTTTCCCCTTCAAAAATCCCATTTTTTTTCCCCTCTTCAAAAATCCCCTTTTTTTCCCCTCTTCAAAAATCCCATTTTTTCCCTCTTCAAAAATCCCATTTTTTCCCCCTTCAAAAATCCCATTTTTTTCCCCCTCTTCAAAAATCCCATTTTTTTCCCCTCTTCAAAAATCCCATTTTTCCCCCTTCAAAAATCCCATTTTTTTTCCCCTCTTCCAAAATCCCATTTTTTTTCCCTCTTCAAAAATCCCATTTTTTCCCCCCTTCAAAAATCCCATTTTTTTTCCCTCTTCAAAAATCCCATTTTTTTCCCCACTTTAAAAATCCCATTTTTTCCCCCTCTTCAAAAATCCCATTTTTCCCCCTCTTCAAAAATCCCATTTTTTTCCCCCTCTTCAAAAATCCCATTTTTTTCCCTCTTCAAAAATCCCATTTTTTCCCCTCTTCAAAAATCCCTTTTTTTTCCCTCTTCAAAAATCCCATTTTTTTTCCCTCTTCAAAAATCCCATTTTTTCCCCTCTTCAAAAATCCCATTTTTTTTCCCCTCTTCAAAAATCCCATTTTTTTTCCCTCTTCAAAAATCCCATTTTTTTCCCCCTTCAAAAATCCCATTTTTTTCCCCCTCTTCAAAAATCCCATTTTTTTTTTCCCCCTTCAAAAATCCCATTTTTTCCCCTCTTCAAAAATCCCATTTTTTTCCCCTCTTCAAAAATCCCATTTTTCCCCCTCTTCAAAAATCCCATTTTTTCCCCTCTTCAAAAATCCCATTTTTTTTCCCTCTTCAAAAATCCCATTTTTTTCCCTCTTCAAAAATCCCATTTTTTCCCCTCTTCAAAAATCCCATTTTTTTCCCTTTTCAAAAATCCCATTTTTTTTCCCCTCTTCAAAAATCCCTCTTTTTTCCCTCTTCAAAAATCCCATTTTTTTCCCCTCTTCAAAAATCCCATTTTTTTCCCCCCTTCCAAAATCCCATTTTTTCCCCTCTTCAAAAATCCCATTTTTTCCCCCTCTTCAAAAATCCCATTTTTTTCCCCCTTCAAAAATCCCTTTTTTTTTCCCTCTTCAAAAATCCCTTTTTTTTCCCTCTTCAAAAATCCCATTTTTTTCCCTCTTCAAAAATCCCATTTTTTCCCCCCTTCAAAAATCCCATTTTTTCCCTCTTCAAAAATCCCATTTTTCCCCTCTTCAAAAATCCCATTTTTTCCCCTCTTCAAAAATCCCATTTTTCCCCCTCTTCAAAAATCCCATTTTTTCCCCCTCTTCAAAAATCCCTCTTTTTCCCCCTCTTCAAAAATCCCATATTTTTTTTCCCCCTTCAAAAATCCCATTTTTTTTCCCTCTTCAAAAATCCCTTTTTTTTCCCCTCTTCAAAAATCCCATTTTTTCCCCTCTTCAAAAATCCCATTTTTTCCCCTCTTCAAAAATCCCATTTTTTTCCCTTTTCAAAAATCCCATTTTTTTCCCCTCTTCAAAAATCCCATTTTTTCCCTCTTCAAAAATCCCATTTTTTCCCTCTTCAAAAATCCCATTTTTTTCCCTCTTCAAAAATCCCATTTTTTCCCCTCTTCAAAAATCCCATTCTTTTCCCCTCTTCAAAAATCCCATTTTTTCCCCCTCTTCAAAAATCCCATTTTTTTTCCCTCTTCAAAAATCCCATTTTTTCCCCCTCTTCAAAAATCCCATTTTTTCCCCTCTTCAAAAATCCCATTTTTTTTTCCCTCTTCAAAAATCCCATTTTTTCCCCTTCAAAAATCCCATTTTTTTCCCTCTTCAAAAATCCCATTTCTTTTCCCTCTTCAAAAATCCCATTTTTTTCCCTCTTCAAAAATCCCATTTTTTCCCCCTTCAAAAATCCCTTTTTTTTTTTTTTTCCTCTCTGCAAATCCCCGGAAAAGCCCCACGGAGTTGGAGGGGGTGGGTCCAGCGCTCCGAAAATTCCGAAAATTCCCATTTTTCCCAAACTTGATGGTTTTGGAGGCCTTTTCCAAGCTCCATGGAGAATCCAGCAGGGAGAAATTCCCAATTCCCAGTCCCACCAGGTTCCCATTTTCCTCCTTTCCGTCCCCATCCAAGCCGGAATTCCATGGAATTTTTGTCCCCTTTCACTCGGGTCTCCCCCAATTTTGGGGTTTCCAACCCAGCAGGGTAAAAACAGAGGAAAAAATGTGGATTTTGGGTTTTTTCCTCCCCAAAATTCCCGAATTCCGGGTGTTTTTTCCAGCCGTTGTTGGCGCAATGCAGCACCAGCTCCCGGGCTGGAAGGGACGCAGGGAGCAATTCCTGCTTCCCAAATTAATGGCCTAATTCCAGGCCCTGCTAATTAAAGTCCTTTCCCGGGGCTGGAGGACGGAGGAAGTGGAGCAGATCCCAAAAAAATCCAGGACACTGCAGGCACCGGAGCGACCCCAAAAAAAAAAGGAGATTGGGGACGTCCAAAGGTGCCCTGAGGGAGGCGTCCCCCATTCCAGAGGCTTGGAAAAGCTCCAGGCCGGGCTGGGATTTATGGAGCAGCTCAAGGAGAGGAGGAAAAACCAGTCTGGAGGAGGGGGGGGCACAAAACCCATCCCAACCCCAGACCCCAGCCCAATCCCAGTTTGGGACATGGGGATGGCACAAAATCCATCCCAGTCCCAGTTTAGGGTGGCACAAATCCCATCCCAATCCCAGTTTGGACACAGGGATGGAAAAAATCCCATCCCAATCACAAATCCCATCCCAGTCCCACCCTGGAAAACAGGAATAGCACAAAACCCATCCCAATCCCGGTTTGGGGTGGCACAAATCCCATCCCAATCCCAGTTTAGGGTGGCACAAATCCCATCCCAATCACAGATCCCATCCCAATCCCATTTTGGGACACGGGGATGGCACAAATCCCCATCCCAAACACAAATCCCATCCCAATCCCAGTTTGGGAAATGGGGATGGCACAAAACCCATCCTAATCCCATTCCTATTCCAGTTTGGGGTGGCACAAATCCCATCCCAATCACAGATCCCATCCCAATCCCAGTTCGGGATACGGGACTGGAACAAAACCCATCCCAATCCCATTTTGGGGTGGCACAAATCTCATCCCAGTCCCAGTCAGGGAAATGGGGATGGCACAAACCCCATCCCAATTACAAATCCCGTCCCAATCCCAGTTTGGGGTGGCACAAATCTCATCCCAATCCCAGTTTGGGACACAGGGATGGCAGAAGATGCATCCCAATCTCATTTTGGGAAATGGGGATGGCACAAAACCCATCCCAATTACAAATCCCATCCTAATCCCAGCTGGGTATCCTATCCCAGAGATGGCACAAATCCCATCCTTATTCCAGTTTGGACACAGGGCTGGAATAAATTCCATCCCAATCCCAGTTTGGGGTGGCACAAATCCCATCCCAATCACAAATCCCATCCCAATCCCAGTTTGCGACAAGGGGTTGGCAAAAAACCAATCCCAATCCTATCTGGGTATCCTGTCCCAGCAATGGCACAAATCCCATCCCAATCACAAATCCCATCCCAATCCCAGTTTGGGAAATGGGGATGGCACAAATCCCATCCCAATCACAAATCCCACCCCAATCCCAGTTTGGGACACAGGGCTGGAACAAATCCCATCCCAATCCCAGTTTGAGGTGGCACAAATCCCATCCTAATCCCAATTTGGGACACTGGGATGGCACAAATCCCATCCCAATCCCAGTTTGGGAAATGGGAATGGCACAAAACCCATCCCAATTACAAATCCCATCCCAATCCCAATTTGGGGTGGCACAAATCCCATCCCAATCCCAGTTTGGAAAGGCACAAATCCCATCCCAATCCCAGTTTGGAAAGGCACAAACCCCATCCCAATCCCAGTTTAGGGTGGCACAGATCCCATCCCAATCCCAGTCTGGGACACGAGGATGGCACAAATCCCCATCCCAATCCCAGTTTAGGGTGGCATAAATCCCATCCCAGTCCCAGTTTGGAAAATGGGGATGATGCAAATCCCATCCCAATTACAAATCCCATACCAATCCCAGTTTGAGATGGCACAAACCCCATCCCAATCCCAGTTTGGGGTGGCACAGATCCCATCCCGGCCCGGAAAACTCAAAAAACTGGGAAACTGGGGAAAAAAAAAAAAAATAAAGGGAAGTTGCAATAAAATAACAGGGAAATGTAAAGGAAATAAAAGGGATAAAAGGAGGGGGGAAGCGGGAGGGGAAGGAGGAATTCCATAAATAATGGGGAAATTAAAAAAAAAAAAAAGGGAAAAAGGGGCAAAAATGGAGAAAATTTGAAATATTTGAAATATTTTCCCGGAATAAAGGGAAGGGGCTCAGCAGAGCCCGGATTTTCCTGGACACATCCGGAGGGAATTTTTTTTTTCCCCATTTTTTTTCCTCCCTGGACTGACTTCCGGATGCAAATCGGGAAAAAAAAACCAAAACGGGAACAAAACGGTGGCGGTGTAAAAAAACCAAAAAAAACCCAAAAACCCCCAAAAAACCAAAAAAAAACCCCCCAAAAACCCCCCACGAGGAGCGGGATTTCTCTTCCCTCCTCCGAAATCCCAAATCCATCCCCAAATCCAGGCGTTTATCCCTCGTTAATCACCCTGGAGATGTTTCAAGTGCTTGGCTGGCTGGGGTTTTTTGGGAATTTTTTAGATTTTTGGGGGTTTTTGGGGTATTTTTTTGGGAATTTTTTAGCATTTTTGGGGTTTTGGGGGATTTTTTTTATTTTTTGGGGTTTTTGGGAATTTTTTTTGGTTTTGGGGGGTTTTTTGGGAATTTTTTTTTGGTTTTTTGGGGTCTTTTGGGGAATTTTTTAGCTTTTTGGGGGGGTTTTGGGAATTTTTTTTTGTTTTTTTGGTTTTTTTGGGAATTTTTTGGGGGGGGGTTGGGAATTTTTTTTGGTTTTGGGGGTTTTTTGGGGATTTTTTTAGCTTTTTTGTGGTTTTTTGGGATTTTTTTTTGATTTTTGGGGTTTTTTTTGGGGGGATTTTTTAGCTTTTTGGGGTTTTTTGGGAATTTTTTTTTTTGTTTTTTGGGGCTTTTGGGGAATTTTTTAGCTTTTTTGGGAATTTTTTGGGATTTTTTTTGTTTTTTGGGGTTTTTTTTTGAATTTTTTAGCTTTTTTGGGAATTTTTTAGCATTTTTGGGGTTATTTGGGATTTTTTTTATTTTGGTTTTTTCATGTTTTTATCCTTGGATGAGGAATGGGAACATCGAGGATGGGGGAGAAATCCCGGGAGGATCTCACGGGGCTTCCTGGGAGAAGGAGAAGTCCTTGGAATGAGGGAATATCCGGAATTTTCCATGGAGGGTTCAATGTGGATGGGAGGGAATGGATCCGGCGGGAAATGGGAGAGGAAGGAAAAGAGGGGGGATAAAGAAAATCCCAAAATGTTTTAGGGAGGGGAGATCCCAGCCCAGGGAGCTGAAATGTCCCAAAATTCCTCCTTTCCAGGGGAAAAAAAAATAAAGATAAAATGAAATGAAATGAAATGAAATGAAATATAAAATAAAATAAAATATAAAATAAAATAAAATATAAAATAAAATAAAATAAAAAAATCAAGTCAAATAAAAATAAAATAAAATAAAATAAAATAAAAATTAAAATAAAATATAATATAAAATAAAATATAAAATATAAAATATAAAATATAAAATATAAAATAAAATCAAATATCAACTCAACTCAAATCAAATCAAATCTAATATAAAATAAAATAAAATCAAATATAAAATAAAATCTAAAATATCAAATCAAATCAAATCAAATCAAATAAATAAAAAATAAAATCAAATATAAAATAAAATCAAATATCAACTCAAATCAAATCAAATCAAATCTAATATAAAATAAAATAAAATCAAATATAAAATAAAATAAAATAAAAATTGAAATAAAATAAAAATTAAAATAAAATAAAATAAAGTAAAAAATAAAATAAAAAATAAAAAAAATTAAAATAAAATAAAAAATAAATTAAATAAAATAGCGGAAAAGGCAGAAAAAGAGCTTTTTCCCCACCCACAGAATTCCCAGCCGGGCTGGGAGCCAAAAAATCCCAGGAAAAAAAAAAAAAATTAAAATCCGTATCCAGGTGCATTGCTGCTGCCCAGCCCAGGTGGATTTGGGATATTTGGGATTTGGGATTTGGGATTTGGGATTTGGGATTTGGGATTTGGGAACCCCAACCTCCTTTTCCACCTCCTCGGGTCACGGATTCCGCCCCCTCGGGGGGCAGCAGCACCGATTTCCCGACGTTTTCCAATTAAATTTGCCGTTAATTAGGAGCTTCCAGGGGCGCTGGGGTTTTCCCGAATATCCTGATTAATATCCCGCGGAACAATGAGCGATTAATTAAAATTAATGACGTTTTCTCCCAGTTAATTGAATGATCCTTCCTGGGATGGGGAGGGGGCGGTGCTCCCAAAATTCCGGGGTTTTTCTTGGCTTCCCAAAATTCCCCAAGGAATGGTGCTCCCAAAATTCCGGGGTTTTTCTTGGCTTCCCGAAATTCCCTAAGGGGCGGTGCTCCCAAAATTCCCGGGTTTTTTTGGATTCCCGAAATTCCCTAAGGGACGGTGCTCCCAAAATTCCAGGGTTTTTCTTGGCTTCCCGAAATTCCCCAAGGGACGGTGCTCCCAAAATTCCGGGGTTTTTTTGGCTTCCCGAAATTCCCTAAGGGACGGTGCTCCCAAAATTCCGGGGTTTTTTTGGATTCCCGAAATTCCCTGCCCCATCCCGGTGTTCTCCTGTTTCCGTGGGCTGGGATCTGGTTTTCCAGGTGGAAAAAAAAAAAATTGAATTAAATTAAATTAAATTAAATTAAATTAAAATAGATTAAAATAAAATAATAAAAAAAATAAAATAAAAGAATAATAAAATAAAATAAAATAATAAAAACTATAAAATAAAATAATAAAAATAAAAGAAAATAAAAGAATAAATAAAATAATAAAAAATAAAAGAAAATAAAATAATAAATAAAATAATAAAAAATAAAAGAAAATAAAATAATAAATAAAATAATAAAAAATAAAAGAAAATAATAAAAACTATAAAATAAAATAATAAAAATGATAAAATAAAATAATAAAAACTATAAAATAAAATAATAAAAAATAAAAGAAAATAAAATAATAAATAAAATAATAAAAAATAAAATAAAATAAAATAAAATAAAATAAAATCTAAAAAAAATTTTAAAAATAAAAAAAAAATTCATTCCTGATGGGTCTGCTGGATAAACACGGCCAAGAAAACCGGGATTGGGAATGGGGGAAATGATCCCACAATGGTTTTGTTTTCAGCCCCAAAACCCAAAAAACCAACCAGTGGCTCCCAACCTTCGGGAATCCATCAAGGAAATCTGGGAGCTGCTCCATAAACTCTTGGAGCCCCCAATAAAAAAATTAAAAAATAAAAAATAAAAAAAAATTTTAAAAAACCCCACCCACCCCAAAACCAAACCAAAACAAACCAAAAGAAAAAAAAAAGAAAAAAAAGAAAAAAAAGAAAAAACCCAAAAAAATTAAAATAAAAATAAAAATAAAATAAAATAAAATTAAATTAAATTAAATTAAATTAAAAAAAAAGAACCCCACCCCCAAAACCAAATTAATCACTGACAGCTCTGCTGGATAAACACCATCAAAAAAACCCCAGGATTGGGAATGGGAGAAACGATCCCAGAAAACAGTTTCGTTTTCCTGGTTCCTCCCCAAAAACATCCCCCAAAAAAACCCCGGGAAAGGAGTTTCCGGCGCCTTCCGGGCCGATCCGAGGAGGGGAGGGGGAGGTTTGATTTGAAATCCCTCTCATTCCCCAATCCATGTGACTCCAATCATGGATCCGGCCCCTCGGGAACGGGTGATTAACGGAGATAAATTTAGCCGGAGCTCGGCGGCGGAGGCGCCATGCATAAAACATCGCGGCTCCTCGTTAGGCGCCGCTAATTACGCTTAATTAAGGGGGGCTGTCGGCGCGGGGATGGGGTGAAGGGTGGACCTCCCGACCTCCTCGCAGCTGGCCAGAGCCTGGGGAAGAGGCTGGGCATGGAGGCTTAATGAGATGGTAATTAGCGTGCAATTAACGCGCTCAGGGGTGGGGGTTTGGAGGTCCCGGAGGTGGAGGATGTGGTGGGTTTGTCACCAGGGGTCTGGGGGGGGATGAGGGTCCTGGTGGTGCGACATTCCCAAGGGTTGGGATGAGGGTTTGGATCACAGTGGGGTGGTTGGGATTGACGTGGTTATGGGTTCCTCCATGATGGGTTTGCCATGGGGTCAAGAACCGTGATGGGCTGGAGTCTGGTCATGGTCATTCCAAGGGTTGGGATGAGGGTCTGGATCACAGTGGGGTGGTTGGGATTGACGTGGTTATGGGTTCCTCCATGATGGGTTTGCCATGGGGTCAAGCACCATGATGGGCTGGAGTCTGGTCATGGATCCAGCATTCCCAAGGGTTGGGATGAGGGTCTGAATCCCAATGGAATGGTTGGGATGGACGTGGTTATGGGGTTCCTCCATGATGGGTTTGCTATGGGGTCAAGAACCGTGATGGGCTGGAGTCCGGTCATGGATCATTCCAAGGTTTGGGAGGAAGATCTGGATCCCAGTGGGGTGGTTGGGATTGACGTGGTTATGGGTTCCTCCACCATGGGTTTGCTATGGGGTGAAGAACCGTGATGGGCCAGTGTCTGGTCATGGATCCAGCATTCCCAAGGGCTGGGATGAGGGCCTGGATCCCAATGGAATGGTTGGGATTGACGTCCTTATGGGGTTCCTCCATGATGGGTTTGCTATGGGGTCAAACACCGTGATGGGTCAGTGTCTAGTCATGGATCATTCCCAAGAGTTGGGATGAGGGTCTGGAACCCAATGGAATGGTTGGGATTGACGTGGTTATGGGGTTTCTGCATGATGGGTTTGCCATGGGGTCAAGCACCATGATGGGCTGGAGTCTGGATCCAGCATTCCCAAGAGTTGGGATGAAGGTCTGGATCCCAATGGGGTGGATGGGATTGACGTGGTTATGGGGTTCCTCCACCATGGGTTTGCTTATTGGGTCAAGAACCGTGATGGGTCGGTGTCTGGTCATAGATCATTCCCAAGGGTTGGGATGAGGGTCTGGATCCCAGTGGGGTGGTTGGGATTGACGTGGTTATGGGTTCCTCCATGATGGGTTTGCTATGGGGTCAAACACCATGATGGGCTGGAGTCTGGTCATGGATCATTCCCAAGGGTTGGGATGATGGTCTGGATCCCAGTGGGGTGGTTGGGATTGATGTGGTTATGGGTTCCTCCATGATGGGTTTGCTATGGGGTCAAGCACCATGATGGGCTGGAGTCTGGTGATGGATCCAGCATTCCCAAGGGTTGGGGTGAGGGTCTGGATCCCAGTGGGGTGGTTGGGATTGATGTTGTTATGGGATCCTCCACCATGGGTTTGCCATGGGATCCAACAACCTGATGGGCTGGTGTCCAGATCCAGCATTCCCAAGGGCTGGGATGAAGGTCTGGATCCCAATGGAATGGTTGGGATTGATGTGGTTATGGGTTCCTCCACCATGGGTTTGCTTATGGGGTCAAGAACCGTGACGGGCTGGAGTCCGGTCATGGATCATTCCAAGGTTTGGGATGAAGATCTGGATCCCAATGGGGTGGCTGGGATTGATGCCGTTATGGGGTTTCTCCATGATGGGTTTGCCATGGGGTCAAGCACCATGGTGGGCCGGTGTCTGGTCATGGATGCAGCATTCCCAAGGGTTGGGATGAGGGTTTGGAGCCCAGTGGGGTGGTTGGAATGGACGTGGTTATGGGTTCCTCCACCATGGGTTTGCTTATGGGGTCAAGAACCGTGATGGGCTGGTGTCCGGATCCAGCATTCCCAAGGGTTGGGATGAAGGTCTGGATTCCAAGGGAATGGCTGGGATTGATGTGGTTATGGGTTCGTCCATGATGGGTTTGCCATGGGGTCAAGCACCATGGTGGGCAGGTGTCTGGTCATGGATCATTCCCAAGGCAAGGATGAAGCTCTGGATCCCAATGGAATGGTTGGGATTGACGTGGTTATGGGTTCCTCCATGATGGGTTTGTCATGGGATCCAACACCCTGATGGGCTGGTGTCCAGATCCAGCATTCCCAAGGGTTGGGATGAGGGTCTGGATCCCAAGGGAATGGTTGGGATTGATGTGGTTATGGGTTCCTCCATGATGGGTTTGTCATGGGGTCAAGCACCATGATGGGCCGGTGTCTGGTCATGGATCCAGCATTCCCAAGGCAAGGATGAAGCTCTGGATCCCAAAGGAATGGTTGGGATTGACGTGGTTATGGGTTCTTCCACCATGGGTTTGCTATGGGGTCAAGAAGAGTGATGGGTCCATGTCTGGTCATGGATCATTCCCAAGGGTTGGGATGAGGGTCTGGATCCCAGTGGGGTGCTTGGGATTGATGTGGTTATGGGTTCTTCCATGATGGGTTTGTCATGGGGTCAAACACCCTGATGGGCTGGAGTCTGGTGATGGCTCCAGCATTCCCAAGGGTTGGGATGAGGGTTTGCTCCAAGCCCCAGCCCGGAGCATTCCCAGGGAAGCAGAACCCTTGGAACGCCGCCCCCAAACCCCGGGAAAGCCCCGAAGCTACAAACCAAGGAAACCACGGCCGTTCCTATGGGATTTATTTCCACGCTCCCCCCGTTTTTCCTTCCCTCGGGAAGCCGAGCAGGCTCCCCAACCCACGGGGGGGTTTTCCATAGGGAAGATCCCGAAATTCCCGGTCGGGAACAGGAGTGGATCTGGCAGCCGGAGCCGCTTTTCCGAGAGCTGCTCCCGCTCTTCCCGGCGTTCCCAATATATACAGATTCCTTCTTTTTTCTTTTTTGTTGTTGTTTTTTTTTTTTTTACAGGTAATAATGTACAGCCTATTTATAATCCAGGGATTTCTACCTCTAGGGAATATCCACACGCGCACACCCACACAGAAAAGCGGGAAAACCCCGGAGCCGCTCCCAACGCCGCCGGATCCGCCGGATTTGCAGGGGGGAAAACCCCCCAAAAAAATTCCCAAGTTTTTCTCCCGGGGAACCTGAGGTAGGGGAAATCCGGGAATTCAGAGCGCCAGCGGCAGCTGCCAGATGAGCAGGGAGCTGTCGGCCTCTCCGGAGCGTCGCCCGGACGATTCCGCCCGGAAATCCCGGTAGCCGCGGCCGCCGGAGACGATGGCCACCGAGGAGATCTCCTTGCGGGAAGAATCCCGGGAGCAGGGCCGGCTCCTCACCCAGACGTCGGGATCGTCGGCCAGCTCGTAGATGGATCCGTCCTCCTCGGCGTGTCCCGGCGTTCCCGGCGCTCCCGGCGCCGCCTCCCGCACGGAGAGCAGCTGGCCGGGCAGGTGGGCGGTGGAGCGGAGGCGGTACTGCAGGAGAATCCCTTTTTTCCGCAGCTGCGGCGGCGGGAGAGCCTCGGGATCCGGGGATTTCTCCTCCTGCTCCTGCTCCTGCTCCGTCTGCTCCTCCTGGGAAAGGTGGGGCTGGTCCTGCTCGGGCCGGAGGGCCTCGGGGGCCGAGGTGCTGAGAGCCAGCGCCAGGAAGCGCACGGGGCCGGCGTGGCCGTTCAGGGAGACCATGCCCTTCCCTGGGGCGGGAGAGAGAGAGAGAGAGAGGGAATTCCGGTGGGAATGGGAATGGGAAGGACGGGAATGGAGGCGGGAACGGCGGGATGAGGATGGGAATGGTGGGAACTGGAACGGGAACGGCGGGAACCGGAACGGTGGGATGGGAGTAGGAATGGTGGGAATGGGAGCGGGAACAGAGGGATGGGAATGGCGGGAACTGAACAGGAACAGAGGGATGGGAAAGGGAAGGGAGGGAATGGGAACGGGAATGGTGGGAATGGGAATGGGAACAGAGAGATGGGAACAGGAACAGAGGGATGGGAACGGGAACAGTGGGAATGGGAATGGGAACCGGAACAGGAACAGAAGGATGGGAATGGGAACAGAGGGATCGGGATGGGAACAGAGGGATGGGAACGGGAACATCAGAATGGGAACGGGAATAGCAGGAATGGGAATGGGAATGGGAACGGGAATGGCAGGAATGGGAACGGGAACGGCGGGATTGGGATGGGAACAGTGGAATGGGAATGGGAACCGGAACAGGAACAAAAGGGTGGGAGTGGGAACAGCGGGATGGGAGCAGGAACAGAGGGATGGGAATGGGAATGGCAGGAATGGGAATAGGAATGGGAACGGCTGGAATGGGATGGGAACGGCGGGATGGGAGCAGGAACAGCAGGATGGGAACGGGAACCAGAAGAGGAACAAATGGGTGGGAGTGGGAACAGCGGGATGGGAACGGGAATGGCAGGATGGAAACGGGAACAGAGGGATGGGAATGGGAATAGCGGGAATGGGAACAGGAATGGTGGGAATGGGAATGGGAACAGAGAGATGGGAACAGGAACAGAGGGATCGGGATGGGAACGGTGGGATGGGAATGGGAATGGCGGAATGGGATGGGAACATCAGGATGGGAACTGGAACATCAGGATGGGAACGGGAACCAGAACAGGAACAAATGGGTGGGAATGGGAACAGCAGGATGGGAATGGGAATAGCGGGAATGGGAATGGGAACAGGAATGGTGGGAATGGGAATGGGAACGGCAGGAATGGGAATGGGAATGGTGGGAATGGGAATGGGAACAGAGAGATGGGAAAAGGAACAGTGAGATTGGGATGGGAACAGAGGGATTGGGAACGGTGGGATGGGATGGGAACATCAGGATGGGAACGGGAACCGGAACAGGAACAGAGGATGGGAATGGGAATAGCGGGAATGGGAATGGGAACGGCGGGAATGGGAATGGGAACAGTGGGAATGGGATGGGAACGGCGGGATGGGAACGGGAATGGTGGGATGGAAATGGGAAGAGAGGGATGGGAATGGGAATAGCGGGAATGGGAATGGGAACAGGAATGGCGGGATGGGAACAGGAACAGCGGGAGCGTGAACGGGAACAGTGGGATGGGAGTGGGAACAGCGGGAATGGGAATGGGAAGCACGGGAATGGAGGCGGGAACGGTGGGATCAGGATGGGAACGGCGGGAACCGGAACGGGAACAGAGGGATGGGAATGGGAACGGGAATGGTGGGAATGGGAATGGGAGCAGAGAGATGGGAACAGGAACAGAGGGATCAGGATGGGAACAGAGGGATGGGAACGGGAACAGTGGGATGGGAACGGTGGGATGGGAATGGGAATATCAGGATGGGAATGGGAACCGGAACAGGAACAGAAGGATGGGAATGAGAATAGCGGGAATGGGAATGGGAATGGGAATGGGAATGGAAACAGGAATGGGAACAGGAATGGCGGGAATGGGATGGGAATGGCAGGATGGGAGCGGGAACAGCGGGAATGGGAATGGGAAGGATGGGAATGGAGGCGGGAACGGCGGGATCAGGGTGGGAACAGCAGGAACCAGAACGGGAACAGAGGGATGGGAACGGGAACGGCAGGAATGGGAACGGGAATGGTGGGAATGGAAATGGCAGAATGGGATGGGAACATCAGGATGGGAACGGGAACCAGAACAGGAACAAATGGGTGGGAATGGGAACAGCAGGATGGGAATGGGAATAGTGGGAATGGGAACGGTGGGATGGGAATGGGAACCGGAACAGGAACAAAAGGGTGGGAGTGGGAACAGCAGGATGGGAGCAGGAACGGAGGGATGGGAATGGGAATGGCAGGAATGGGAATGGGAACAGAGAGATGGGAACAGGAACAGAGGGATTGGGATGGGAACATCAGGATGGGATCGGGAACAGTGGGAATGGGAATGGTGGGATGGGGATGGGAATATCAGGATGGGAATGGGAACATCAGGATGGGAACGGGAACCGGAACAGGAACAAATGGATAGGAATGGGAACAGCAGGATGGGAATGGGAATAGCGGGAATGGGAATGGGAACGGGAACGGCAGGAATGGGAACGGGAATGGTGGGAATGGGAATGGGAACAGAGAGATGGGAACAGGAACAGAGGGATCGGGATGGGAACAGCGGGATGGGAATGGGAACAGAGGGATCGGGATGGGAATGGCGGGATGGGATGGGAACAGCGGGAATGGGAATGGGAACCGGAACAGGAACAAATGGGTGGGAGTGGGAACAGTGGGATGGGAACAGGAACAGAGGGATGGGAATGGGAATGGGAACAGAGGGATGGGAATGGGAATGGTCCCCGTTCTCCCGGGAATGTCCCCTGTTCTCCCGGGGCACAGTCCCCGTTGTTTTCCCGGGAATGTTCCCCATTACCCCAGGGCACAGTCCCCGTTGTTATCCTGGGAATTTTTCCCATTCTCCCAGGGCACAGTCCCCGTTGTTTTCCTGGGAATGATCCCCATTTCCCCAGGGCACGGTCCCACTTGTTTTGCCAGGAATGTTCCCCGTTGTTTTCCTGGGAATAGCCCCCGTTTCCCAGGAGCACGGTCCCTATTCTCCCAGGAGTGTTCCCTGTTCTCCCGGGACATGGTCCCTGTTGTTTTCCCGGGAATGGTCCCCATTTTTTTCCCAGGAATTTTCCCCGTTGTTTTCCCATTCTCCCAGTCCCCGTTGCTTCCCCCAGGCACGTTCCCCATTCCGTTTTCCCGGGAACGTTCCCCGTTCCGTTTTCCCGGGAACGTCCCCCATTGTTTTCCTGGGAACATTCCCCGTTCTGTTTTCTCTGGAACGTTCCCCGTTCCGTTTTCCCGGGAACATTCCCCGTTCTGTTTTCCCTGGAACGTTCCCCGTTCCATTTTCCCGGGAATGTTCCCCCGTTGTTATCCCGGGAACGTTCCCCATTCCATTTTCCCGGGAAGGTTCCCTGTTCCGTTTTCCCGGGAAGGTTCCCCTTTGTTTTCCCAGGAATTTTCCCCATTGTTTTCCCAGGAATTTTCCCCATTGTTTTCCCGGGAACATCCCCCGTTCCGTTTTCCCAGGAAGGTTCCCCTTTGTTTTCTCGTTCTCCCGGTCCCCGTTGTTTTCCCGGGAACGTTCCCCGTTCCATTTTCCCAGGAACGTTCCCCATTCCATTTTCCCGGGAACATTCCCCTGTTCCATTTTCCCAGGAACATTCCCCGTTCCATTTTCCCAGGAACATTCCCCGTTCCATTTTCCCGGGATCGTCCCCTGTTCCGTTTTCCCGGGAAGGTTCCCCCTTTGTTTTCCCATTCTCCCAGTCCCCGTTGTTTTCCCGGGAACATTCCCCGTTCCGTTTTCCCGGGAAGGTTCCCCTTTCTGTTTTCCCAGGAATGTTCCCCGTTGTTTTCCCGTTCTCCCGGTCCCCCATGTTGTTATCCCGAGAACGTCCCCCATTCCATTTTCCCGGGAACATTCCCTGTTCCATTTTCCCTGGAATGTCCCCCGTTCAGCTTTCCCGGGAACATTCCCCATTCCATTTTCCCAGGAACGTTCCCCCTTCCGTTTTCCCGGGAACATCCCCCGTTCCGTTTTCCCAGGATCGTCCCCTGTTCCGTTTTCCCGTTCTCCCGGTCCCCATTGTTTTCCCGGGAACATTCCCCATTCCATTTTCCCGGGAACATCCCCCGTTCCGTTTTCCCAGGATCGTCCCCTGTTCCGTTTTCCCGTTCTCCCGGTCCCCGTTGTTTTCCCGGGAACATTCCCTGTTCCGTTTTCCTGGGAACGTTCCCCGTTCCATTTTCCCGGGAACATTCCCCATTCCATTTTCCAGGGAAGGTTCCCCTTTGTTTTCCCGTTCTCCCGGTCCCCATTGTTTCCCCCGGGAACGTTCCCCATTCCGTTTTCCCGGGAACATCCCCTGTTCCGTTTTCCCAGGAATTTTCCCCCATTCTGTTTTCCCGGGAACATCCCCCGTTCCGTTTTCCCGGGAACATTTTCCGTTCCATTTTCCCAGGAATGTTCCCCGTTCCATTTTCCCAGGAACATCCCCCGTTCAGCTTTCCCGGGAACATTCCCCGTTCCATTTTCCCAGGAACGTTCCCCATTCCATTTTCCCAGGAATGTTCCCCATTCCATTTTCCCAGGAACATCCCCCATTCCATTTTCCCAGGAACATCCCCCGTTCCATTTTCCCGGGAATTTTCCCCGTTGTTTTCCCGTTCTCCCGGTCCCCATTGTTTCCCCCGGGAACGTTCCCCATTCCGTTTTCCCGGGAACGTCCCCCGTTCAGCTTTCCCGGGAACGTCCCCCGTTCCGTTTTCCCAGGAATGTTCCCCCGTTCCGTTTTCCCGGGAACATTCCCCATTCTGTTTTCCCGGGAACGTCCCCCGTTCCATTTTCCCGGGAACGTCCCCCGTTCCATTTTCCAGGGAACATTCCCCATTCCGTTTTCCCAGGAACGTCCCCCATTCCATTTTCCAGGGAAGGTTCCCCTTTGTTTTCCCGTTCTCCCGTTCCCCGTTCCATTTTCCCGGGAACGTTCCCTGTTCCATTTTCCCGGAAACATCCCCCGTTCCATTTTCCCCGGAATGTTCCCCGTTCCATTTTCCCGGGAAGGTTCCCCTTTGTTTTCCCGTTCTCCCAGTCCCCGTTGTTTTCCCGGGAATGTCCCCCATTCCGTTTTCCCTGGATCGTCCCCCGTTCCGTTTTCCCGTTCTCCCGGTCCCCATTGTTTTCCCGGGAACGTTCCCCATTCCATTTTCCCAGGAACATTCCCCATTCCATTCTCCCGGGAAGGTTCCCCATTCCGTTTTCCCGGGATTGTCCCCCGTCCCGTTTTCCCAGGAACATCCCCCGTTCTGTTTTCCGTTTTCCCGGGAACGTTCCCCCATTGTTTTCCCGGGAACATTCCCCATTCCATTTTCCCAGGAACATTCCCCATTCCATTTTCCCGGGAACATTCCCCGTTCCATTTTCCCAGGATCGTCCCCTGTTCCGTTTTCCCGTTCTCCCGGTCCCCGTTGTTTTAGGGGGAACGTCCCCCGTTCCATTTTCCCGGGAACATCCCCCGTCCCGTTTTCCCGGGAACATTCCCCGTCCCTTTCCCGGCGCTCACCGGTGATCTTGGGGATGCCCTCCAGGCGCGGCACGGGCAGCAGGACGACGACGCCCAGGTCGGTGCCCACCCAGAGCGAGCCCTGGCACAGCAGCAGGCTGGTGACGCGCACCAGCTTCTGCCCTGCCCGGAGAGGGAGCCGACGGGGAGAGAGAGAAACAACGGGATCAGGGAAAAGGGGAAAAAAAAACGGGATCGGGGAAAAGGGGAGAGAAACGGGGTCAGGGAAAAGGGGAGAAAAACGGGATCGGGGAAAAGGGGAAAAAACGGGATCGGGGAAAAGGGGAGAAAACGGGATCAGGGAAAAGGGGAGAAAACGGGATTAGGGAGGAGAAAAAACGGGATCGGGGAAAAGGGGAAAAAACGGGATCAGGGAAAAGGGGAGAAAACGGGATCGGGGAAAAGGGGAAAAAACGGGATCGGGGAAAAGGGGAAAAAACGGGATCGGGGAAAAGGGGAAAAAACGGGATCAGGGAAAAGGGGAAAAAAAACCGGGATCAGGGAAAGGAAACGGGATCAGGGAAAAGAAACAGGATCAGGAGGGAAAAAACCGGGATCAGGGAGGAGAAAAATGGGATCAGGGAAAAAGGGAAAAAACGGGATCAGGGAAAAGGGGAAAAAAGGGGATCAGGGAAAAGGGGAAAAAAAATGGGATCAGGGAAAAGGGGAAAAAAAATGGGATCAGGGAAAAGGGGGAAAAACGGGATCAGGGAAAAGGGGAAAAAATGGGATCAGGGAAAAGGGGAGAAAACGGGATCAGGGAAAAGAAATGGGATCAGGGAAAAGGGGAGAAAACGGGATCAGGGAAAAGGGGAAAAAACGGGATCAGGGAAAAGGGGAAAAAATGGGATCAGGGAAAAGGGGAGAAAACGGGATCAGGGAAAAGGGGAGAAAACGGGATCAGGGAAAAGAAACGGGATCAGGGAAAAGGGGAGAAAACGGGATCAGGGAAAAGGGGAAAAAACGGGATCAGGGAAAAGGGGAGAAAAACGGGATCAGGGAAAAGGGGAAAAAACGGGATCGGGGAAAAGGGGAGAAAAAACGGGATCAGGGGAAAGGGGAGAGAAACGGGATCAGGGAAAAGGGGAGAAAACGGGATCAGGGAGGGAAAAATGGGTTCAGGGAGGAGAAAAATGGGATCAGGGAGGAGAAAAAACAGGATTAGGGAGGAGAAAAACGGGATCAGGGAGGAGAAAAAAACAGGATTAGGGAGGAGAAAACGGGATCAGGGAAAAAGGGAAAAAACGGGATCAGGGAAAAGGGGAGAAAACGGGATCAGGGAAAAGGGGAAAAAACGGGATCAGGGAAAAGGGGAGAAAACGGGATCAGGGAAAAGGGGAAAAAAATGGGATTAGGGAGGAAAAAAAAACGGGATCAGGGAAAAGGGGAAAAACGGGATCAGGGAAAAGGGGAGAAAACGGGATCAGTGAAAAGGGGAAAAAACCGGGATCAGGGAAAAGGGGAGAAAACCGGGATCAGGGAAAAGGGGAAAAAAACGGGATTAGGGAGGAGAAAAAACGGGATCAGGGAAAAGGGGAAAAAACCGGGATTAGGGAGGAAAAATGGGATCAGGGAAAAGAAATGGGATCAGGGAGGGAAAAACGGGATCAGGGAGGGAAAAAACCAGGATGAGGGAGAAAAAAAAACAGGATTAGGGAGAAAAAAAAAAAAAACGGGATCAGGGAGGGAAAAAAAGGGATCAGGGAGAAAAAAAGAGGATCAAGGAGGGAAAAAAAAGGGGATCAGGGAAAAAAAAACGGGATCAGGGAGGAAAAACCAGGATGAGGGAGAAATAAACCGGGATCAGGGAGAAAAAAAACAGGATCAGGGAGGGAAAAAAAGGGATTAGGGAAAATAAATGGGATCAGGGAGGAAAAACGGGATCAGGGAGAAAAGCAGGGTGGTCCCACTCCCCATGGATCACTAATTAATGACCCTAATTAATAGCTAATTGCTCACCGGGCAGCAGCAGTTTGGTCCCACTCCCTGATTTCCCCCAGATCACTCCCCCAGTCCCATGGATCACTAATTAATGACCCCAATTAATGGCTAATTGCTCACCAGTCTGCAGCAGGGTGGCCCCATCCCCTGATTCCCCCCAGATCACTAATTAATGACCCCAATTAATGGCTAATTGCTCATAGGGGAGTGGGACCACCCTGCTAATTGCTCACCGGGCAGCAGCAGGGTGATCCCACTCCCCCAGTCCCAAGGATCACTAATTAATGACCCTAATTAGTGCTGTTAATTGCTCACCGGGCAGCAGCAGGTTGGTCCCACTCTCCCAGTCCCACAGATCACTAATTAATGACCCTAATTAGGGCTGTTAATTGCTCACCGGGCAGCAGCAGGGTGGTCCCACTCCCTGATTTCCCCCCAGACCACTAATTAATGACCCCAATTAATGGCTAATTGCTCACCGGGCAGCAGCAGGGTGGTCCCACTCCCTGATTCCCCTCAGATCATTAACAAATGACCCTAATTAATGGCTAATTGCTCACTGTGCAGCAGCAGAGTAATCCCACTCCCCTAGTCCCATGGATCACTAATTAATGACCCTAATTAATGGCTAATTGCTCATAGGGGAGTGGGACCACCCTGCTAATTCCTCACCGGGCAGCAGCAGGGCGATCCCACTCCCCTAGTCCCATGGATCACTAATTAATGATGACCCTAATTAGGGCTGTTAATTGCTCACCGGGCAGCAGCAGGGTGGCCCCACTCCCTGATTCCCCTCCTATCATTAACAAATTGCCCTAATTAACGGCTAATTGCTCACCGGGCAGCAGCAGGGTGGTCCTGGTGGCCACGTTGATCTCCTGCAGGTGCTCGCGGGTCTCGGTGTGGAAGAGGCGGATGGAGGAGCCCTGGGCGAAGGCCATCCAGACCCCGCTGCCCGCCCGCACCATCAGCGTCACCGCCGCCTCCGGGTGCGCCTCGAAGCAGTGCTGGGGGAGCCAGGGCATTCCTGGGATTACCGGCATTCCCGGGATTCCCAACAATGCCCAAAATTCCCAACAATTTCCACAATTCCCAACAATTCCTACAATTCCCAAGAACAGGCGGACCCAAGGCCACTCAGGCACCGCCGGCACCATCATGGTGTGGCTGCCATGGGGTCTGGGGGGTGCCTCAGTGGCATTCCCAGAATTCCCAAAAATTCCCAAAATTCCCAACAATTCCCAGAATTCCCAATAATTCCCACAATTCCCAACAATTCCCACAATTCCCTCAACAGGCGGACCCAAGGCCATGCAGGCCCCGCCCACACCATCATGGTTGCCACGGGGCTCTGGAGGTGCCTTGGAGTGGTGTTAAGGCATTCCCAAGATTCCCAGGATTCCCAATAATCCCCAGCGTTCCCACAATTCCCAACAATTCCCACAATTCCCAAGAACAGGTGGACCCAAGGCCATCCAGACCCCGCTGCCCGCCCGCACCATCAGCGTCACCGCCGCCTCCGGGTGCGCCTCGAAGCAGTGCTGAGGGATTCCCAGCGTTCTCAACATTCCCAGAATTCCCACAATCCCCAGCATTCCCAGGATTCCCAATAATCCCCAGCATTCCCAGGATTCCCACAATCCCCAGCATTCCCCCACAATTCCCAAGAACAGGCGGACCCAAGGCCATCCAGACCCCGCTGCCCGCCCGCACCATCAGCGTCACCGCCGCCTCCGGGTGCGCCTCGAAGCAGTGCTGGGGGGGCCAGGGCATGCCTGGGATTACTGGCATTCCCGGGATTCCCGGAATTCCCAATAATTCCCAGCAATTCCCAAGAACAGGTGACCCAAGGCCACTCCGGCCCTGTCCGCAGCATCAGGGTGAGGCTGCCATGGGGTCTGGGTGGTCCCTCAGTGGCATTCCCATCATTCCCAGGATTCCCACCATTCCTGCAATTCCCAGTATTTCCCACAATTCCCAAGAACAGGTGACCCAAGGCCACCCAGGCTCTGCCGGCGCCATCGGCGTCACCGCCACCTCTGGGTGCGCCTCCAAACGGTGCTGAGGGATTCCCGACATTCCCAGGATTCCCAACATTCCCAGGATTCCCAATAATCCCCAGCATTGCCAGAATTCCCACAATCCCCAGCATTCCCCCACAATTCCCAAGAACAGGCGGACCCAAGGCCATCCAGACCCCGCTGCCCGCCCGCACCATCAGCGTCACCGCCGCCTCCGGGTGCGCCTCGAAGCAGTGCTGGGGAGCCAGGGCATGCCCGGGATTCCCCACAATTCCCAAGATTCCCAGGATTCCCAAAAATTCCCAACAGTTCCCACAATTCCCAGAATTCACAATAATTCCCCCAAAATTCCCACAACAGGCGGACCCAAGGCCATGCAGACGTATCCCACAGCATCAGGGTGAGGCTGCCATGGGGTCTGGGGGTTGCCTCAGTGGCATTCCCAGAATTCCCAACAATTCCCACCATTCCCAACAATTCCCATATTTCCCAATATTTCCCACAATTCCCCCACAATTCCCAAGAACAGGTGACCCAAGGCCACTCAGGCACCGCTGGCACCATCAGGGTGAGGCTGCCATGGGGTCTGGGGGTGCCTCAGTGGCATTCCCAGCATTCCCACCATTCCTGGGATTCCCACCATTCCCACAATTCCCAAGAACAGGTGACCCAAGGCCACCCAGGCCCTGCCGGCGCCATCGGCGTCACCGCCGCCTCCGGGTGCGCCTCCAAACGGTGCTGAGGGATTCCCGACATTCCCAGCATTCCCAGAATCCCCAGCATTCCCACCATTCCCAGTAATTCTCACAATTCCCAATATTTCCCACAATTCCCCCACAATTCCCAAGAACAGGTGACCCAAGGCCACTCAGGCACCGCCGGCACCATCAGGGTGAGGCTGCCATGGGGTCTGGGGGTGCCTCAGTGCATTCCCAGAATTCCCAATAATTCCCACAATTCCCAACAATTCCCACAATTCCCAACAATTACCACAATTCCCAACAATTCCCACAATTCCCACAACAGGCGGACCCAAGGCCACGCTGGCCCCGCCTGCACCATCATGGTTGCCACGGGGCTCTGGAGGTGTCTTGGAGCGGTGTTAAGGCATTCCCAAAATTCCCAGGATTCTCAATAATTCCCAGCATTCCCACAATTCCCAAAAATTCCCACAATTCCCAACAATTCCCACAATTCCCAACATCAGGTGGACCCAAGGCCACTCAGGCACCGCCGGCACCATCAGGGTGAGGCTGCCATGGGGTCTGGGGGTGCCTCAGTGCTGAGGGATTCCCAACATTCCCGGGATTCCCAGAATTCCCAATAATTCCCACAATTCCCAAGATTCCCAACAATTCCCACAATTCCCAAGAACAGGCGGACCCAAGGCCACCCAGGCCCTGCCGGCGCCATCGGCGTCACCGGCGCCTCCGGGTGCGCCATTCCCAGGATTCCCGGGCTTCCCACAGTTCCCAGCATTCCCAGGATTCCTGCTCTTGGGGGAGCAGAGCTCCACCGGGAGTTCAGCTCCCAGCCCCGCTGCCAGAATCCTTGCAGGGCTTGTTCCCATTCCCATTCCCATTCCCACTCCTGATCCCATTCCTGATCCCAGTCCCACTCCCATCCCCATTCCCATTCCCATTCCTGTTCCCCATCCCATTCCTGTTCCCCATCCCATTCCTGTTCCCCATCCAATTCCTGATCCCATTCCCATTGCCATCCCCATTCCCGTTCCCATTCCCGATCCCATTCAAATCCCAATCCCAATTCCCACTCCCAATCTCATTCCCGTTCCCTTTCCTGATCCCATTCCCATTCCAGACCCCATTCCCATTCCCATTCCCGATCCCATTCCCACTCCCACTCCCACTCCCATCCCCACTCAGGCAGTTCCCGTTATTCCCGCAGTTCCCGTTGTTATTCCCGTTATTATTCCTGCCATTCCCATTGCCATCCCCGCCATTCCCATTGCCATTCCCGCCATTCCCATTGCCATTCCCGCCATTCCCGTTGCCATCCCCGCCATTCCCATTGCCATTCCCGCCATTCCCATTGCCATTCCCGCCATTCCCGTTGCCATTCCCGCCGTTCCCGTTGCCGTCCCCGCCATTCCCGTTGCCATTCCTGCCATTCCCATTGCCATTCCCGCCATTCCCGCCGTCGCTCCGGCGGTTTTCCCATGCCTGGCTCTGCAGCTCCGGCGTTCCCAGGACGCTGATCCGGTTCTGGGAGCTGGCCCAGAGCGACTCCTCCAGCGCCAGCAGCGCCCGCACCGGGCCCGGCCCCACCGGCAGCAGCCGCAGCGAGCCCGCGTCCCACTGACCCTCTGGAATGGGAATGGGAATGGGATAACAGGGAATGGGCACTGAGCCCGCGTCCCACTGACCCTCTGGGAATGGGATAAAACAGGGAATGGGAATGGGATCAGGGAACAGGGCCCGGCCCCACCGGCAGCAGCCGCAGGGAGCCCGCGTCCCACTGACCCTCTGGAATGGGATAAAAAACAGGGAATGGGAATGGGATCAGGGCCCGGCCCCACCGGCAGCAGCCGCAGGGAGCCCGCGTCCCACTGACCCTCTGGAATGGGAATGGGAATGGGAATGGGATAACAGGGAATGGGCACTGAGCCCGCGTCCCACTGACCCTCTGGAATGGGATAAAAAACAGGGAATGGGGTCAGGGAACAGGGAACGGCCCCACCGGCAGCAGCCGCAGGGAGCCCGCGTCCCACTGACCCTCTGGAATGGGAATGGGAATGGGATCAGGGAACAGGGCCCGGCCCCACCGGCAGCAGCCGCAGCGAGCCCGCGTCCCACTGACCCTCTGGAATGGGATAAATGGGATAAAAAACAGGGAATGGGAATGGGATCAGGGAACAGGGCCCGGCCCCACCGGCAGCAGGGAGCCCGTGTCCCACTGACCCGCTGGAATGGGAATGGGAATGGGAATGGGATCAGGGCCCGGCCCCACCTGCAGCACCCACAGGGAGCCCACGTCCCATTGACCCTCTGGGAATGGGATAAACAACAGGGAATGGGAATGGGATAACAGGGAATGGGGTCAGGAAATGGGATTACAGGGAATGGGATCACAGGGAATGGGATCACAGGGAATGGGGTCAGGAAATGGGATTACAGGGAATGGGATTACAGGGAACGGGATCACAAGGAATGGGATCACAGGGAACAGGATAACAGGGAAAACCGGGAACTCGGCACACCCGGGAAGCTCCAGGAGCCCCCCCAGGGGTCACCAGGACGGTCATTCCCATTCCCCACCATTCCCAAAATTCCCTTTTTTCCCCACCACAAACAGCACTGGAGCAGGGAAGGAGCGGCCGCCTCCCCTCCCCCCGCTCCCCGAGGGCTCCTTGGAAAAACCCAAATTCCCTTTTTTTTATATATTTTTTTTAATGGGATTTCTTTCCAAAGGATCCCCAAAACCCCCGAGGAGCCGGGAGCAGCCGGATCGGGATGAGTGGGAATTCCCACTTCCCTCCTTTTCATTCCCAATCCAGGTTTTTTTTTGTTTGTTTTTTTTTGGTTTTTTGGGGTTTTTTTTGTTTTGTTTTTGGGTTTTTTTTGTTGTTTTTGTTTGTTTGTTTGTTTGTTTGTTTGTTTGTTTTGGGGGGGTTGGGGGGTTTTTTGGGTTTTTTGGGGTTTTTTGGGGTTTTTTGTTTGTTTGTTTTTTGGGTTTTTTTGGGGTGTTTTTTGGTTTTTTTTGTGTTTTTTTTGTTTTTTTTTTGTTTTGTTTGTTTTTTGGGTTTTGTTTTGTTTTTTGTTTTGTTTTGGGGTTTTTTTGGTTTTTTGTTTTGTTTTGTTTTTTATCCAAACCCTGGGATCCCGGGGGATCAGGGAGCCTTTGGGTGCTCCCCAAATCCCAAATCCTCAGCAAATCCCCATTCCCAGGGAAAAGGAGCCATCCCAGGGGAGCTTTTTTCCCTCCCCCCCGCCCCCCCAAAAAAAAAATCTGGAAAATTGCCATTGGATCAATTAAAATCAATTAAAATCAATTAAAATCAATTAAAATCGATTAAATCCCACTAATTGGCTCCCAGCCTTGCCGTCATTTGGGGAAAAGGGGATGGGCAGGATCCCAAAATTCTGGATTTAGGGGGATTCAGAGGGGGGATTGGGGATTAGAGGCAGGCGCCGCTTCCTGGAGAAAAGCGGGAATTCTGTCGGAATTCCGCGGGATTCCCGGCTCTCTCCACCCCCCTAGTGCTGGGAAGGAGGAATTTCCCGATCCAGCAGGAGGGGGATCCCAAACCCCAGGAAAACGACCCCAAAATCCCAGGGAATGAAGGGAATTTTCCACCTGGGGGGGGGGTTGGGGTTGGAGGGGCTCGAGGCCGTTTTTCCAGCCCCAAAAATCAGGAATTTTGGGAATTCCCAATCCCTGTGTGGGTCCCAGGGGCGTTTTCCCGTGGTTTTCCCCCCAAAATGGGTTTGTTGGGATCCACCGGGGGAAAATGGGATTTTCCTGCTCCGGGGCCGCCAAGGGAAAGGGGGAACAAAATGTTGGGAAAATAAAAGGAAAATGGGGATTTATCCCAGTGGGATTTATCCTAAATGGGATATCCTAAATAGGGATTCATCCCAATGGGATATCCTGAATGGGGATTTATCCCAATGGGATTTATCCTAAATGGGGATTTATCCCAGTGGGACATCCTGAGTGGGATTTATCCCAAATGGGATTTATCCCAGTGGGATTTATCCTAAATGGGATTTATCCTAAATGGGATTTATCCTAAATATGGATTCATCCCAATGGGATATCCTAAATGGGATATCCTGAATGGGATTTATCCCAGCGGGATTTATCCTAAATGGGATATCCTAAATATGGATTCAACCCAATGGGATATCCTGAATGTGGATTTATCCTAAATGAGATTTATCCCAATGGGATATCCTGAGTGGGATTTATGCCAATGGGATACCCTGAATGGGGATTTATCGCAATGGGATATCCTAAATATGGATTCATCCCAATGGGATATCCTAAATGGGATTTATCCTAAATGGGGATTTATCCCAATGGGATATCCTAAGTAGGGATTCTTCCCGATGGGATATCCCAAACAGGGACTGACCCTAAACCCCACCCCATTCCCTGGGACGTCCCGAACGGGGATTGACCCCGAACCCGTTCCCATCCCCATTCCCGTTCCCATCCCCATTCCCATTCCCATTCCCGTTCCCATCCCCGTTCCCGTTCCTGTTCCCGTTCCCATCCCCGTTCCCGTTCCCATTCCCGTTCCCATCCCCGTTCCCGTTCCCATCCCCGTTCCCATCCCCGTTCCCGTTCCCATCCCCATTCCCATTCCCGTTCCCATCCCCGTTCCCGTTCCCATCCCCGTTCCCGTTCCCATCCCCATTCCCATTCCCGTTCCCATCCCCGTTCCCGTTCCCGTTCCCGTTCCCATCCCCGTTCCCATCCCCGTTCCCGTTCCCATTCCCGTTCCCGTTCCTGTTCCCGTTCCCATCCCCGTTCCCGTTCCCATTCCCGTTCCCATCCCCGTTCCCGTTCCCATCCCCGTTCCCATCCCCATTCCCGTTCCCATTCCCGTTCCCGTTCCCATCCCCGTTCCCATCCCCATTCCCGTTCCCATTCCCGTTCCCGTTCCCATCCCCATTCCCATCCCCGTTCCCGTTCCCATCCCCGTTCCCGTTCCCGTTCCCGTTCCCATTCCCGTTCCCATTCCCATTCCCATTCCCATTCCCATTCCCATTCCCATTCCCATTCCCTTTGGGCTCTCACCGGGGTCGTGGGGCAGCACTGTCCCCAACGGGCCGATCCCATACACGGTCCCTGACCCTGAACCCGACCCCATCCCTGTCCCCATTGTCCCCGTTGTCCCCACTGTCCCCACTGTCCCCATTGTCCCCGCTGTCCCCATCGTCCCCATTGTCCCCGCTGTCCCCGTTGTCCCCACTGTCCCCATGTCCCTGTTGGCCCCGTTGTCCGCCTTGTCCCCATTCCCATTGTCCCCGTTGTCCCCATTCCTATTGTCCCTGTTGTCTCTGTTGTCCCCGCTCCCGCTGTCCCCGTTGTCCCCATGTCCCCGTTGTCCCCGCTGTCCCCATTGTCCCCGTTGTCCCCCTTGCCCCATTGTCCCCGTGTCCCCGTGTCCCCATTCCCATTGTCCCCATTGCCCCCGCTGTCCCCATTGTCCCCGTTGTCTCCCTTCTCCCCTTTGTCCCCGCTGTCCCCATTCCCATTGTCCCCATTGTCCCCGGGTCCCCTCTGTACCCGCTGTCCCCCTTGTCCCTGCTCCCATTGTCCCCGCTGTCCCCATTGTCCCCTCTCTCCCCATTGTCCCCATTGTCCCTGCTGTCCCCATTGTCCCCGTTGTCCCCCGTGTCCCCATTGTCCCCATTGTCCCCGCTCTCCACATTGTCCCCACTGTCCCCATTGTCCCCGTTGTCCCGGTTGTCCCCATTGTCCCTGCTGTCCCCGTTGTCCCCATTCCCATTGTCCCCGTTCCTGTTGTGCCCATTGTCCCCATTGTCCCCATTGTCTCCACTGTCCTCACTGTCCCCATTGTCCCCATTGTCCCCCTTGTCCCCATTGTCCCCATTGTCCCCCTTGTCCCCGCTGTCCCCATTGTCCCCGCTGTCCCCGTTGTCCCCATTCCCATTGTCCCCGTTGTTCCCATTGTCCCCGTTCCTGTTGTGCCCATTGTCCCCATTGTCCCCGCTGTCCCCACTGTCCCCATTGTCCCCATTGTCCCTGCTTTCCCCATTGTCCCCATTGTCCCCCTTATCCCCATTGTCCCTGTGTCCTTGTGTCCCCATTGTCCCCATTGTCCCCGCTGTCCCCATTGTCCCCGCTGTCCCCATTCCCATTGTCCCCGTTGTTCCCATTGTCCCCGTTGTTCCCATTGTCCCCGTTCCTGTTGAGCCCATTGTCCCCATTGTCCCCATTGTCCTCACTGTCCCTGTTGTCCCCATTACCCCCGCTGTCCCCATTGTCCCCCTCGTCCCCCTTATCCCCATTGTCCCCCTTGTCCCCATTATCCCCGCTATCCCCATTGTCCCCATTGTCCCCGTGTCCCCGCTGTCCCCATTGTCCCTGCTGTCCCCATTGTCCCCATTGTCCCCCCTGTCCCCATTGTCCCCGCTGTCCCTATTGTCCCCATTGTCCCCACTGTCCCCCTTGTCCTCATTGTCCCTGCTGTCCCCATTGTCCCCATTGTCCCCGCTGTCCCTGTTGTCCCCATTGTCCCCACTGTCCCCCTCGTCCTCATTGTCCCTGCTGTCCCCATTGTCCCCATTGTCCCCGCTCTCCCCATTGTCCCCGCTCTCCCTGTTGTCCCTGCTGTCCCCATTGTCCCCACTCTCCCCATTGTCCCCGTTGTCCCCGCTGTCCCCATTGCCCCCGCTGTCCCCATTGTCCCCATTGTCCCCGCTGTCCCTGTTGTCCCCATTGTCCCCATTGTCCCCACTGTCCCCACTCTCCCCATTGTCGCCCTCGTCCCCCTTGTCCCCCTTATCCCCGCTATCCCCATTGTCCCCATTGTCCCTGTGTCCCCTCTGTCCCCATTGTGCCCGTTGTCCCTGCATCCCCGCTATCCCCATTGTCCCCATTTTCCGTGCTCTCCCCATTGTCCCCGTGTCCCCTCTGTTGCCGTTGTCCCCACTGTCCCCGTGTCCCCATTGTCCCCATTGTCCCCATTGTCCCTGCTCTTCCCATTGTCCCCTTGTCCCCGTGTCCCCGTTGTCCCCATTGCCCCCTTGTCCCCATTGCCCCCGTTGTCCCCTCTGTCCCCTCACCGCTGTCCCGGGGCAGCGCGGCCACGCTCCCGTCCTGCAGCCCGGCCAGGAGGAGGCGGCGGCAGCAGCGCAGGCTGAGCACGGCGGCGGGGAGGCGGCAGCGCTGCAGGCAGGGCGTGCCCGAGTCCAGGCTGCCGTACAGCAACAGGCTGGGGGGAACCAGAACCGGGTCAGAACCGGGTCAGAACCGGGTCAGAACTGGGTCAGAACCGGGCAGGGATTGGGCACTGCCCCGGGCAGGCGGCAGCGCTGCAGGCAGGGCGTGCCCGAGTCCAGGCTGCCGTACAGCAACAGGCTGGGGGAAAAACGGGTCAGAACCGGGTCAGAACCGGGTCAGAACTGGGCCAGAACCGGTCAGAACCGGGTCAGAACTGGGTCAGAACCGGGAAGAACCGGGCAGGGACTGAGCACAGCCGTGGGCAGGCGGCAGCGCTGCAGGCAGGGCGTGCCCGAGTCCAGGCTGCCGTACAGCAACAGGCTGGGGGAAAAATGGGCCAGAACCGGGTCAGAACTGGGTCAGAACCGGGTCAGAACCGGGTCAGAACCGGGCAGGGATTGGGCACTACCCCGGGCAGGCGGCAGCGCTGCAGGCAGGGCGTGCCCGAGTCCAGGCTGCCGTACAGCAACAGGCTGGGGGAAACCAGAACCGGGTCAGAACCGGGTCAGAACCGGGCAGAACTGGGCAGAACCAGGTCAGAACTGGGCATAACCAGGCAGGGACTGGGCAGAACCGGGTCAGAACCGGGCAGAACCGGGCACGGCAGCGGGCAGGCGGCAGCGCTGCAGGCAGGGCGTGCCCGAGTCCAGGCTGCCGTACAGCAACAGGCTGGGGGAAAAACGGGTCAGAACCGGGTCAGAACCGGGCAGAACCAGGTCAGAACCGGGCAGAACTGGGTCAGAACTGGGTCAGAACCAGGAAGAACCAGGCAGGGATTGGGCACAGCCGCGGGCAGGCGGCAGCGCTGCAGGCAGGGCGTGCCCAAGTCCAGGCTGCCGTACAGCAACAGGCTGGGGAAAACCAGAACCGGGTCAGAACCGGGCAGAACTGGGTCAGAATTGGGTCAGAACCGGGTCAGAACCGGGTCAGAACCGGGTCAGAACCGGGCAGCGATTGGGCACGGCGGCGGGGAGGCGGCAGCGCTGCAGGCAGGGCGTGCCCGAGTCCAGGCTGCCGTACAGCAACAGGCTGGGGAAAACCAGAACCGGGTCAGAACCGGGTCAGAACCGGGTCAGAACCGGGCAGAACCGGGCAGGGATTGGGCACTGCCCCAGGCAGGCGGCAGCGCTGCAGGCAGGGCGTGCCCGAGTCCAGGCTGCCGTACAGCAACAGGCTGGGGGAAAAACGGGTCAGAACCGGGTCAGAACCGGGCAGAACCGGGTCAGAACCGGGTCAGAACCGGGTCAGAACTGGGTCAGAACCGGGCAGGGATTGGGCACGGCAGCGGGCAGGCGGCAGCGCTGCAGGCAGGGGGTGCCCGAGTCCAGGCTGCCGTACAGCAACAGGCTGGGGGAAAACCAGAACCGGGTCAGAACCGGGTCAGAACCGGGTCAGAACCGGGTCAGAACCGGGCCAGAACCGCGTCAGAATTGGGTCAGAACTGGGCAGAACCGGGCAGGGATTGGGCACTGCCCCGGGCAGGCGGCAGCGCTGCAGGCAGGGCGTGCCCGAGTCCAGGCTGCCGTACAGCAACAGGCTGGGGGGAAACCAGAACCGGGTCAGAACCGGGTCAGAACCGGGTCAGAACCGGGCAGAACCGGGTCAGGACTGGGCAGAACTGGGTCAGAACTGGGTCAGAACTGGGTCAGAACCGGGCACAGCCGTGGGCAGGCGGCAGCGCTGCAGGCAGGGCGTGCCCGAGTCCAGGCTGCCGTACAGCAACAGCCTGGGGGAAACCAGAACCGGGTCAGAATCGGGTCAGAACCGGGCAGAACCGAGTCAGAACCGGGTCAGAACCGGGCAGAACCGGGTCAGAACTGGGTCAGAACCGGGGCAGAACCGGGTCAGAATCGGGTCAGAACCGGGTCAGAACCGGGCAGGGACTGGGCATGGCCACGGGCAGGCGGCAGCGCTGCAGGCAGGGCGTGCCCGAGTCCAGGCTGCCGTACAGCAACAGGCTGGGGGAAAACGGGTCAGAACTGGGTCAGAACCGGGTCAGAACCGGGCAGAACCGGGTCAGAACTGGGTCAGAACCAGGCAGAACCGGGCATGGCCACGGGCAGGCGGCAGCGCTGCAGGCAGGGCGTGCCCGAGTCCAGGCTGCCGTACAGCAACAGGCTGGGGGAAAACGGGGCAGAACTGGGTCAGAACTGGCTCAGAACCGGGGCAGAACCGGGCAGAACCGGGCAGAACCGGGTCAGAACCGGGCAGAACCGGGTCAGAACCGGGCAGAACCGGGCAGAACCGGGCAGGGATTGGGCACTGCCCCGGGCAGGCGGCAGCGCTGCAGGCAGGGCGTGCCCGAGTCCAGGCTGCCGTACAGCAACAGGCTGGGGGAAAACCGGAACCGGGTCAGAACCGGGTCAGAACTAGGTCAGAACCGGGCAGAACCGGGTCAGAACCGGGCAGAACCGGGTCAGAACCGGGGCAGAACCGGGTCAGAACCGGGGCAGAACCAGGCAGAACCGGGCAGAACTGGGCAGAACCGGGTCAGAACCGGGCAGAATCGGGAAGAATCGGGTCACAACCAGCCAAAACCGGGTCAGAACTGGGTCAGAACTGGGCTGAACCGGGTCAGAACTGGGGCAGAACCGGGTCAGAACCGGGCAGAACCGGGAAGAACCGGGTCAGAACCGGGTCAGAACTGAGTACAGAGGCCGGCCCCGATCGGAACGGGGTCAGAACTGAGCAGAGGGGCGAGAACAATGGGATTGGGGCTGGGATTTGGGATCAGGGCTGGATTTGGGATCAGGGTGTGATTTGGGGTCAGGGCTGGGATTTGGGATCGGGCTGGGATTTGGGATTGGGTTGGGATTTGGGATCAGGACTGGGGTTTGGGGTCAGGCTAGGATTTGGGATCAGAGCTGGCATTTGAGATCAGGGCTGGGATTTGGGATCAGGGTGTGATTTGGGATCGGGGCTGGATTTGGGATCAGGGCTGGGATTTGGGATCGGGGCTGGATTTGGGATCAGGACTGGGATTTGGGGTCAGGGCGGGGTTTCGGGGTCAGGACTGGGGTTCGGGGTCAGGGCTGGAATTAGGGATCAGGGTATGATTTGGGATCAGGGTTGGGATTTGGGGTCAGGACTGGGACTGGGGGTCAGGGCGGGGTTTTGGGGTCAGGACTGGGACTTGGGATCAGGTTGGGATTTGGGATCAGGTTGGGATTTGGGATTAGAGCTGGCATTTGGGATCGGATTGGGATTCGGGGTCAGGGCTGGGATTTGGGATCAGAGCTGGTATTTGGGATCGGGGCTCTGATTTGGAGTCAGGACTGGGGTTCAGGGTCAGGACTGAGATTTGGGATCAGGGCTGGATGTGGGATTGGGTTGGGATTTGGGGTCAGGACTGGAATTCGGAGTCAGGGCTGGGATTTGGGGTCAGGCCTGGGATTTGGGATCAGGGCTGGCATTTGGGATCAGGGCTCTGATTTGGGATCAGGGCTGGGATTTGGGATCAGGGCTGGCATTTGGGGTCAGGACTGGGGTTTGGAATCGGGTTGGGATTTGGGATCAGGGTGTGATTTGGGATCAGAGCTGGGATTTGAGGTCAGGGCTGGGATTTGGGATCGGGGCTGGGATTTGGGATCAGAGCTGGCATTTGTGATTGGGTTGGGATTTGGGGTCAGGACTGGGGTTCGGGGTCAGGGCTGGAATTAGGGATCAGGGTATGATTTGGGATCAGGGCTGGGATTTGGGGTCAAGGCTCTGATTTGAGGTCAGGACTGGGATTTGGGATCGGGTTGGGATTTGGGGTCAGGACTGGGATTTGGGGTCAGGGCGGGGTTTCGGGGTCAGGACTGGGGTTCGGGGTCAGGGCTGGAATTATGGATCAGGGTATGATTTGGGATCAGGGTTGGGATTTGGGGTCAGGACTGGGATTGGGGGTCAGGGCGGGGTTTCGGGGTCAGGACTGTGATTTGGGATCAGAGCTGGGATTTGGGATCAGAGCTGGGATTTGGGATCAGGGCTGGGATTTTGGATCAGAGCTGGGATTCGGGGTCAGGCCCAGGTTTTGGGGTCTCACCTGCCGTCCTGCAGGCCCAGGCAGACCGCGGGGTGCGGGGCGTGCGGGGCCGGCTCCGGGGCCGTTCCCGGCTCCGGCGGCTCCTCCGGGATCAGCTCCATGCACAGCACCGGCGCCGGCACCGGGAAGGATTTGACCGTCCGGGGCACCGAGCGGTTCAGGGAGAAAATCTCCACCTGGCCCCCGGCGCCCTCCTGGCCCCCGCCCACCTGCGGGGACAGGAATAACGGGAATAACGGGAATAACAGGAATAACGGGAATAACGGGAATAACGGGAATAACGGGAACGGGAATAACGGGAACGGGAATAACGGGAATGGGTATGGGAATGGGGATGGGAATGGGATGGGGATGGGAACGGGGATGGGAATGGGAATGGGAATGGGGATGGGGATGGGAATGGGGATGGGAATGGGAATGGGAATGGGGATGGGAAATGGGGGTGGGGATGGGGATGGGGATGGGAATGGGAAATGGGGATGGGAATGGGGATGGGAATGGGAATGGGAAATGGGGGTGGGGATGGGAACGGGGATGGGAAATGGGGATGGGGATGGGATGGGATGGGGATGGGGATGGGAATGGGAATGGGAATGGGGATGGGAATGGGGAATGGGGATGGGAATGGAGATGGGAATGGGAATGGGAAATACCCCAGATACCTCAACCCCAAAACCCAAACAACCCAAATCCCAAACCTCCCAAACCTCAAACAGCCCAAACCCCCCAACCCCAAACCCCCCACCCCCAAACCCCCCAAATCCTCCGAACCCCAAACCCCAAATACCCCAATCCCAAACCCCAAATCCCACACTCCCAACCCCAAACACCCCAAACCCCAAATGCCCCAAAACCCCCAAACCCCAAACCCCAAATCCCAAACCCCAAATCCCTCGCACCCCAAACCCTGCACCCCAAACCCCTCAAACCCCAAATCCCAAACCCCAAATCCCTCACACCCCAAAACCCGAACTCCAAACCCCAAATCCCAAACCCCAAATCCCTCGCACCCCAAAACCCGAACTCCAAACCCCAAATCCCAAATCCCAAATCCCTCACACCCCAAACTCAAACCCCGAACCCCAAACCCCAAATATCCCAAACCCCAACCCCAAATCCCACACCCCAAACCCCCAAATGCCCCAAACCCCAAATGCCCCAGACCCCGCACTCACCCAGAGGAACCCCTGGGGCAGGGAGGTGCTGACGGCGGCGAATCCCAAAAGTGAGGAGTGCACGGGGCTGTGCACGGCGGCCGTGGCCTGAGGGACAGACCCCAAAACGGGGATTGACCCCAAACCTGACCCCAAACACTGAGACTGACCCCAAACCTGACCCCAAACCTGACCCTGAACAGCAAATCCCAACAGCGAGGAGTGCACGGGGCTGTGCACGGCGGCCGTGGCCTGAGGGACACACCCCAAACACTGGGATTGACCCCAAACCTGACCCCAAACCTGACCCCAAACCTGACCCTGACCTTAAACCTGACCCAGACCCCACACTTGACCCTAAACCTGACCCCAAACCTGACCCTGACCCTAAACCTGACCCTGTCCTCAAACCTGACCCCAAATCTGACCCCAAACCTGACCCTAAACCTGACCCTGAACCTGACCCTAACCCCAAACCTGACCCCAAGCCTCACCCTAAACCTGACCCCAAATCTGACCCCAAACCTGACCCTGACCCCAAACCTGACCCTGACCCCAAACCTGACCCTGAACAGCGAATCCCAGCAGCGAGGAGTGCACGGGGCTGTGCACGGTGGCCGTGGCTTGAGGGACACACCCCAAACACTGAGACTGACCCCAAACCTGACCCTAAACCTGACCCTAAACCTAAACCTGACCCCAAACCTGACCCTGACCCCAAACCTGATCCTAAATCTGACCCTGAACAGCGAATCCCAACAGCGAGGAGTGCACGGGGCTGTGCACGGCGGCCACGGCCTGAGGGACAGACCCCAAACACTGAGACTGACCCTGACCCTAAACCTGACCCTGATCCTAAACCTGACCCCAAAACTGACCCTAAACCTGACCTAAACCTGACCCCAAACCTGACCCTGACCCTAAACCTGACCCTGACCCCAAACCTGACCCTAAATCTGACCCCAAACCTGACCCTAAATCTGACCCCAAACCTGACCCTAAACCTGACCCCAAACCTGACCCCAAATCTGACCCCAAACCTGACTCCAAACCTGACCCTGACCCCAAACCTGACCCTGAACAGCGAATCCCAGCAGCGAGGAGTGCACGGGGCTGTGCACGGTGGCCGTGGCCTGAGGGACACACCCCAAACACTGAGACTGACCCCAAACCTGACCCCAAACCTGACCCTGAACCTGACCCCAAACCAGACCCTGACCCCAAACCTGACCCTGACCCTAAACCTGACCCTAAACCTGACCCTGTCCTCAAACCTGACCCCAAATCTGACCCCAAACCTGACCCCAAACCTGACCCTGAGTCTAAACCTGACCCTGACCCCAAACCTGACCCTAAACCTGACCCCAAACCTGATCCTGACCCTAAATCTGACCCCAAGTCCTGACCCTGACCCTAAACCTGATCCTAAACCTGACCCCGAACCTGACCCCAAACCTGACCCTGAACAGCGAATCCCAGCAGCGAGGAGTGCACGGGGCTGTGCACGGCGGTCACGGCCTGAGGGACACACCCCAAACACTGGGATTGACCCTGACCCCAAACCTGACCCTGAACCTGACCCTGACCCTAAACCTGACCCTGACCCCAAACCTGACCCTAAACCTGACCCTGACCCCAAACTTGACCCTAAACCTGACTCTGACCCTAAATCTGACCCTGACCCCAAACCTGACCCCAAACCTGACCCTGACTCCAAACCTGACCCCAAACCTGACCCTGAACAGCAAATCCCAACAGCGAGGAGTGCACGGGGCTGTGCACGGTGGCCGTGGCCTGAGGGACAGACCACAAACACTGGGATTGACCCCAAACCTGACCCTAAACCTGACCCTGACCCTAAATCTGACCCTAAACCTGACCCTAAATCTGACCCTGACCCCAAACCTGACCCTGAACAGCAAATCCCAACAGCGAGGAGTGCACGGGGCTGTGCACAGCGGCCACGGCCTGAGGGACACACCCCAAACACTGAGACTGACCCCAAACCTGACCCCAAACCTGACCCCAAACCTGACCCTAAACCTGACCCTGACCCTAAACCTGACCCTGTCCCCAAACCTGACCCCAAACCTGACCCCAAACCTGACCCTGAACCTGACCCCAAACCTGACCCAGACCCCAAACCTGACCCTGATCCTAAACCTGACCCAGACCCCAAACCTGACCCCAAATCTGACCCCAAACCTGACCCCAAACCTGACCCTAAACCTGACCCCAAACCTGACCCCAAACCTGACCCTGACCCCAAACCTGACCCTGATCTAAACCTGATCCTAAATCTGACCCTGAACAGCAAATCCCAGCAGCGAGGAGTGCACGGGGCTGTGCACGGCGGCCACGGCCTGAGAGACAGACCCCAAACACTGGGATCAACACAGAGTGACCCTAAACCTGACCCTAAACCTGACCCTGACCCTAAACCTGACTCCAAACCTGACCCTGACCCCAAACCTGACCCTAAATCTGACCCTGACCCCAAACCTGACCCCAAACAGCAGCATCAGCACGGCCTGGAGTGCCCCTGACCCCAACCCCGACCCCAACCCCAACCCAGCCCCTCCAGGCTGGGATTTGTGCTTTTCCCACCAGGATCTGGGATTTTCCAGCCCCTCCAGGCTGGGATTTGTGCCTTTCCCACCCAGATCCGGGATTTTCCAGCCCCTCCAGGCTGGGATTTGTGCCTTTCCCACCCGGATCCGGGATTTTCCAGCCCCTCCAGGCTGGGATTTGTGCCTTTCCCACCGAGATCCGGGATTTTCCAGCCCCTTCAGGCTGGGATTTGCACCTGTCCCACCCGGATCCGGGATTTTCCAGCCCCTCCAGGCTGGGATCTGTGGTTTTGTTCCCCAAAACAATGGATCACAGGGGAAGGGGGATGGAAAACCCCAAATCAACCCCAAACGGGCAGGATGTCGGTGCAGACCCCAAAATTTGGGATCCAGCTGCAATTCCCAGTTTTTCCCCTTGGATTGCCCCAATCCCTGCCTCTCCCAGCCCCTCCAGGAAGGGATCTGCATCTTTCCCTCCTGGATCTGGGATTTTTCCAGCCCCTCCAGGATGGGATTTGTGCCCTTCCGCCCCAAAACCATGGAAAAGGGGATGGAGAACCCGAATCACCCCACACTAGCAAACCCCAAAATTTGGGATCCAGTTGCAATTCTCCGATTTCCAGGCTGGATTGGCCAATCCCTGCCTCACTAGGCTGGGATTTGTGCTTTTCCCACCCGGATCCAGGATTTTCCAGCCCCTCCAGGCTGGGATCTGTGGTTTTGTTCCCCAAAACAATGGATCACAGGCGAAGGGGGATGGAAAACCCCAAATCAACCCCAAACAGGCAGGATGTCGGTGCAGACCCCAAAATTTGGGATACAGCTGCAATTCCCAGTTTTTCCCCTTGGATTGCCCCAATCCCTGCCTCTCCCAGCCCCTCTGGGATGGGATTTGTGCCCTTCCGCCCCAAAACCATGGAAAAGGGGATGGAGAACCCGAATCACCCCACACGGGCAAACCCCAAAATTTGGGATCCAGCTGCAATTCCCCGGTTTTCCAGGCTGGATTGGCCAATCCCAGCCCCTCCAGGCTGGGATTTGTGCTTTTCCTCCCGGATCCGGGATTTTCCAGCCCCTCCCGGCTGGGATCTGTGGTTTTGTTCCCCAAAACAATGGATCACAGGCGAAGGGGGATGGAAAACCCCAAATCAACCCCAAACGGGCAGGATGTCGGTGCAGACCCCAAAATTTGGGATCCAGCTGCAATTCCCAGTTTTTCCCCTTGGATTACCCCAATCCCTGCCTCTTCCCAGCCCCTCCAGGAAGGGATCTGCATCGTTCCCTCCTGGATCTGGGATTTTTCCAGCCCCTCCAGGATGGGATTTGTGCCCTTCCGCCCCAAAACCATGGAAAGAAGATGGAGAACCCAAATCACCCCACACGGGCAAACCCCAAAATTTGGGATCCAGCTGCAATTCCCAGATTTCCAGGCTGGATTGGCCAATCCCAGCCCCTCCAGACTGGGATTTGTGCTTTTCCCTCTCGGATCTGGGATTTTCCAGCCCCTCCAGGCTGGGATCTGCACCTTTCCCTCCCGGATCCGGGATTTTCCAGCCCCTCCAGGCTGGGATCTGCACCTTTCCCTCCGGATCTGGGATTTTCCAGCCCCTCCAGGATGGGATCTGCACCTTTCCCGATGGGATCCGGGATTTTCCCGGCCCTCACCTGCAGGTCCAAGGCTTTGGAGGAGAAGGCTGGAATGTGGCAGGAGAGGATGGGGCACCAGAAGGGAGCTCGGCTCTTCCTGTCCTCGTCGGGGCAGAGCCAGCCCGGCTGGTTCTCCTCGCCTGCGGAAAACCGGGATCAGCCCGAGCTGGGAAACCCATCCCGATCCATGGAAACCCATCCCCAATCCATGGAAACCCATCCCCATCCATGGAAACCTATCTCCATCCATGGAAACCCATCCCCATCCATGGAAACCCATCGCCATCCATGGAAACCCATCCCGATCCAGGGAAACCCATCCCCATCCATGGAACCCATCCCCAATTCATGGAAACCCAACCACAATCCATGGAAACCCATCCCCAATCCATGGAAACCCATCCCCATCCATGGAAACCCATCACCATCCATGGAAACCCATCCTGATCCATGGAAACCCATCCCCATCCATGGAAACCCATCCCCATCCATGGAAACCCATCCTGATCCATGGAAACCCATCCCCATCCATGGAAACCCATCCTGATCCAGGGAAACCCATCCTGATCCAGGGAAACCCATCCCCAATCCATGGAAACCCTTCCCCAACCCATGGAAACCCATCCCCCATCCATGGAAACCCATCCCGATCCAGGGAAACCCATCCCTATCCATGGAAACCCATCCTGATCCATGGAAACCCATCCCCATCCATGGAAACCCATCCCGATCCAGGGAAACACATCCTGATCCATGGAAACCCATCCCCATCCATGGAAACCCATCCCCATCCATGGAAACCCATCCCCATCCATGGAAACCCATCCCCAATCCATGGAAACCCATCCCAATCCATGGAAACCCATCCTGATCCATGGAAACCCATCCCAACCCATGGAAACCCATCCCCAATCCATGCAAACCCATCCCAATCCATGGAAACCCATCCCCAATCCATGGAAACCCATCCCAATCCATGGAAACCCATCCCCCATCCATGGAAACCCATCCTGATCCATGGAAACCCATCCCCATCCATGGAAACCCATCCTGATCCATGGAAACCCATCCTGATCCATGGAAACCCATCCCAATCCATGGAAACCCATCCCCATCCATGGAAACCCATCCCGATCCATGGAAACCCATCCCCAATCCATGGAAACCCATCCCCATCGATGGAAACCCATCCCCAATCCATGGAAACCCATCCTGATCCATGGAAACCCATCCCCAATCCATGGAAACCCATCCCCATCCATGGAAACCCATCCCCATCCATGGAAACCCATCCCCATCCATGGAAACCCTTCCCCAATCCAGGGAAACCCATCCCCAATCCATGGAAACCCATCGTGATCCAGGGAAACCCATCCCCATCCATGGAAACCCATCCCCATCCATGGAAACCCATCCCCAATCCATGGAAACCCATCCCCATCCATGGAAACCCATCCCCAATCCATGGAAACCCATCCCCATCCATGGAAACCCATCCTGATCCATGGAAACCCATCCCCAATCCATGGAAACCCATCCCCCATCCATGGAAACCCATCCTGATCCATGGAAACCCATCCCCATCCATGGAAACCCATCCTGATCCATGGAAACCCATCCCCATCCATGGAAACCCATCCACAATCCATGGAAACCCATCCCCATCCATGGAAACCCATCCTGATCCAGGGAAACCCATCCCCAATCCATGGAAACCCATCCTGATCCATGGAAACCCATCCCCAATCCATGGAAACTCATCCCCATCCATGGAAACCCATCCTGATCCATGGAAACCCATCCCCAATCCATGGAAACTCATCCCCATCCATGGAAACCCATCCTGATCCATGGAAACCCATCCCCATCCATGGAAACCCATCCCAATCCATGGACACCCATCCTGATCCAGGGAAACCCATCCTCATCCATGGACACCCATCCCAATCCATGGACACCCATCCCCATCCATGGAAACCCATCCCGATCCATGGAAACCCATCCTGATCCATGGAAACCCATCCTGATCCATGGAAACCCATCCCGATCCATGGAAAACCATCCCAATCCAGGGAAACCCATCCTGATCCAGGGAAACCCATCCCCAATCCATGGAAACCCATCCTGATCCATGGAAACCCATCCCCATCCATGGAAACCCATCCCAAGCCATGGAAACCCATCCCAAGCCATGGAAACCCATCCCCATCCATGGAAACCCATCCCCAATCCATGGAAACCCATCCCCATCCATGGAAACCCATCCCAATCCATGGAAACCCATCCCCATCCATGGAAACCCATCCCCATCCATGGAAACCCATCCCCATCCATGGAAACCCATCCTGATCCATGGAAACCCATCCCCAATCCATGGAAACCCATCCCGATCCATGGAAACCCATCCTGATCCATGGAAACCCATCCTCAATCCATGGAAACCCATCCCCAATCCAGGGAAACCCATCCCCATCCATGGAAACCCATCCTGATCCATGGAAACCCATCCTGATCCATGGAAACCCATCCCCATCCATGGAAACCCATCCTGATCCATGGAAACCCATCCTGATCCATGGAAACCCATCCCCAATCCAGGGAAACCCATCCTGATCCATGGAAACCCATCCCCAATCCATGGAAACCCATCCCCATCCATGGAAACCCATCCCCATCAATGGAAACCCATCCCCATCCATGGAAACCCATCCCCAATCCATGGAAACCCATCCCCATCCATGGAAACCCATCCTGATCCAGGGAACCCATCCCCAATCCATGGAAACCCATCCCAATCCATGGAAACCCATCCCCATCCATGGAAACCAATCCCCATCCATGGAAACCCATCCTGATCCATGGAAACCCATCCCCAATCCATGGAAACCCATCCTGATCCATGGAAACCCATCCCCATCCAGGGAAACCCATCCCCATCCATGGAAACCCATCCCCATCCATGGAAACCCATCCCCATCCATGGAAACCCATCCCAATCCATGGAAACCCATCCCCAATCCATGGAAACCCATCCCAATCCATGGAAACCCCTCCCGATCCATGGAAACCCATCCCCATCCATGGAAACCCATCCCCATCCATGGAAACCCATCCTGATCCATGGAAACCCATCCCCATCCATGGAAACCCATCCCCAATCCATGGAAACCCATCCCCATCCATGGAAACCCATCCCGATCCATGGAAACCCATCCCCATCCATGGAAACCCATCCCCAATCCAGGGAAACCCATCCCCATCCATGGAAACCCATCCTGATTCATGGAAACCCAGAACCTCCTCAAAACCTTCTCCAGAACCTCCCCAAAGCCTTCTTCAGGATGTCTCCTATCTCCAGAACCTCCCAAGCCTTCCCCAGAACTCCCAAATGTTCTCCAGGATCTCCCAAACCTTCTCCCAAACCTCCCAAACATTTCCCAGAACCTTCTAAATCTTCTCGAAAACTTCCCAGACCTCCTGAACCTCCCCAATGCTCCCCAAACTTCTCCAGAACCTCCCCAACCTCCTCCAGAGCTTCTCCAGAACCTTCGAAACTTCCAGAATCTACCCAACACTCGTTGTCTCCCAAATGTCCTCCAAAGCCTCCCAAACCCTCTCCAGAACCTCACAAACCTTCTTCAGAACCTCCCAAACGTTCCCCAGGACCTCCCAAACCTTCTCCAGAACCTCCCAAAGAACCTTCTCCAGAACCTCCCAAACCTTCCCCAAAGCCTCACAGACCTTCTCCAGAACCTTCTCCAGGACCTCCCAAACCTTCTCCAAAGCCTTCCAGACCTTCTCCAGAACTCCCAAGCCTTCTCCAGAACCTCCCCAAAACTTTCTCCAGAACCTCCCAAATCCTCCACAACCTCCCCAACCTTCTGCAGAACCTCCTCTCCAGAACTTCCCCAGAACCTCCCAGACCTTCTCCAGAACTTCCAAACCTTCTCCAGAACCTCCCAAACCTTCCCCAAAGCCTCCCAGACTTTCTCCAGAACCTTCTCCAGGACCTCCCAAACCTTCTCCAGAACCTCCCAGACCTTTCCCAGAACCTCCCAACCTTCTCCAGAACCTTCTCCAGGACCTCTCAAACCTTCTCCAGAACTCCCAAACGTTCTCCAGGATCTCCCAAACCTTCCCCAAAGCCTCCCAGACCTTCTCCAGAACCTTCTCCAGGACCTCCCAAACCTACTCCAGAACCTCCCCAAAACTTTCTCCAGAACCTCCCCAACCTTCTGCAGAACCTCCTCTCCAGAACTTCCCCAGAACCTCCCAGACCTTCTCCAGAACTTCCAAATGTTCTCCAGACCCTCCCAGACCTTCTCCAGGACCTCCCAGACCTTCTCCAGCCCCTCCCCGCCGCGGTCCCCGGGCAGGACTCACGGAGGCTGATCTTGGCCAGGTGCAGCCGGTTGACCCAGCAGATCTTGCTCAGCGGGCTGGGCGTGATGAAGACCACCATGACACTGATGGGCCGCCCGGACCTGCGGGACACCGCGGCCTTCAGCCTCAGCCTCGGCATCACCCTCCTCCTCATCATCCCCGTCCTCCTGATCCTCATCATCTTCATTCTCATCATCATCATCATCCTCTTCATCCCCATCCTCCTCCTTCTCCTCCTCACCCTGCTCCTCATCTTCATCATCCTCCTCCTTCTCCTCATCCTCCTCATCCTCCTCATCATCAGCCTTCTCCTCCTTCTCCTCCTCATCCTCATCATCTTCATCCTCATCATCATCAGCCTCCTCCTCATCATCTTCATCCTGCTCTTCATCCTCATCCCTTTGCTCCTCTTTCTCATCCTCTTCCTCATCTTCCTCATCCTCCTCCTCGTCATCATTGTCATCCTCCTCATCTTCATCCCCATCCTCCTCACCCTCCTCCTCCTTCTCATCGTCATCATCCTCCTCTGCACCATCTTCATCCTGCTCTTCATCCTCACCCGCCTCCTCCCCATCCTCATCCTCCTCATCCTGCTCTTCATCCTCCTCCTCCTCCTTTTGCTCCTTTTCCCCCTTTTCATCATTCTCATCTTCCTCCTCATCGTCATCCTCATCATCTTCACCCTGCTCTTCATGCTCATCCTCCTCCTTTTGCTCCTCTTCCTCATCCTCTTCCTCATCATCATTATCCTCCTCATCCTCATTCTCCTCACCCTCCTCCTTCTCCCCATCCTCGTCATCCTCGTTCTCCTCATCCATCTTCATCCTGCTCTCCATTGTCCTCCTCCTCCTCTTCCTCCTCCTCCTCCTCTGAACCTTCCCCAAAACCCCCAAAGCCTTCTCCAGACACCCCCAGAACATCTCCAAAGGCTCCCAAACTCACAGAACCTCCCCAGACTTCTCCCAAACCTCTCCCAGCCCCTCCCAGAACCTCCCAAACCTTCTCCACAACCTCCCCAAAACTTCCCACGGCCTCCTCCTCCTCTTCCTCATCCTCCTCTTCCTTATCCTCCTCTTCCTCCTCCTCTTCCTCCTCCTCCTCCTCATCTTCCTCCTCCTCATCTTCCTCCTCCTCCTCATCTTCCTCCTCATCTTCCTCCTCCTCCTCCTCATCTTCCTCCTCCTCATCTTCCTCCTCCTCCTCCTCATCTTCCTCCTCCTCCTCCTCATCTTCCTCCTCCTCCTCTTCCTCCTCCTCCTCCTCTGAACCTTCCCCAAAACCCCCAAAGCCTTCTCCAGACACCCCCAGAACATCTCCAAAGGCTCCCAAACTCACAGAACCTCCCCAGACTTCTCCCAAACCTCTCCCAGCCCCTCCAGAACCTCCCAAACCTTCTCCACAACCTCCCCAAAACTTCCCACGGCCTCCTCCTCCTCTTCCTCATCCTCCTCTTCCTTATCCTCCTCTTCCTCCTCCTCTTCCTCCTCCTCCTCCTCATCTTCCTCCTCCTCATCTTCCTCCTCCTCCTCATCTTCCTCCTCATCTTCCTCCTCCTCCTCCTCATCTTCCTCCTCCTCATCTTCCTCCTCCTCCTCCTCATCTTCCTCCTCCTCCTCCTCATCTTCCTCCTCCTCATCTTTCTCCTCCTCCTCATCTTCCTCCTCATCTTCCTTCTCATCTTCCTCCTCATCTTCCTCCTCCTCTTCCTCCTCCTCATCTTCCTCCTCCTCCTCATCTTCCTCCTCTTCCTCATCTTCCTCCTCCTCCTCCTCCTCTTCCTCCTCCTCTTCCTCCTCCTCATCTTCCTCCTCATCTTCCTTCTCCTCCTCCTCCTCCTCCTCTTCCTCATCTTTCTCCTCCTCCTCATCTTCCTCCACATCCTCTTTCTCCTCTATCTCCTCTTCCTCCTCATCCTCCTCTTCATCATCCTCCTCCTCTTCCTCCTCCTCCCCTTCCTCCCTCCCCTGCCCCTCTCACTTGTCGGGTTTCCCGGGCAGCAGCAGCCGCAGCCGGCACTTGTTGGCCGAGTGGATCTCCTCCTCCTTGACCTTCATCATCCTCTGCAGGGCCAGGCACCAGTCCTGGGCCACCGTCATGTTCAGGTTCTGGAGAACATCGGCAACGGGTCCCACAGGGCCGGGGACAGACCCGGCCCCGAGGGCTCCCAGAGGTTCTGGGGGTTCTGGGTGGTTCCTGGGTGGTTCCAGGTGGTTCCCAGGTGGTCCCGGGTGGTTCTGGGGGGTTCTGGGTGGTCCCCAGTGGTTCTTGGATGGTCCCAGGGGGTTCCCAGGTGGTTCCTGAGTGGTTCCCAGGTGGTTCTGGGTGGTCTCCAGTGGTTCTTGGGTGGTTCTGGTGGTCCCGGGTGGTTCCCGGGGGGTTTCCAGGTGGTTCTAGGGGGTTCTGGGGGGTTCCCGGGTGGTCCCAGGTGGTCCCGGGTGGTTCTGGGGGTTTCCGGGTGGTTCCCGGGTGTTTCTGGGTGGTTCTGGGGGGTTCTGGGGGGGTTCCCGGGTGGTTCCCGGGTGGTCCCAGGGGTTCTGGGCGGTTCCCAGTGGTCCCGGGTGGTTCCCAGGTGGTTCCCTGGTGGTTCTATGGGGTTCCCAGTGGTCCCAGGGGTTCTGGTGGTTCCCAGGTGGTCCCGGGTGGTTGCCGGGTGGCTCTGGGGGGTTCTGGGTGGTCCCCAGTGGCTCCTGGGTGTTTCCCAGGTGGTTCCCAGGTGGTCCCAGGTGGTTCCTGGGTGGTCCCGGGTGGTTCTGGGGGGTTCCTGGGTGGTTCCCAGGTGGTTCTGGGCGGTTCTGGGGGGTTCCCAGGTGGTTCTGGGGGGTTCCCGGGTGGTCCCTGGGTGGTTCCCAGGTGGTCCCGGGTGTTTCCCGGGTGGTTCTGGGGGGTTCTGGGGTGGTCCCAGGTGGTTCTTGGGTGGTCCTGGGGGGCTCCCAGGTGGTTCCCGGGTGGTTCTGGGGGGTTCTGGGTGGTTCCAGGTGGTTCTGGGGGTTTCCTGGGTGGTTCTGGGGGGTTCCCAGGTGGTTCCCGGGTGGTTCTGCGGGGGTTCCGGGCATTTCCCAGGGGGTTCCCTGGTGGTTCCCTGGTGGTTCTATGGGGTTCCCAATGGTTCTGGAGGGTTCTGGGTGGTTCCCAGGTGGTTCTAGGGGGTTCTGGGGGGTTCCCGGGTGGTTCTGGGTGGTCCCCAGTGGTCCCAGGTGGTTCCCCAGGTGGTTCCCAGGTGGTTCCCTGGTGGTTCCCTGGTGGTTCTATGGGGTTCCCAGTGGTTCTGGGGGGTTCTGGGTGGTCCCAGGTGGTTCTGGGGGGTTTCCTGGGTGGTTCTGGGTGGTTCCCAGGTGGTTCTCGGGGGGTTCCAGGTGGTTCTAGGTGGTCCCAGGTGGTTCCCGGGGGTTCTGGGGGGTTCCTGGGGGGTTTCCAGGTGGTTCTGGGGGTTCTGGGGGGTTCCCAGGTGGTTCCCAGGTGGTTCCCAGTGGTTCTGGAGGGTTCTGGGTGGCCCCCAGTGGTTCCTGGGTGGTTCCCTGGTGTTTCCCAGGTGGTTCCCAGGTAGTCCTAGGTGGTCCTGGGCGGTTCTGGGGGTTCCCAAGTAGTCCTGGGTGTTTCCCGGGTGTTTCCCAGGTGGTTCCCAGGTGGTTCCCAGGTGGTTCCTGGGTGGTCCCGGGTGGCTCCCGGGGGGTTCCCAGGTGGTTCTGGGGGTTCTGGGTGGTCCCCAGTGGTTCTTGGATGGTCCTGGGGGGTTCCCAGGTGGTCCCGGGTGGTTCCCGGGTGGTTCTGGGGGGTTCCCGGTGGTTC